>VZTH01004184.1:256257-316675 GCA_013397815.1 Aleadryas rufinucha | reverse complement strand
TTTCCGTTTATTAGAGCCCTCCCCCCCCCCCCCCCCCCCATTTCCTGTTTTTCTTTTAAATAAAAAGAAATGCTGGTGACAAAGCTAAAGTGTATTCTGTGATTATTGTTTGAAGAAAAAAGTATTTGTCTATATTTCAAGGAAATTAATTGCCTGAAAATTGCAGGTCGGAGTTATTTTACAAGGACAGTATTCTTCACTGCTGCAAAATCTCAAGGAAAAAGCCTCACACTATTTAAATTATATATTTATGTACTAGTATTTGATCCTTTGAAAGATTATTGTTAAAATACGTGGGAAAGTCAGTACTGTAGTAATACTGTACTGGTCTGAGAAAGGACACTGAACACTTAGACTGATTTATTTTGGTTTGTGAGCACGTCCTGAGAGAAACTGAGCAGGCTCAGTTGGCTAGTGCAATTTGATGGCATTCTGTAGCTTCTGCAAGGAGCAGAGTTTTACAGAAGAGGAGCCAAATAAAATCACATCTTGTGGAGGAGTGGTTTCCATTGTTGTCTCCTGGTGCCTAGAAAGGTAATCCAGGTTTTACCCAAAATGAGTCTGAAAGATCCTAGGAATGCTCGTGTCTAATTCAGCAGGCTTAGATTTGCCCCATGTACACAGAACTTGCCTTTACCAGTTCAAGCCTAGTGGGATGTGTAAGGTATAACTGGAGTATTACTTAGATTGTATTCAAGGTCTTACTACTGCTCTTAGTGGCAGTGATGTTGATGTATTTAATTTAATTGTATTTAATTTAATTTAAACCCAGATTCTCAGCACTGGCTTTTGGGTTAAGCAGGTTAGAAGGATGGCTAGGACAGCAAAGAGCTGATGGGATAGGGTGAAACTGCTGGCTCATAGCTGGGCTCCTCCTCCTTTAAGTTGCTTTGTTTGCCCATGTTTTGGAGGAGAGGGAACAAAATTCAGTTAAGCTTGCTCTGCTGAGAAGCTTTGAAACAGATGTAAATATGGCTTGCAGTATCTTCAGTTTCTATAGGGAGTGAGTGAACAAAACAGGTTTAAATTCAACTGAGTGCCATATTGTGGTGTGTAGCAGTCAGTCTAAAGATACATTTAATTAAACTGGTTCCATTTCTAAGCTAGGACTATGGAGTCTACCTTTTTACACTGCTATAAAATCCTTGTGTTATGAGTAAGCTTTCAGTGTAACAAAAAAGGCTGGGGGACACAGTTGTGATCCTCAGCTAACCAATTAAATATTTTCTTAATAAGGATCTAGAAGTTAATTTTACAGTCCATTTTTTTAAAATGAAAGCAAAATACCTATTATATGGCTAACTCAGTGCCTTTAGTCATTGAATAGAAGAGTTGCTTTTCTTAGCTGGGAACACCATTTTAATGTCACAACCGACCTTCTAGCAGGAGATTAGTCCTAATAGACCAGGTTTATACTGAAAAAGATTCAGAAACCATTAGAGAAGAGAATTAGAAAATGATAGAAAATGAATGGTTTTCGAGTGATTTCAGAGCAGACTGAATTAAAGCCAGATACTGACTTTTGTATTAAAGAATTTTTTACGGAAACAGAGGAAGTACCTCTTCTATAACAATGATTATTCCACCAAATCTCACTCTGGTGGAGTCTCCTCCACTGACTCTGGAAAGAGCCTGGGGGCATTGAGGTACCCAAGGAAAAGCAGCTGTTGTGGCACTCTGCTGTCCTTACGTGGCATCCAGGAACATAGAACTGTCTTTTCACTGAGATGAGCTTGCTCCTTATGCCATGGCATTAAAGATCATGCTACTCATGTTGATATATAGACAAATGCATAAATAAGATCAAGGAATGCAGTGTGTGTGTCAATTACACTTCTGTTTAATAACAAATTGAACACACCTGCCAGGAAGCTATGCAAAATATATAAGAAGCATATTAAGTCACAGGAAAGGGAACGTCTTAATGTAATAGTCTGCTTTACAAATCCAAATCTGGAAGAAGAGCGTGTTCAGTAGGAGATACTGTGCTCTTTTCTGTGCTTCAGATTGATTTTATATCTGTAATTGTGTGCAGGCAGCTGCCAGGAGCAGGACAAAACGATTCCGAGGAATCCGAGCGATTTGTTCCGAGTCCCGGGAACTCGGGTTTGTGTAGTGGCACCATGGTGCATTAAGTGAGTTGTGGTTGAGATTTACGAATATAGAGCAATTAATTAGTTCAGGTTTGGGAGTCACACACAGATTACTCAGTCAGTGTGTGCACAAGTAGGGTGAGTATTGAGTTCTTGGTGGAACTTGCTGCCGAGATCCGTTTTGAGCCTCCTGCAGACGGAAAAGACAGAGCTGGGATAGAAACAGTGAAGTGCTTGTCACTTCTGTAAAACAGTTTCCAATTGAAACCTGAAATTATATATAATGAGGCATTCCCATAAACAGGGTTGCCGTAGGTAAGTAGCAGTTTGCACAGGATGATGGAAGTTTTGCCACTGTAGAGGAATAATATTAATTCTCATGAGAGGCTACAAATGAGTAAATGCCGATGAATATGTACGAATGTGTATGCGTGAGTTTAGTGCTTCTGAAAGGCAGTTGACAGTTCTGGAAGCTGAAGGCCTCTCTTTGCCAGGAAAGCACTGTGGAGGAAAGCAGCCCAGTAAAAGTGTGTGGTGATGCCCCGGGATGTGTTCTGTGGGCAGCCCCTGAAAGCAGGGGTGGGGATGGGGGTCAGGTCTGCACCCACCTGAGGCCCTCTCAGTAAAACACGTGTGGAGGGGATTGTCCAAGCACGCGTCCAGGAGATGCCCAACACATTTAAAACGTGTGCTTGGGTCCTTCACGTGGGTGCTTGCCTCCTCCCCCAGTCACAAGGTGCCATTAGACCAATATCTCGCTCTGTTTAAGACGTCTTTGAATGAGAGCAATGCTTTTACGAGGAGCGATGGAGGGGAGGGAAGCACCTTCTTGCACCTTCTACAGATGTCCCACTGTTCTTTTAATAACTCATGCACTGTGCTGGCACAGAAAGTGGCTCCCAGTGAGAAGTAACAAGCTGAAATGGGGTAGAAAATGGAGAAAACAGCAGATTCTAATCCTTGAAGTGTATTGGAGGTAAAGGCATGGGTCCTGTGGTGTGAATAGAGGCAGTAGTTGCATACCCAAGCGCCTCTGCAATGCATGCAAACACAGCATAAAGAAGTAGCTCTAAGAGGCAAGATGGAAGAAAAACGCTGTTGTACAATAGTAAAAGAATGCAAGATTTTTCTTCTTGCTTTGCTTAGTTTTAAATTCTGTGGTTTTACATATAAGAAAAAGGAAAATACGTACTTGTATAACTGCACAGTTTTCTGTAATTATTTTTTTCTCAATACCTGAGTGTGAGTTGTAGAGATGTGCTTTATGGCCCTGTTTAAGAGCAATATTTAAGTATAGGCTTAGCTTTAGAAATGTGGCTTAGTTCATTTAAATTCAGCCAAATATGAGTTCACACAAGTGCAGTGTTAGTTAGATAAATGAGATTTCAATGCAGCTAAGTCCCATTTTTGAAGACTGTGCAGACAGTGCCCCACTGACCTTCAGGGTGATGTAGGTGCCTAAGTCATTCTAACAAAGGGGGAAAGAAAAAAGTTCATTTCCTAAGTTACCTGTGTTGTTAAACATTGTTCTGAAAACCTGCAGGGACTGCGACAAGTGAGTGCGAGAGGTGTCTTCCAGGACCTCCAGTGGCTGCAGGATTTACATGGATTCCAGTTTTAAGGAGTGATACTGAGGACATTGTAAATTTTTAATAATACCAGCAGAGATTGGGTTCTCTAAGTCCTTCTACAGTTTTGTTGTCTTTCGTATCACTGGGGATGTTGGATGGGAGGCCACCTGCATGGGCAGGGTCAGTGCCCGCAGCAGTCTGGGACAGTCATTGGTTTCGTATAGTCGAGGCTTGAAAACCTTCAGGATGGAGGTTTGTTTAGTTATTTAGGGTTGTTTTAGGGTTTTTTAGGGTTGTTTTGGTAGGTTGTATTTCTCTGATTGTATTTCAGTTTGTGTTATGATCTTGTTAAGAACATTTGTGTTCATTTTATAATGCTTTCTGGTCTTTTTTTCCTGGTTTGATGTACCAGATCAGTAGACTCTTCGTGAAGCTGATCCTTCATGGCTTCCTCTGTTAAGGGAGAGGAGCTGCCTGCAGAAAGTGTTGCAAAGAAAGAACTTTCATCTTCCCATTCAGAGTGATAAGGACAAGTCACCTTGTGAAGCCAAAATAGTGCATGTGAGAGCAGAGCCTGGGAGACGGGAGGGGAGCGCTATGGGCCTGGTTTTGTAGCTGCTGCTGTCAAGGCAGACTTTGCTATTTGTTTTAGTCTATTGATGCTAAAACCTTGAGGTGGTGAGCCTGTGATTAGCCACTTCAGTGTGCATCCACATGGGATTTCGAAAGTTGCAGAAGGAAGTTCAGCAGTCGATGTTCAGTGATATTCTATGGGCTTGGAACACAGCTGTTTCCAAATCCAGCTGTTTGAAGGAAAAAGGTAGCAAAAAACTTAAAAAAAAATCTGACTGAACCATTGAGAGTTTTGCTGTTAGTTTCCTTTATTTAGTGGGACAAGGTTTTGCCATCTCTTAGGCTGTTCAGGAAGCGTGGAGTCTTTTCGGTGTCCTAATAGGCTTTGGTTCAGCCCCTCGTACAGTTTCCCTTGTAGAGCTTTTGTTTGTTACAGCTCCAGCTCAGGAGAGCAATGAGCGGGGTGTTTCTCTGGAGCTGTGGACTTCTTTGTATTGACTCAAACACACAGTTTAAAGAAAATGGGGATGTGTGTCAGGAGGCAAATAAAAGCATATTGTTTTTTATAAAGTGTCACCTGCAATGCGCTTCTAAATAAACCCCTCTGTGGCCGTGTATGGGGTTTTTTCACTTGGAAGACACTATCTCCTTCTTCTAAACATTTGCACAGCAAAGTAATGCATTATTGCATTTTCATAAATAATTGAAAAGCAACTTAAAAGAAAGTAGGCCAACAGAAAAAAAAAAGAGAAAGTGTCGGTTTCAAATTTGAGAGAAGAAAAATATGTTTCCTTCTTGATAGCAAGTCAGTTAAATGTTATTAAATCCCATTTTCCCACCCTGACATGACCAAAGACAAATCTGAAAATTGACAGTTTCATTTGAAAGAGAGAGAAATGGGGGAAGAGGTTTTGAAATGCTGAGTTTGGTTTGGATTGTTTATCTTTTTTTTTTTTTTTTTTTTTTTTAAATTCCACACCCCCCACCCCTTGTAAGAAAGGAATTGTGACCCCTTATCAGTTTGCAAGTCACTGAGGAGCAAGCCTCTGGAGGTCTGCGTGTTGGCTTCTCAGCGCCGTTTGCCGTGCCGGGCTGTAATAATGCAAGTTATTTTAGAACTGTGCATACGTTAGTGTTCTGGCGCAGCATGATACAATAATGTGTGAAAAAGCATAAGATCACACCTTGGTGAAACTTGCAGATTTCCTGCATAATCCGACAGTGAGCTCTTGTCAGGTTTTGACTATATGTAAAGTGAGAATAAAGTTTCCAGAAGCAAAGCGCAAGCCTTGGATGCATTTTGGATGGCTGTGCAGGGATTTTGGCCCTGACGTGGTTCCCAATATGCCTGGCTTTAAGCACTTTAGTCCCACTGTAGCCAGCAGGTCTCCTTCAGTGCTTAAAATCTGGCAAATGCTTTAAGCCCTTCGCTGAATGGGAGCTTTAACTTTGCTGGCGCTGAGGGAGATCAAAGAGCCTGAGTAAATAATTTCTTAAAAAACAATCAATGGCATGAAGAGTTTTCATGCAACATGCAGTGGGATGGATCTGGTGGCAGAGCCACATGTTCACTGTGGGAATGAATGGTTTATGGCCATGGGTCTCTTCGCCGGTCTGTGGGCACGTCGGTCCCGAGCTGGTGTGGCTGAGGGAAGATGGGCGGAAGGAAAGTGGGAATATTCAGTTTCTAATGCTCTCAATGCAAGATGAGGACCTGCAGGGTCTGTGCCTGGGCCCTGGTTTTTGCTGTACCAGGGCTTAGAGGGAATTGCTGGGTGAGGTCCTCCCACCAGGCAGGAGGCCTGACCAATGAGTCCCAGCAGTCCTTTTCTGACGTGGGGATCAGCAGATCAGTGATTGCCTGTACTAATGCGCTGTTTAATATGCTTTAAGGTTAGAGCTGTTCAAAGAGTTGACCCCAGTGAAGATAAGCTTCATGCAACTGATCTGTTCTCCAGAGCAAAAAATGTGCATTCTCTCCTGCTTTCCTCCCAGCTTTACTCTGTCTCCTTTCATTTTTTATAACCAGTGTGGCTGTGTTTCAAGTCCCTGCCCACCGTTTCCAAAATGTGTGATGTATTTGCTAAGGATTTGGAATTTGGGATGCTTCGATATAACTTTGTGTAGGTTTTGTAGAAACACCTGACATGTGTGTTTAGTTCCTAAACACCTTCTGTGCTTGATTTATCCTCACAGGTTGTCAAGGTATTCAGATGACCTGAAACTGAGGAAGTGAGAGGGAGCTCAGCTGGCAAAAGTCTGACATTGAGTCTGACTGCGGCTCAAATTTGTTTTGCAGAGTTGAGCCCAGGCTGCGTAGGCGGTGAAGAAAGCCTTCTTCACCTCAGCATTGTATCCAAAAAACTCTGAGCAGCAGCATCGTTTTTTTTTGCAGGTGATGAATAACCTAGTTAGCTCACATTGATTCAATCCAGTGACAGTTCTCCTCAGAGAAGGCATGGTGGGAATTTGTGAGACCAGGTTCCTTGGTGGGGATGCTGTGGTGGTTCTTTGGGAGGTCCTCTCAGGCACAGAAGCCACGACTTGGCCATCTGACAGGGACCACCATGCATGAGCTGCTTCTTTACATCAGACACTGCTGTTTGCCATGGCCCAGCAGCTTGGCTTCCAGTGGAGCAGATTCAAAACTTTTACCCTCACCGGGTGTTTTTGAGGTCCTGTGGTCACCAGTGGTGATCACCAGGGGCAGGCAGATCTTGAGGTTAAATACCTGGAGGATGCTCACGAGCCGGAGTCCCTGTCTGTTGTCACAGAATGTCCCTTCCCTTTGGCTGTCCTGACAGTGTCTCCTGGGGCATGAGGCCAGGCCTGTCTGTGCTGGGAGGTGTCATGTCTAGGCTGAAGGAGGGCTTTCTGGGCAGAAGACAGTCATGCTGTTGATGCAGCACAGCGTGCATCATTGTTTGTGTTATTACTGTTTTACATTTGTATTTGTAAGAACAGCACATTGATGACTGCGTGTTAAAACTCTGTCTTTTAGTGCCTTGCTGCCTTTCCGAAAAAGGAAGAAAGCTACATTCTTAACTTGGAAAAACACGGAGTTACATTGGAGCAAGTACTAGTGCTGTGTTCATACATGATCAAATCCAGGCAGATTAGGGCACGGTATATAAATTGCCTTTGTGTTGGTTGGGTTAGCAGCTGTCAAATAAGTGATTACAGGCATTGGCATAGCTTTTCTTCCCATAATCGCTGTGAAACAGGGATGGAAATGTAACAGATGCCATTTAATATGGACCAGCACCTAGGTTCTGTCTCTGGGTCTGGCTCTTCTTGCCTCATGGCCAAAGTTTCTTAGCATCTTTTTTTGCTTTAATTGCTCAGTACTTATAAATGGAGATAATCGTGCTCACTCGCTTTACAGGAGATTTCTGGGCCTGTTTGGTAAATCATTTGAGATCCTTTGATGAAAGATACAAAGTATATGCTGGAGCATTAACGATAAGATTAAATTGAAAAATTCTGTTGAGATTGAGGAAAATTACTGCTCCTAGATGAGCTTTGCTTTGCTGGGCGGTGTTAAACTTCTGCAGGAAGTAATTTTTTAAGAGATTGTGTTGGGGTGTCATTTCCTGGGATTTTTTAATTTGTTAACTGACAAGGCTTTTTGATACCAGGCACGACACTTGAAGTCCTGTTGAAGCAAATGAAGTGTTGTGATGCTATTTTTTGCAGCATAGGAGTCTATGGTGACTCATTTAGTGTTTGTAATGCCTGTGACAGATTAAAAAAAATGGAATCAGTTATTCCCAGTGAGATAGATACACTCAGTCAGACCCTATTTGAGAATTATTTGCTGCACTGTTAAAACCAAAGTACACATCTTCCCCCTCCCCCCTGAAAGAATCCAGCTTATCATGAAATGTTTATCAGAGCCATATAAACATTTCTTGACTGCTGAATTTTGAAGGGAAATTCTTTTGGTCTAACATATGTATTGCAAGCAAAACTCTTCACAGATTTTTTAAAAAAATATAATTAGCTTGGTTGCAGCCCTACTTATTACCAAGCATGCCAGCATCTGGCAAGGGTAGGGCGATCTGGGAATTCACTGCTTGAAGCCTTGGAACAAAGTGTTCTGATCCGACCCCAGGCAGCGAGTCCAGGACTTGAACTGGAATCTTCAGGAGCAGAGAAATCTTAAGTGTCTGGAAAATTGGCCTGTTGAGTCACCACAGAGGCACTAAAACAAAACTAATTTTAAGCAGGTCAGAGTTCAGTGATTCCCTCTGGAATCTAATTTTTTTTTCCCCTAAAAAAAAAAAGAAGTCTCATGTTTTAAGTGAAAAGGGTCAAAGTTGATGCACTGCTACAATCTTTGAATGCTTTCCCTTAAGAACAGCCACCCAGGCTAGGATTAGCATGAAGGGCTGCTAGGCTGGCACTTCAGTGTCTGGGTTAAAAATATTTTAAAGCAGTAAATGCAGTCAGAACAGAGAGAGAGATCCCTGGGAGCCTTCCTATTCAAAAATGTGTAAGCTCAGGGCAGCGACTGCAATGTAATTTAGGGCAGTATATGCTTCATAGCTTTGGAGAATATTGCCTCTTGTTAATGTTGCATTGGAGGACAGTGGGATAGTAGCAATTTTAGAAAGGTGGTGTTCCTGTTTGTTTTACACTGGAAACTTCAGAATAAATAAAAGGAAGCATCCACCGAGGAAGAAGTGTAACTGCCAAAACCCAGCAATGAATCCATCTCTGAGCAGACTGTAGAAACGACAGGGGAAAGTGGGTATAGAAACATTTTCCTTGGAGTGCAGCTGCAAAAGGAGCGTAGCAGACAAAGGCAAAATCAGGTACGTACTTTAAAAGGCATGTGGGCAAACTTGTGTCTGAGAGCCCAGTGAGGAGCCTGCTCCCATTAAATGACAGAATGTTTGGGGGGATCGAATGACAGAACGCCTGTATTGCTTTTCCATTGCTGAAGAAGTGGGACTGTCTATGAGCAGGGATGATTCAAATAGCTGCTCAGAAAAGCGTGCTCGCGAGAGGGAGGGAGACTTTTTGTTCCCATTTCTTTATTAAGATAATTTCCCTCTTTTCCCCTTTGGGTCTTGCCAAGTTCGCTTCGCATTTGCAAGCGAAAAGGATGGGTCTAGGCTACCCAAGGAAGCTTGGATCTGAGCTCTGTTTGTGTCAGGCATTGTGGGCTTGGTGATCTCTGTTTATCTCTGAGGAAATAGTCCTGCTTGCACAACAGGGCGAATGCAACGCGCAGATGTCAGAGCTGCTGGAGCAAAGAGGGCTGTCTAGGAAAAGCTATGCCAAACCTAATGGTGGAGTGGAAAAGGAGCAGCCAGGACTTGTGGCTTGCTCCTTGTGCCTTTCCATGGCTGTAGGAAAATCTCCAGGCCAAACAGAAAGCTCGTTGCTGTTCACAGTGAGTTGTAGCCCGTGTGAACTGTTCTGCTGATAGGAGGATATCTTTATGAATGTTTACCCACACAGGGGTGCAAAGATTTGTGTGCTCTGGTCACCAGTGCAATAGTCAGAATGGTCTGTGAAATAACACCTCTTCTACAGGACTTCCCCTTCAGTGTGTAGGAATCACTGAGAATGTGGCTTTTGGAGTGAAGGAGCTATAAAGCTTACATTTATTAGGAGAACCGCAGCCTGCCTTGCTACTACATGGAGTTATTGGGATGCTTCTTCTTTGTTATTCCTGTAGGTACACAAGGCAGGGGGATTTGAATGGGAGGATGTGTGAGGCTCTGAGATCCAATTTGTCTTCCAGGTTACTGCAAGGCTCCATTTTTCCCAGGCTTAACAAGTAGCAACCATGGTTTACTAAAATATTTATTTATATTTAGTGAAAACTTACTGACACGCGGTTGGTTTTGCGTTTAAGATCACAGTTTATAGCCCTTTGAAGTCTGCATGTCTGAAGGAAAGAGAAATGCTCAGGATAAGCTGAACTTGAATTAATCGTGTAGGCAGATACAGATTGAATTTCCTGTGTGGCTCATTTTGCTAAGGGAGTAAGTCAAGCAATGAGTAATGCTAGGCCAACTTGTATCACAACAGGAGGTGGTGTAGCTTTAGTGCAAGATAGCCTGGTTCACTGAATCCAAATTATTGACCAGTTCTCCAAACTTCAGGGATGATGGTGATTGAGAAGAAAAAGATTTAATTTATGATTCGTATAGCTTTATGATTTGCAATTGTGAAGGTGGGATAAATCACACAGATTTCCAGCCCTGGTACTTTAATCTGCAGTGATTTGAAACTTGAAAACTACAAAATATTTAAAGGTTTGGATTTAGATTTTCCTTTTTGAATGATGTGTTTCTTTTCACTAGATTGTGACCCAGTGGAAACTTTGCCATAAGGAAGAATTTTAGGGAGCCAAGAAGCAAAATCTGTTTTGGGTAGTTCCCAAATACAGTATTTTTTTGTTTCTTTGATCTCTGCATTTGTAATTCCACAGTTGTCCTTGTATCTAGCCCCTTTTAAACCTTCTCTTAGCACAGGAGAGTTGCAGCATGTGCATGCTGTGCTGATCCTTTTTGTTTAACTCACAATGCTTTGCTCTCAAACTGGCTATCAGAATATGATGGGTCAACAGGATCGTTCTCTTTAGCATGAAGCGCACCCGAAATATCTGCTTAGGTAGTGCTTGTGATTTCTCAGCAAATATTCAACCCAGTGGGGAGCTGCAGGACTCACCGCCATCTCCCAAGGGTTAACAGTAACCTATAATAATAATCTTGTGGCACAAAAATGCTTCTTTTTATGCATTACCTATTTCCAGAGGCCTAATTTAGGTTTTGTATCAAAATGGATATCACAACCGCTTGAGCTTCCTGCTGGGAATGAAAGTGCTACCGTGAGACTCCGTTCTCTGTCATTCTCCTGGTGTCCAGGAGGGGTGAGGAGGCAAGGAAACAATTGCTGATATCTGTAGCAGTAAGTATAAATAGTAGCAGGATGGGTTGCAAAGGTAAAATACTTTGACAGTATTGTTCTTGTGAAACCCTTGCTCTTGTTCAGGATATATACGTGTGTGTGTCAATATTTATGTGTTTTCATATAGGGGCCAAATTTACGTCTCGACAAGAAGAAAGTTGGGTTTGTTTTATAACTGCACAAAAAAATCACCTCTCACCAAAAGAAAACGATATTGTTATGGTGTAAAATGAGATTGTGTATTCATGCTTAAATACACAGACAGCTACACTCAAAGATCAGCACGTGTCTCTGCTCTCTCTGTGCATGTTCCATGCCAGATTCTGCTGTAGATCCAGTGGAACTGTTTCCATCGCTTACTTTCCACAAGGATCTGTCTGTTGAATGTTTTCACATAAAAAAATAATGTTTGGATATTTTGTTGTTTTTGTAAGAAGTTGAAACAAGGAAAATGAAAGCTGGATTAAACATTTCTTTTTTGAGGTCAAAAATGCTTGCTGAACACCCAGATAATTTCTCTCTCCCTCGTATTGATTTTCCATTGGAAGCACACGTGGGAGGAGAAGGAAGATTTTAACAAAACCTACAAAACACTCGTGTTTCTGAATTTCCTGGNATGTAGAGGGGGTATATATAAAAAGCAAAAGAAACATCATGGCATCATGGCAGGTTCAGGTGCTGAAATGTGGGTGGGGTGAAAAGTGCTCACCTCATCTGCCAGCCCCAGTGAGTGCAGACATGCAGACGCCTGGGGTCTAACTGGGCATGAAGGAGAGAAGGAGAATCCTGCCCAGTCCTGGGTGCAGGTCTGCTTTGGCGTGCCGGCCAGTCCACGGGCTGTCCAGGCTGGATGTCCAGTGAGGACNTTGCTATTTTTCTTTCTCTTTTTTGCAAAACTTGGTTATGTCAAATTTGTCCCAAACCGTGCCTCCTTCTCCTCTCCCTTATCCCTGCTCTGGGCAGGAGGGCAATTCCTATGGCAGAAGCCATTCTCCTGTCTCAGTCTCTCAAGGGAAGGGTTTCACAGGGTTCTTGTTGCTCTAGNGGTGCAGGTCTGCTTTGGCGTGCCGGCCAGTCCATGGGCTGTCCAGGCTGGATGTCCAGTGAGGACCTGGGGAGTGCATGAGTGTGTGTGTGCTGGCCTAAGTGCCATGGGAATAGAGGGCAGAGCCAGGCCAGGACAGCCTGTGGTGGGATCTATTCCATTGGTTTGAGCCCTGCACGGGTATTGGATTGGCTTTGCCCAAGTCAATGGCTTGGCTCTGCCCAAGTCACCTGGCTGAGCACCCAAGCGGTCCTTGACCAGAGGCATTGGCCCACCCGAGTGCAGGGGTGAGTGTGGGGCAGAGCATGGAGAGCACGAGCACGGCCCCGCTCTGCCTCTGCCGTGCTCTGCTGTGCTGGGGAGGTCTCTTGACCTTTTGTTCCTCGGCTTTCTTGTGTTTAAGGACGTACAGACTCCACCATCACTCACGGGTTTTGCAAGAATGAATTAATTACAATTTTGACCGGTTTGAGGACTCTTAACCCTAAATAAACAAGAACTCAAACCAGTTATTTTTCTTTGTATTTACGCTATAGGAAAAATCCACTCATTTATTTCCAAGCACATGACACACAAAAACTATCTTCACACTTCTGAGTGGAACTGGGGCTTGATGCCAAGGCTTTTTTTTTTCCTAGAGAATATGGTATACTCATACACTCAGATCGAATGGTACAGCCTCACAGCTTCACTCAGGAGATGGAAATTTTGTTCTTACTGTGTTTTTGTACTCAGAAACTGTAAATACCAGGCGCTTCTCTTCGGTCAAGTTCTTTGTCCTCATGACTGCACCCATTTCCAATGTCCTTCAGCATGTGAACTTGCTTCTTTGGAGTAGCTCGGACTAGTAAACAGGACGTCTTTTCCCCCCTTATTTTCTGCCATCTCCTTCTACATTAATTATTGTTGTTAAAGAACCTGGGAATTAGAGAAGGAGAATGGAGAAAAAAATGTAATAGGGGTGCTTATCACCTCATCCTCTTTCTTTTGAGTGTGGAGAAGCCCTCGAGTGTATTTATTTGGGAATTAGGAGTAACTTCTGTCCCACACCTGATGCAGCCCTACAGAAAGGCCATGAAGTGCCCTGGTTTAATGTGGAACATCAGAGGCACAACAGAGTGACGGAAATCGGAGTTTGTGACTCTGCATTTGCCATCATATGGGAGTTAAATCAGAGCTAAGGGCTTTTTCTTTTGTGTTTTAATTTCCTTTGTTTTAAGAAAGTATTTTTTAAATGAAGTGGGGGAGGAGAGTAATATGCCACTGACATGCTTTGGGATCTAAGGCTCCTGTGGACCCCATAGGATGCCAATGGACTCATTAAGATTTAGCCAAGTTTTATGCATTATTCATAATATACATTCACAGCATGCACCCTAAAGACTGTCTCTTGTGAATGCTTAGTCAGAATCATTTGCATTCTGTATTATGGATCCATAATATAGAATACATTTAGCTACATTTTGTGTATTATCCTTTACACATTTCCAGCCTTTACTGTTCTGGTGTATGCAGCAAATGTGTTTAAACAATAGCATGCAGTTATGTTTTGTTGCTCTATAAAAACTAATGCATAATAAGGACCCTGATGAAAATTAATTATTGCATAAGAGCAATGGACAGGCTTTTTCCTCTTTTAGCTTCAGTGACATTTTAAACTTACTTTTCTAACATGTTTAAGAAGTGTTTTAAATTCCGGGCTGATATTTTGTAAATTTTGTGTTTCAAATACACACAAAAATCATTTTTGATGTGGAAGGTTGGCAGGTGATAAAACATCAAATTGAAGCTGAGATGCTTAATAATCATAAGAGTCTTTTGCTGTGAGTTTACTCTAATCCTACGAACATTATTTCTGCTGTACATGACAAGACGAAAGAATCAACAAAACACCACATCAGAAAATTAATTCTCTTCCTGTCATCTAAAGCATTGAAGCTCCTCTTTTTCTTTTTCTCAGCTGCCAGTACATCATGGTGATGGGTCTGATCTCGGCTTTGCACTGATCCACAGAGTGGCCCAGACGTGTTCCTTACACACCTCTGCCTTGGTTTCCCCATGGGAAATGGTGCTCCTTAAATTCCTCTCTAGGAGCTGTCTGTCTAGATTTACTCCTTCAGCACCCCGCCACTGCCAGGAGAGAATGCTCCTGTTGGAAATGCTGCTCCTGCAAGAAAATGGGATTTCTTTTGGGGGCCAAATTGCAGTCGAGGGCAGACAAGGAGGTATGAGGACTGTCATCCTTGTGCAGAGTTGGTTAAGGGATCACTTCTGTGAAGAGTCTTCCGTTTTGGGGACCATGAAAACATTTCTAGTTGCCGGAGCTTGCACGTGAAAACACCAGACAGGCAAAATCCAGGATCCTGTGGCACCTGGGGAGCAGCCCCTCTGTGTGTTCAGGAAGACATGGGGAGTGCCAGCCTTTCATCCATTTCATTTTTCAGGGAAGTGCTACAAGGCTGTACAGGTTACAAAAAAGCTCTTGGGATGGTGATGTCCTTGTCTCAGGAACCTGGTTCACACTGGGCAGCAGTGGTGCCTTGAAACTAAATATACACTGTATACACAAAGGATATAAGTGACTTACTACGTCAAGTTCTTTGCAAATGTTGTAGTACTTGATTAAAAGCCAGTGCTTATCAAAACACTTTAAAAAGTCTTGATATCGCATAAGATTGAAATGGTTTTTTTCCCATCATAGACTTAACACAGGAGAATGTTTTGGCAAAGCACAGTCAGGAGGAAAATAGTTGGAATAAAATGAATTTGAAACCCTAAGGATTATTTATATTTACTTTTTTCCGCTAGGTCTTCAATGCTGCCTTTAGGCAGCACTCATACACACATGCCCTGAGGATACAGCAGAGAGTTAGCAAGGGTTTTGCTGTGGCCCAGACAAAGTGGAAACATGGTCCAGAACTGTCTCTTGAGCTCTCAGTAGGGTAACACCTAAAATACAAACATTTTGCTGCCTTTCTGTTCAGAAGAGATGACCAGTTTTTAATGAGAATTTTTTAATAAGTGAACTGCAAATTGCAAATTTGTAAATACATGTATTTTGCAGCATGCCATTGCTGTTAATTGTTCCTTTTTTTCTTACATAGCAATTAACAGTTCATGATTTTTAAGTTTGATACATAGAAACAAAATATTTGTCATTTCTTTTAGGTAAGATGTGGTGCAGTGGAGTACTCATCTCTGTGTAGTGTAGTAAAACTTCACTAGTAAAATTTCTAGTGTGTGTTGAGTGTAATAATGTGAAGTAAGAGTAATCATTGGGGAGGGAGTATAATCTCTGAGAGCAAATGTTACTGGATGCATTACCAGGTGATTTTATTCCCACGAAGCAAAGCTACCTTTCCATCTTGGCTGCTGCATACATGGGACAGGGGACAGGAAAGAAAGACAGAAGATACGAGGCTGAGATCCAGGTTTTTCCTCAGCTCTGTGCTGGAAGTTTTTATTATCTTCCTTGAATCTTGAGCTTTCCTTCCTTGCCCTCTCACATTTCCTCTCCTCCCCAACTCTTGTTGCAGCTCTGGCACTTCTCTGTTGTACCCTTTCCTCCTTGCTGTACCCTGAAAGCTCCAGCATAAACCCCAAATTAATCTATGCATCAGAGATTATTAGCTTGGTCTCTGCCACGTGCTTATGACGCATTGTTGGTCCATCTCACTGGTTGGACATCAATATTTGGGACCGGTGAGAACATAATTTTTGCCATTACAAATCAACAGAACAGGAATAGAAACAAAGCTCAAAAAATCAAGACATCTAAATACCCCTTTCAGATTCATGAATATGCTATATATAAGCCTAACTTCTGAGATTTCCTTTTTATTCTCATGAATATCATTTACATTTGAGCAAATGCAAATTCAGTTCCACTTTTGATGCTCTGGAAGCTGCTTCTGGAGAGTGAGTAGAATGTGCCCTTTAGTCCATCCCAGTTCAGGCCCCAGCGCTGCATGCACAACTCTGGGGTTTCCAGAGCATTCAGCAGTTCTGCTCCACCTGTTTTTCTTTTCAGCAATCTAAATTCATTTTGTAAAATTTGCAGTATATCTATGAGCAGGGGTTTTGTTGTTAAAAGTGTTATGAGGCTTATGATGTGGAAAATAAAGAACTTGCTTCCTACTGTTCAGCAAAATTTCTAGGAAGTTCCTAGCAGTTTATTTAATACTTGAAATAGGTATCTTTATCTTTCTAAATGATTTCAAACAGCTTTTCTTCAAGGAACAGCTGTATAAATAGGGACTAGGGTACATAGAAAATGAGCACTGTACATTAGCTGGACTCACAAGGGATGGTAAGAGAACTAATTTCTGTACTTCCATGGTAGTATCTGGCCTAAAAGAGCAGCTCTACACCAGGTTTCAATTCAAGGCTTTTCAGGTACTGGGTTGCCATTATTAATAATTACACTATAGAAGCAGTGGTTTGAATGGGTAGATTTTAGAAGGTTTCACTGGGTTACCTCCTGTATTGTTATTCCATTTTACATTTGGAAAGGTTATAGGATTTTACTTCTGATTCAGTTCATCACAGGAAATCCAGACTTTGCAGTTAGCTGAGATTGCTGTACACTTTGTTCTCTTGGTGTTCTTTCTGTCCTTTGTCCAAAATCATCTGCATAGTGTTTCTGTCTCTCCCTAGTGTTAAAAAGTCAGAACCCTTACGTATCATGGGGTTTTAAAAGTAGTAGATTCTGATTTCCTTTTTATTAGCTCTAGCTCTCCGTCTTTACATTTCAGGCTCTTTAACTTTTAACAGTAAAATTCAGCACTTAAAAAAAAAGAAACTGAGATTTTCATATGATCACAAGCATTGAAGCTTTAAGGAAACCACCAGGCATTCCAAGACAATGGAAAAAGTTCATGGGTGTTTGCAACCCTGGAACTTCCTGGAACACACCATTAAAAGGGGCCACAAAGACTCTCAGGTTATGTGTTCCTCCCACAAAGAAGACCTTTCACCTTGTGGTGCTTCATGGGGTGCATGATATCCAAAGGAAAAAATTGAGACAGTGTCTCTCATATCCCCGTTCTCCATACAGTAGATTTGGGAACAGAGGGATTCTGAGAACGATGAACTGCATTTAATGAAGGTAACACTTCTGTTCATTTTGCTGAGATAACTTCAGCTGAAGAATAATTTCCTCAAAATTTTCTTTGAATTGAGTTCCCCAAAATTTAATTGAAGAAGAGGTAGAAATTTGCACATATTTCTGTACTGTGAGTTGCTCACTTTGACAGACTCTGAAGAGCTGTGCCTTTGAAAGGAATATTCCTCTCTAAATCTGCCCCTTCCACTGGTGTTTGCTTGTATCACCAGGAGGGCAGGGCAGGGCACCTTCTCTCCTGCTTCCCTGTTTCCTTCCTTGTGAGAGCTGCAGGAATCAGCCATGCTCAGCCAGCAGTGACAAGTGGCCATTGTCGATGTTCTGGATTTTATTACTTAAATCCTCAGGTCTCTGATGCGAGTCTATTCTGAAACAGTTTTCCTCTGCTGTTATTTCTGTAACACTTTCCGTGCGCATACAAATTCCTCCTAGGAGTTGCACCAAAATTCCTCCACCCCTGTTCCGGTGTTTGCTAGTGAAGCTGAAAGCTGTGTTGGGGCTTGCAGTCCTTGCCAGGCTGTTCCTTCACCTCTCCTGCATCTCATCCTCAGGCAATTAGCAAGATGTACAGTAGCCTGCCCGTTACTTATTCCTGAGTTTAAAAACCTAAACTTGCTGTTCACCATTCACTTTTGCCAGTTTTGCAGCAGTGGCACTGCTCTGACCTTACTGATTTGTTTCAGCTCTTAGACCATTTTGTAGTGATGGATGAAAAAGCAAAGACTAGTTTAAAGCTACATTCATTCATCTCTTTGTTATTTTAACGCTAAATCTCAAGGATAAATATTATTGTTCTATTACTGCTGATTAAAATGGACAAGAGAAAAGTCCTGTTTTGAAGATCAGACTTCTTTACTGAGGAGAGGGGATGACAGCCCTGTTGAAAAGGGTAAAAGCTGAAAAGCCTGGTAGGTATGTCCATTTTAAATGTGTGCCATGTGTGCTGAGGGTGACTTGGTTCACACAGAATATTTGCAGTCAGTCAAAAATAGAACTCATAACTTGCATGCTTGTGCTTCCTCAGCCCAATCTCTTCAGAAACAAATCTCCATGTTACTTAAAAAGAGCAGAGCTGAAACACGACTGCTGGAGTTTGCATCAATTGCCTGTTGATGGAGGGTGAGAGTGGGGTGAAAGGTAAGGGACAAAAATAGGGACAATATATAGGGAGGCCTAAGCAGATTTCGTGAGTGCTGTTCCTGCCCTGCCTTGTAGGACTTTGGTCTTCACAGGTGTCAGTCCAGCATCTCCTTTAAGTACTGGATTAATACAAATATTTCAAAACTGGTGCCACTACAGTACAATGTATCACTCTATTCCACTTAGGACTAGGCATTATATGTAGTAAATAAACTGCAGACAATGGCAGTCTTGGTTGCAGCTGGCCTGTTTCCTCAATATTAATACTAATACTACACTGAAAAAGTAAAACAATTTAAAAGAACTGATTGCAAAATCTGTACAGGTGTAAAAGTTAAGCATATGGCAGAGAGGAGATTGCCAATGAAAATGACAGATGATTAACATTCATTAAAACTTTCAATTAACACCTTGAAAACTTCCATAAAATAATACTGCATGTAAATAATGTGTGATTTCTCCAAGCATTCTTCTACCTGTTTTGAAGGGAAAGGAAGAGTGAGAAAGAGAAGAAGGGAAGTCTATTCTAAAAGTACTTTCTAATAAGATTTTTTCAGCCCTTGGTTTGTTTTGGAGTTCAGTGGTCTAGTGATGAATAAAACAAGTTTGGGCTGTCAGTATGGGAAGAGATTTGGTCTGGATAAAATTCAGTCCTGGGTTTTCTTACTCATATTTTTATGGTGGGCACGAGAGAGAAGCCCCAGCAAACTGCAGGGCAATGTGAAGGATGCTCTGATCAGCTGGCTAATTACAGAGATGAGAACATGACAGCAGTGGCAGTCCTGCCTGTGTCATTTCACATTGCTGTCAGCTTCAGCAGGATCTCTCCACGTTATGGGGAATTCTAAGTCTGTGCCTTTTCCTGTTGGTGCATACACAGGAACTAAGACAGAAACCTTTGTTTTGTCTAAGTGAGCTTTATGACTAAATTAAAAAGTCATCATTAAGAGCGGACTTAGATGTTAGTTCCTAATGTCTGCTATTAATTATACTCAAAAAGCTTCCAAAATCAGCATGCCCTTGGCTGCCTGTGTTACTGGAGGGAAGGAAGCATCTTTGTCTTGCCAGATCGGGTGTGTTTTAAACAATGCAGTTAAATTCATGTGAATATTACCTATGGATTCCCTGACCCCTGGGATTTGACTTGTTTATTTAAGAAAGCATCCATTGACACTGGCACATGCAATCTTTTTTCTCTCTTTCCTCACTGAGCACTTCTGTGGTCCTGGCTGGACTCAAGCGCTGCAGAGCTCTGGGATTGTGGAGATCCAGACTTCATGCTTAATTTCCTCTGGTCCATTCCTGTTTGAAGTTCCTGCATTTGTTTCTTTGTCACCTTTATCTCCTCTTCATAATTGGATACAGTCAGGGCACGAGTGTGGCATTTTAAAATATAACCTCCCTCCCATCCACCTATTTCCTTCCTTTTTAAATGCTATTTCATAGGTTGAGTGTGTGTCTGTATGTCATTATGTTTTCACACTGTTGGTGTCTTAGAGCTGCCATTTGTTTGATGTAGCTGAGGACTCACGAAGAGGATGTGATGGCTGGTAAAAGTACTATGAAACAGCTTCATTTGTAAAGCTCTCTGCCTTCCTGGCTTGGCCTAGGTCCATTATGCTTTGGGCCACGTCCATATTGCAAAGCCTGGGTCTATATTTTTCTTGGTCCTCGTGGTGTCCCTTGTGATTGTTTTTGTGACACATTTTGAATTTTGGCAATTCAAAATGCCTGAACTACTGGGCAGATAGCATGGCAGACTGGTGTGGGGGGTGATTTTTCTACAACATGCCACTGAATTGTGTGCTTCATGTCCTGAGTTGTTGGTTTGTGGGTGTTAGGTCCGCCAGAAAGGTTGAACAAGCCAAATTTGGCATTCCATGTAAAGATATTCTTTATGCAGCATGAATGCTGGGATAAACTCTCCTATCAGACTGCTCCCTCTTGGAGTGTCCTCACAGTTTATTCCAGAAAGGAACAGGGAGAAAACTAGACAGTTTTTTTTTTTTTGGTGTGGACAATCAGGGCACCTGAGTACAGGAGTAAAATATGAAATGAACTAAAAAATTGTGTGCACACACTCACTCTTCCATGAGAAATGAGAAAGCTGGGTTGGAGAGACAGCATCAATTTTAGCAGACTTGCAAAGGGCCTTGACCTCTCCATTTGGTCCTGGGGACCCCCTCCCTGAAGCAGCATGTAGTTGATGGGGTACAGTTAAATAAAGCTATAATTAGAAGCAACAGGAGGGAAAAGAAGAATCTGTCAGTCTGCTATCTTTTTGCATTTGACTGCTCCTGGATTGCTGTTTTCAAAAGTGATCTGCAGTGGCATCTCTTGGCTTCCAGGAAGGCAATGGGAATTTTATAACTGACGTCAATGGGAGCAGAATGAGGCTGATGTTAAATGCTTTTTTTGTAACCCTGTCCCTAGTGTGCAGTCAGTTTCATTGTTTTCCCTGATATTTTTGTGGGTGTTACACAGATCAAGAAGGAGGAGAAAACAGTACTTAAGGAAGACAAGTTGTGATTGTGAAACCCCAAAACTCTGAGAGAGGCTCTGGGGGGCAGCTGTGGGGCTCGTGAGTGCTGTTAATTAATGTTACAGGTCTGAGGAGGTTTCAGTATCACACTGTTACTTTGAGCACCTTTCCTTCCCAGAGGGCATCATCAGCAGAGCCCACCCTGTCTCAAACAAGAAAATCCAGAGAAGTCCTACTGATGAGTTCATGATTTGCTGCAAGTGAGAAGAGTTCAGCCCTCTGGATTCCAGTTTGTGTTGGCCTGACACCACTCCCAAGTTCATGCATTTGGCTCAGGATGTAGAAAGAATACGTATTTTCTTGCAGCATTCTGACAGGCTGATCCATGGTGAGACCTTTACAGTGTGATGTCTACTCTCCCTTGATCCGTGTCTGACATCCCCGAACATGGATGGCCGATATATGTGTGTGTGGAAGGGCTATTCAGACCCAGGACTTGCTTATCATAGCACTGAAGCTAATCTCTTCACTCTGCTAAGGTCAAGGTTGAAAGATGACTCCAAAGAGCAAAGAAAGGGAAGACAGGTTTGAAAATGGATACAGGGAGAACAGACAAAATATGCTGCTGTAAATGCTGATTTGTAATCTCTCCCTTCCTCTCTTTTCCTTTAGTCACAGGTTATTCATTAAGTATTTATTGAAACACATGGTAAAAAGAATTTGTCTAACAGCTGAATTGCTGATTTTGGATTAGGCAATTAGGTGGTGGATTTAAATTTGGAGAATTTGCATTCACCGGGTGTTGGGGGGTGAGGTCAGGAGTTCCTCCCTTACAGCACGTATTCTCATTTGCTGCAATACAGTGGTGCTCTCGTGCTACGTGGGGGAAAAAATGTGGTCCGTGGGACAAAAAAGTGATTAGGCTGATGAGCCTTTGCTGCATCTCCAGGGGGATTGCTTTTTGAGGCAATCAAGAGAAATCTGTGTGGAATGTAATGGCATTTGTTAAGCAACCCAAGTTACCCTTGATCCTACAAACTGCTCTTTTGGTGTTTAACAAGAATGAAAAAAAAAAAAGGAGTTAACCTGTGTTGCTTTTGCTTTTCTGCCTCTCTTTAAGGAATGAATAGTAGATATTTGATGCTGGCAGGAGTCTATCATGTTGTAGTTATGTCACTGTTTTTAATTGAGTGGCTTAAAAAATGTGTGAGGGATAGTCTTAGTATTGCTAAGTTAGAGGATGCAATAAGCCTGTTTTTCAGTATTCATGTACCATCATACTTAATACAGTATTTTTTGAACTTGTAAGTGCTGTGTAACAGATAGGAAGAAGCCAAGCCTTGCAATGAAAACGTTGATTTAGTGTATCTGTGTTTTGTGTATTTCTTTGTGTTATAGTCTTTTAACAACACTAGCCAAGAAAAAAACCCTCTCTCTTTGCCTCAGTGTTGTTTTTCAGTATAAAGATACAATAAGGTTTCTGTGTGTAGGTGTATCATCTTTGTATTTACTCTGAAAACCTTACATGAAAAGAGCACTAAAATTATGATCAAGTGCTGTAGATTTGTAAAAGTGGACTCTTTAAGACAGCATTTAAGTGTGAAAGATGAGATAACTTCCTGCTCCAGAGCTCATTTAAAATCATACCTATGAACTCCTGACACAAGAAGAGTGTCTGACTGCTGTACTGCAAAGACAGCAGTCCTTCAAACCTCAGCAGCCCCTCAGGTGAGTGCTTCTGTCTGCCTGTGGTGGGTTTTTCTTCAAAGTGAGACGTGTATGTTAAATGCCCAGTTGTGCAAGTTGTTCTGCAAGGGGAAAGTCTTTGTGGATACTTCTACAGCAGCGTGGAAGTCAAGGAGGCTTTGCATGCAGCTGTCTGCCAGTCCTGAAGTCTGGCAGGACTTCAGCCCAACTCCTCTGGTTCCTGATATGAGAAGAAAGAGTTTACCCCTCAGTCATGAGGGGGCTGGTTTTTTCTGCTGTTGCATTTATAAAGCCCGAGATTGTCTTTCTACAAAAAGAATTTTGGTATTTCTTGTGTTTGAAGCAAACCATGTCCTAGCGTCATCCAAGTTCAGCACAGCATTTGCTTTCAATGTTGGAAAGCCAAAGCTCTTGTAAAGATTTTAAATTATCTGATAATATTTAATCAGTTCACAGACTGTGTGTGCTCGAAGAGTAAGCACTCCTGAAGAGCTTGCACCTTTAAAAAAAAAAAAAGTGAAGTACACTGATAATATTGCAGAGTGTGGAGAGGTTGAAAATTATTGGAGCACTTAATTTTTTTCTATAATTGCTTCAATTTGAAGGGAACTAGGCAAAATACCAAGCTGAAAATGAGTTGCATTAATGGAAAAATTCATCAGTCACAAAGTAGGATTTAAACCAAAACGCCCAATTAGAACCAAAAAAGAAAAAAAAAGACACTAAACATCTTGGCATTAAAGCCTTAAAGTGATGAGCCTCATATTCCTCTGTGTTGGCTGTTGACTTCAGAGATGTTAGAAGAGTTTCACACATCCATCTCGCTGGAAACAGAGGAGGAGCGAAGGTGGAGTCGGAAGCACCTTGCTTGGAAAGCAAAGCAATGCTCAGTGAAACCCTGGGCCCCTTGTGATGTACCGCCCTGGACAGCAATCAAATGTGAGCACAGATCAGCTGGAGGTTGATATCTTTTTATAGTAAGCTGACAATAAGATAAAAAATTTAACACCACTGCGGATACCTTATGGCCGGTAAAGAGCTTTTTGGTACTGTGTAATTACATTTCATAATGATTTAATGAGCCTTATTAAAAAAAAAGGGAAGAGTTGTATCACTTGAAAGGTACCAGAAAAACCACAGCAAAAATGAGGCACGTTGCTGCAGCTCAGACTTTTTTGAAATTCTCTAGTCAGTAAGTTTACCATTCAAAGGCAAATTTGGCAAATGGTCTGTTTTTCTGGTCTGACTTATATCTGGCATAAGCAGTGATTGTTACTAAAGAAGGGAGAGCAAAAAAGAATTTATTTTTGAAAGAGGAGGAAACACTAAGAGTGCATATTATATTTCACTGGAATTTAGTAGTTCCAAATGAGTCTTGACCACATATGGTTTCAGTACAGCACAGGGTAGGTTTCTATGTACCAGGTTTCACTGGGTTTTTGGCACTGACAACAGACATCCAACTTTCAGAATGCACAGAGTCATCTTTGAAACCATGGGACAGCTCATGGCGGTATGGAATTAAACATCTTTCTGAAGCTTGTTCACCCTTTCTTTGCATCATACAGAGTATTTCACATCCTACTTTGGAAGGATGTGGACAACTCAAATTATATTTTAGTAAATAATGAGTGGAGAAAAGCAATGCACTTGCTTTTTATTTGAAGGATAATAATCTCATAATCTAATGACTGCTTTCAAAGGCCCACACTCCTTTTGTTCATACAGGAAAATGCTGTGTTTTGTGTGTGGCCCTGTTGGCAGGATTGGGCTGGATCCTAAATGGCCGAAAGGTTTGAAGGGTGGAAACAATAATCGCTGGGGAACAATAATCTGACCTGCAGGAAAAAGAACTGTTACTTGGCTTGAATGCAAAGTCATGTCTGCCTCAGAATTAAATTTCGGGATAATTTGTAGCCTTGTCCCTCACACTTGTGTCCCTGGGAGGTGCCAGGGGATGCGCAGTGTTGGCTGTGGTGGTCACAAGAGCAGAGAGGCTGGGCACAAACAGCACGTGTGGCTCTCATGTCAGAGCAGCAAATGAAGAGGATGTCTCTTGGCTGATAAAACCAAGTGGCCTGCAGGAGTTGTAGCCTTCTCCTCACAGCTTCTTTGGCTCTCACCTTTGTTTGTAGTCCTGGGAGGACTTGGGCTCATGTGTGCCTCGTGTGGAGCTCCATGTGCCTTGTGCAGAGCTCCGTGTGCCTCATGCAGAGCTCCGTGTGCCTCATGCAGAGCTCCGTGTGCCTCATGCAGAGCTCCGTGTGCCTCATGCAGAGCTCCGTGTGCCTCATGCAGAGCTCCGTGTGCCTCATGCAGAGCTCCGTGTGCCTCATGCAGAGCTCTGTGTGCCTCGTGTGGAGCTCCATGTGCCTTGTGCAGAGCTCCGTATGCCTCGTGCAGAGCTCCGTGTGCCTCGTGCAGAGCTCTGTGTGACTTGTGCAGAGCTCTGCGTGGCTCATGTGGAGCTCTGTGTGCCTCGTGCAGAGCTCCATGTGCCTCGTGCAGAGCTCCATGTGCCTCGTGCAGAGCTCCATGTGCCTCGTGCAGAGCTCCATGTGCCTCGTGCAGAGCTCCATGTGCCTCGTGCAGAGCTCCATGTGCCTCGTGCAGAGCTCCATGTGCCTCGTGCAGAGCTCCATGTGCCTCGTGCAGAGCTCCATGTGCCTCGTGCAGAGCTCCATGTGCCTCGTGCAGAGCTCCATGTGCCTCGTGCAGAGCTCCATGTGCCTCGTGCAGAGCTCCATGTGCCTCGTGCAGAGCTCCATGTGCCTCGTGCAGAGCTCCATGTGCCTCGTGCAGAGCTCCATGTGCCTCGTGCAGAGCTCCATGTGCCTCGTGCAGAGCTCCATGTGCCTCGTGCAGAGCTCCATGTGCCTCGTGCAGAGCTCCATGTGCCTCGTGCAGAGCTCCATGTGCCTCGTGCAGAGCTCCATGTGCCTCGTGCAGAGCTCCATGTGCCTCGTGCAGAGCTCCATGTGCCTCGTGCAGAGCTCCATGTGCCTCGTGCAGAGCTCCATGTGCCTCGTGCAGAGCTCCATGTGCCTCGTGCAGAGCTCCATGTGCCTCGTGCAGAGCTCCATGTGCCTCGTGCAGAGCTCCATGTGCCTCGTGCAGAGCTCCATGTGCCTCGTGCAGAGCTCCATGTGCCTCGTGCAGAGCTCCATGTGCCTCGTGCAGAGCTCCATGTGCCTCGTGCAGAGCTCCATGTGCCTCGTGCAGAGCTCCATGTGCCTCGTGCAGAGCTCCATGTGCCTCGTGCAGAGCTCCATGTGCCTCGTGCAGAGCTCCATGTGCCTCGTGCAGAGCTCCATGTGCCTCGTGCAGAGCTCCATGTGCCTCGTGCAGAGCTCCATGTGCCTCGTGCAGAGCTCCATGTGCCTCGTGCAGAGCTCCATGTGCCTCGTGCAGAGCTCCATGTGCCTCGTGCAGAGCTCCATGTGCCTCGTGCAGAGCTCCATGTGCCTCGTGCAGAGCTCCATGTGCCTCGTGCAGAGCTCCATGTGCCTCGTGCAGAGCTCCATGTGCCTCGTGCAGAGCTCCATGTGCCTCGTGCAGAGCTCCATGTGCCTCGTGCAGAGCTCCATGTGCCTCGTGCAGAGCTCCATGTGCCTCGTGCAGAGCTCCATGTGCCTCGTGCAGAGCTCCATGTGCCTCGTGCAGAGCTCCATGTGCCTCGTGCAGAGCTCCATGTGCCTCGTGCAGAGCTCCATGTGCCTCGTGCAGAGCTCCATGTGCCTCGTGCAGAGCTCCATGTGCCTCGTGCAGAGCTCCATGTGCCTCGTGCAGAGCTCCGTGGAGGTGGAATAAGGCGAGTAGGTTGGAGGCAGGCAGTGGTGAAGCCTGTGCAGAAGAGGGGTGCTCAGTTTTTCAGCCAGGTTGTCCTTCTGCTGTTCTAAAACCACCTCTTGTTTTACAGGTGATGCCACTGTGTTCAGGTGAGCTCAGTATGGGCTCTCAGACCAAGGGCCCAGTTTGTGAGGCAAATTAAAGGAAAGCACGTGTAGCTGTAGAAACAGCCTGAGGTCAGGTGCATTTTCTAAATATCCTACCTTATTTACTTAGAGATGATGAGAGATGATTTTTGTATCATCTCTCCAAAGAAAGGAATGAAGAATCAGATTTTTTAAGAAGCTTGAGTGTTACTCTGGTCAGGGCTGGAAAAACTCCCCTGGACTACCGCTGACATTGTGTTTGAATTTCTATCACACCTATTTTGTTTTATCCACCTCCTCACCTCACCAGTCCACACCTCTCTCGTGGTGTCCCCTTTTTGTGCCTCATACGCCTTAAGTTTTCCTCGTCCTGATCTTTCAGCTGCAGTCTAGCTTGCTACAGGTAGTATGCAACTATTGACCTGAGCTAATACTGTGAGAAATTATTTTTACTATTTTTATGTGCTTTTTTTGCCCCTCAGAAATGTGAAAAATAAGTATTAATAATCTCAAATTCTAGATTGCC
Organism: Aleadryas rufinucha; assembly: GCA_013397815.1. Classification (NCBI taxonomy): domain Eukaryota; kingdom Metazoa; phylum Chordata; class Aves; order Passeriformes; genus Aleadryas; species Aleadryas rufinucha. The sequence continues at coordinate 289,554 of VZTH01004184.1, read as the reverse complement.
AATAGAGATGACCCAATTGCATGTCAGATTTTTACACCTGATACTCTGCTTCGATTTGTTTTTCCCCCTCCTTTTTTATCCTCCCTCTTGCTGGTGGTGATACAAATCATCCTCAAGAGCACATATACTCTGGAAGTTGCTGTACTGGAAATTAAGACTTTAAATAGTCAGGAGTTTTGCTTTTTTCCCTCTTTCCTCATCTGCACTTAATCCTGTCTTCGGTGCTGAATGAAAGAAGTGAGAGGAACACCAGTGAATGTTTGCTACATTGCAGTTCCACTGCATTTTGATTCACCTGAGGCTCAGTTTGCTTGGGCTTGTAATCCACTCATCAAGGTGGACACAAACTCAGAGAAATTAAACCCCCAATGTGTTTTTGGATGGAAATTTGCTCTTCTCTTTTTGTACTGGAAATGCGTATTTAAATAATAAAAGTAACTGGATTTTACTTTTCAGGGAATGTTACTTGCTTTTAAGGGTTACAAAGCTGGCTCAGGTGATCTGTTACTGTCTCTCTGTGTTACATGTCTGTAAGATATCTGTGAGTACCTGTGAACTTTTCCTAAGATTATACCTCTTCTGGAAATAAGTATTTTGCTGGAAATACAGTGGTGAATCCCAAACATTTCAGTCAGTCCTCTATTCTCCTGCTTTACCATCCCTGTAAGGGATGCAAGGGCTCAAGCACCAAGGGCTTCCTGCACCTACTCTCAGCGCTCTGTGGCTGATGGGGAGCAGCACTGGGCTCGTCTGTAGCGTCTTTGTGGAGTCCACAGCTGAAATGGGTGGCCCAACTTACTTTATTTTGAATGCAGATATGGATTATTTTCATCCACACATTCATTAATCTCTCTGAGCCCTGCCAAGCTCTTTGAGCTACTTTCTCAATTTAATTACATGTTACAGAGCTTCTGGGTCTTTTTATAGTTCTTGAAAGGGTGTTTTAATTTTAAATGCTTTGTATGATATTTAACTGGGTCTGGTGTTAAGAAGAGGAGTAAATACGAGCAAACGATCTCTGCACCATATACCATTTTGCATTAATGCCCTCTGTGAACTGCATTTTTTTCAGGATGTCCTGTAAATTTACCCACGCTTCCAAGTATGGGAATGAGAGGAAAGAGTTCCTTTCCAATTTGTCGATTTTAAAATAGAATAATCAGAACTAGCACCACTGGCAAACACTGTTTTTGAAACAGGGGCCTCAGCCCACACAGGATTTGATGGGAAGTCCTGCCAATTCTTTTATTTCAGCAAGGTACAGTCATGGTACAGGAGTCCTTTTTCCAGCCTTTTAACAAATGGGGAAATATTGTGGACTCCTTCGAAGCGCCTGTGAACAGTAGCTGGTAAAAAACAAGGGGTTCTGAGTAGGCTTGAACTTACCCAGGGGGCTGAGATTTTACTGGGAAATTTTAAGATTTCTCCGAAGAAACGAAGGTCATAACATATTCTGCTAACTACCAGTCTGCTTTAGAATCAATGGCCTGAAAGGGAAAGATGCAAACTGCACCTGCATAACCACTTCAAAGTGGTGCCAGAATGGGATGTCACAGTGCAGAGCAGTCTCAGGTTGTTTTTAGGGCTTGGCAGTTGTGTGAGGAGCCAGAGCAAGGGGCTGACCTGGCTGCAAACTAATGTTTAGTGCGTTTTTTAATGGCACACCCTGTCACATAAGCATCAGCTGAGGTTGCTCAGAACCTGAATTTCTGTGACCTTATGAAAGCAATTGTGGAACTGCAGCATCTTTTTCAAATACATATCTTAGTTTTGGATTTTTTGGTTTTTTTTTTTACCAACTGCAATGTCTAGAGTAGCTGGAGGAGGGAATTTGGAAGTCAGATGAATAAAGAACATGGATTCTGCTTGTGGAATTTCCTTCTCAGGGAAGGAAGCCATCCCGCATAAGTGAACTGGCTTCAAGGGTGCTGCATCTCCGCCCTTGTTGCAGCTTGTGGGTATATGGAGAATATACCAAGTCTGTAGCTAAGAATATACCAAGTCTCCAGCCAAGTCTGGAGCTGCCCAGCAGGAGCTGTGAATGCCAACTTTGCATTAATACACAAGGAAAGACTTTGGGGGAACCTCATTGTGGGGCTTTATTCTGTCTCAAATGTACATTTACAGTTGGATCCACTTTGAGGCCGAGCACAGACCGGTATTTTTTTATACACTGTGGAACTTTGTCACAAGAGGTTATGGATGGTCTAAAGAATAACTGTGTTAGAAAGCAAATGGACAGGTGGATGGACAGAAAGGCCATCAGGGATGTTGAATACAAAGATGCAGACAAAGCCTTGAGGCTCTGTCTTGGAGTACTTGGGAAGTCTGTGGGCTGTAGGTTGCAAGGATGATACACCCAAGGAATAATCACTCTCCCTGACTCTCTTCCACAGTCTTTCCCTGGGTATATGTTCCCAATCATTGCCAGAGAAGGGAATGGATGGGCTTTTTTTCTGACTGTGTATGACTTTTTGTACAATCCCTTGAAGTTCTTCTGAAATCTGCTTTATATGGTTGTGAGAATTGAGTGGCGCTGAATTGCTGATACTCTTCATGGTGAGAATTTCCCACTTGAAGTTGAAATAACTTTGAGCTACTTGATGACTTATGCTGCCATTAAAAAACCCAAAGAACCCAGTATACTAAATGCCATTGTTATCTTTTATTATTAGACTTGTGTTTTCAGAACCAGCTGTCATTATAAAGCAAACTGAGAACTTGACTGCTTAAGTCAGAGTCCATTAAAATGGGCTAAAGACTGAATATCCTACATCAGGCTGCTTGCTGTTGTACTCAAGTCTGCTCAGTATGAGTACTGTTCCTCTGAGACCTTAATAAAACTGAGGTGAGGCTTTTTAAGATTCTCCTACTGTGTAAAACTGATCCACAGAACTGACTGTGCAGCAAGGAAATTCTGATAAGGGATCAATGATTGTGCAGTTAGTTGCCATTTGTAAAAAAAAAGCTAAACTAATTTTTTTTTTTTAAATTGCCCTTTATGTTCTCCATTTTAAATGAGCTCTTACAGTGTTCCTTAGGAATTAAGGGTCTAGATTTTGCACTTAACGTCTCTGGTTTTGCAGGGCTAAAATCAGCAGGGCTCCAGAGCAGCACAGGGGTTTGTCCCCTAGGATCCAGCTGCAGGCCTGGAAGCAGACTTTGTTTGTGTGTCAGTCTCAGTTGCTCTGGACTGGAGCCAGAGTTTCTCCTCTCCTTAAGGGCAGAGTTGTACTGTCACTAATTCTGGTGGTGCAAAAAACCACCGGGCTGTGTGCTCTTCGGGTGGGTTTTAAACCTGCAAATTAAGTTAGTGTCCCCAACTTAGTGTCAGCACTTCGACTTCTCCTCCTGCAGCCTGGTCTTCCTCGTTTTAAAGTTCATGCACAGAAGTTGGTGACAAAGCCCTTCTCATTTGTGAGCAGGACCTGGTGTTAAGTGGCTTCATTAGGATGGTGTGTGCTGCCCTGTGGGCTGTGGGATTTGCATAGCCCTGTTTGTTTAATCTTGTCCACTAGTTATGGGCTTACATTCTTTTTCAATGTCTGTCTGGTTTGTTTTCTCAAAGTGATGGGCAGCCCTTTCCCAAACAACTCTGATCCTCTAATTGATCTGGTTTTGGAGCTCACTTTGAATTCAATAGATGTTCTGAGCATGGAACAATTACAAGATCAGGACAATGTCTATTTAGGTCCAGTCAAGTCATATAAAAGTGTCTTTTTTCCCTCCTTACCAGCAGGAAATTGATTTCATGCTTTTCAATCTCCCAGTATATTTATTAAACTATTATTTATTCATTTAGTTACTTTATTATTTAATTTTATAACAACATTTGGCTTTGGTCTTTGGAAGAAAGAGTGGAAAACACTTGAATTTTTTTTCTCCAGAAAAAGTACATATATTCTTGCCTCTTTTTTAAGATACAATGCTGCTGTGCACCTTGGAACAAAAGTGACTAACAGCTCTCAACAATAGGAGTGGAAATAATGGCAGGGGTAGCAAAGACATGAAGAGTTTTGAAAAGCAATATTCTTCAATGTTGGAAAAGTAATAAAAGGTCAGAACAAAGCTCAATAGAAAAGCCATTATGAAGGGAATGGGCAGAATTCTGGTTGTATGTTGATGTCAAGGCTTTGGATTTGTTTTCTTTCCATTCTGACAAGTTTTATTTAGTTTAATTCAGATTATTATTATTATTTGCTTTAATACATGCAGCTTTGCTAGGTGTGATTTTAATGCTGCACAACTGTAAATGGCTGGGTTTGAGACACTTACTTCTCTTTCCTTTTTTATTTGGAACCTTCTGTATTATGAATTCTTAACCAAAAATTCTTGTTTAGTATTATTTATTCAGAGCTGGGCCATGCTACTGAAATACAGACAGGGTAGCACCACACTTTGCTGTCAGCCCTGCAGGGCTGCTTATGGAGGAGGGTGGGTGCTTTTCCAAGCATTTCATGTACCATTCCAAACTCCTTGCCAGTACTTGACTTCCCCGTGTCTGCAGTCAGTGTTGAAATCCATTCTGACCTCCATGCCAGCAAAGCTAAATTGGCTGTGACTGTTCTTGATAACATCATCCTAGAATTTGCTTTCTTACCCCTAATTAAGTAAAAGACATTCAGCCCTCATTAATTATGGCAAAATTGTGTTTTGAAAATAGGAACGATTGAAAAAATTACAGATTTGTACCAGGTATCAATGCTGAAATCCATTCTCATTTCCTTTTGGTTTTGACCTAAGAGTACAATTTTGTATGATGGGTTGCTGATGTAAAGCACAGTCCTCCTCTTCCCTTTTCCCTTCCCTAAATGTAAAAGCTGCAAAGTTGGCCAATACAATTTAAAATCAGCATCCTTCAGGTAAGTCTTTTTTTCCAGGTATATCATTGGTAGCTCAGCAGCTTCTCAGTCCATATGTCCATGTAGCCAGTAATTTGGCCTATTTCAAATCTAAATTATGTGTAGTGGCTACATGTGGGGAGAGCCTGTGTAGCTCAAGTTAATTTCCTTTCTATTGCATTTCTTTTTTTTTTTTGGCATTTTCATTTCTCACAGCCGTGTCTGATAATAAGATCCCACTGCAGATAGTGCTGGAAGTCTGGAAGGTCTGTAGAAATGTCCTCCCAGAGCTGTTAAGGACAGATTAGACATCCATTTCAGTAAACAAATAGTCAGAACCCTGGACCAGTCCCCACGGGTGGTTTTTCTGCAGTTTTTTAGAGCAGTTATCAGAGGCTGTTTCTGGTCTTGTTTTGTCGTAGTGGGGTGGGGATTTAAAAGCACTCACGCTTTCTTCTCTGGTGTTATGGAATGAAATGCTGAAGCTCTCGTTTGCCCCAGAGGCAGACAAACTTTGCTGAATGCCTGGAAATCCCCAGCCCAGAAGTCCAGTGATGAGCCCCATATGCAGCCCACCACGGCCATGGTAGAGGTTAGTCTCAAATATAAGCAGTGAGTACAACAGCTGCTCAAAAGATACAGGTCCCCAAATAAACAACTTATTCCTTTACCATTTCCTGGTCCATTATGCACAGGGAGGACTTCTCTGTTTTCTTTTATGTGTCTTCGTTTGTTTTTGCCAAGTGCACTTAGCAGATGAGAGAGTACCCTTCCTTGCCTTCGCTGGATATCAGTGTTCTGAAAAATGGACACAAAATGCATTTGGACCCTCTTTCAGGTCCAGAGGTTGGAATTTCAAATAATTGTAATTGAAAGTTTTGCTTACATTTTGAATTAAGTTTGCCTTTTTTCCTCTTACCTTTTTTTTTTAATTTGAAATTGTTAGACAAACATGTTTCTTGAAAATTGTTTTGCCACTGGGGAAAGGAAATGTTTTCAATATTTATATCTAACTGAAGACTGGCTTATCCTTTTTCTTTCCTTTTTTAACCTCTCCAAACATGTACATTTCAGATTCCTTCTTAGCTGTCTCAATTTCCCCTATGCCCTTTCTGGTTGACTTTGTTAGCGTGGTACATTCCTTTTATGGAGTTCTGCATTTTTCAGCTTTTGTCCTTCAGTGGATTATTCAGATGGGATTCTTGGCTGCCGACATCTGCTTCACTCTGGGTACCAGTGTGTGCTGTCATCTGTTTCATGGGAAACTGGGCTTGTGTCCTTCTTCCCTTAGGGACTCAGCTTGGGGGATCAAGGTACAAAGTTGTCCCTTGCCATGACCAGGGCTCTGCTGCAAGCGGGACAGAGGAGGCTTTTTTGTCTGTTGTGGCACATGATAGTGCTGGGAATTTGTCTGAATTTCCCAGCTGAGAGGGTGTTGAACTGTGTGCCTGGGATTCTACACTTGATGTGTGCTTCAGGCTCCCAAAAGTTTTGTATGCCCTGGTGCTTCTGTGTGCACATCATACCTTTAAGGAGGGTGAAGGTATCTAAATCCAATGCTTTATACACTGAATGAGCTTAACAGGAAGAACATCTCCTTTTAGTCTAATGGAGCAATGGATAATGTTCCTGATTATGAAACTGGAAACTGGGCTGCCAGAAAAAGGGTGAAAGAATAGAATAAACCTCTTGATTATTTGCAGCCCTCCAATGCCTGAAAGGAGCCTGCAAGAAAGATGGAGAGTGACTATTTACAAGGGCCTGGAGTGACAGAACAAGGGGGAATGGCTTCACACTGACAGAGAGCAGGTTTAGATTGGATATTAGCAAGAAATTCTTCCCTGTGAGGGTGCTGAGGCCCTGGCACAGGTTGCCCAGAGAAGCAGGGGATGTCCCATCCCTGGAAGTGTCCTAGGCCAGACTGGATGGAGCTCTGAGCAACCTGGGATAGTGGAAGATGTCCCTGCCCATTGAGGAGGGGTTGGAACGAGATGGTCTTTAGGGTGCCTTCCAAGCCAGGGCTTTCTGTGTTTCTGTGATTTTGTGATTGTATTCACAGCCTCCTCTTCTGTTGCAGTGTGCCAGGGGAAGTTCAGGTTGGACATTAGGAAAAGGCTCTTCACTTAGAGGCTGGTCAGTCTGTGAAACAGGCTCGCCAGAGAAGTGGCCATGGTAGTGTGTCAGAGTCCAGGCACTGTCTGTACGATGCTTTCAGTCCATGGTTCAGTGTAAGGTGGCCCTGCCAGGAGCAGGGAGCTGGACTCAGTAATTCTTATGGGTCTCCTCCAACCTGAGGTGTTCTGTGATGCTGTGAATGGTTCCCAAGCTGGTGTGAGGAATGACAGACTAACCCTCACCTATACCATAGCCCTGAAAACGTCTCTTGTAGTACATCTTCGCTCTGCCTCCACGTCACATGGGATCACCTCTCACTGCTCCTTCTGCAGAGGGCTCTGGGTGGATCCTCTGCTGTTCCATGCAGACACAGGGAGCGGGATCTCCGCTTTCCCCATCCTGCAGGCTGCTAAGAGTTTATGGCCCCTCTGTGGTCTTTAACTGGCACACTGATCCCAGCTGGAAGAGTTTACTTGCTGTTTACAGCATGTTCCAGAAGAAGTATTCTTTGCACATGCATGTCAGATCTTCGTAGGGGTCATGTTATTTCCTAATAAGATACAAACGATAGGCTTGGTGCTGACAGTGGTTTGCCCCTCTGCCTTTCTTCAATCCATCCTCTTTCCATATGTCTTTTTTCCTTTCTTTTCCTTGCTGTCATGTGTCAACTGCCTCCTGTAGCCATTGCTGTCCATAATGCATTGTTTCAAAGCAATAAACTTGTTATGGAGAGTAGGATAAAGAGTATTAAACAAATTCCAAGCATATGGCTTCTTTCTTGGGCAGGTTTCAATGCAGTCCTACCAATGTCATGAAACACAAAATAGCACAGCAGCAGAGTCTGCCTTGCCACAGGGAAGCCCTTGCAAGCAAAGCCACTCATTGTGAAATACTCTTGATAGCTGTTTCTATCTTTCAGATTAAATAAATAGATCAAGGTTGGAAACCCAGTTCTGTGTTGCAAACATTCTAGGCGGCAGTGTCAATTATGAATTATGAATCTTTTATTCCTAATCCAGACATGAGCATTTTTCACCTTCAAATACAGCATGATTCACTACAATGGACATAGAAGCCAAAAACATAGTTGAAATTGTAGAGCCTTCACTGAAGGCTAGAATTGCTGCTTTAATTTATGGTCTTATTCCCCACCCCTCCCCTGAGATTATTCTGTTTTCTGTCTTTGTCTCTCTCTCACAGCTTTACTTTTACATTTAAGTAAATTGTTATTCTGCACTGCCTACTTCAAACATTACAAGAAAACTTACCTTGTGTTTTTAATACATTGAAATGACTGATTCTTAATCTAATTGCAATTTGTTTAACTTTATGTCCAGTTTAGAGCTTTGAACTTGTTGTAAAATGCTGTATAAAGTACTGGGTGTTCTTGTACTTCCTAATTCTGTCTGGCATTTACAACAATTCTTTCACTATCTGTGAGGGTACAGCTCCTGACTGTGCCAAGACAGACTTAGAGTCTGATCCACTCCATTGCTATGAATAGGAGTCTGTCCATGGGCTTCAATGGGACTTGATTCAGACCCTTTATTGCTTCACCTTTACAAACTGAATTCCAGGCCATTCTCCATGGTAAAAATCTTGGCAGTATTGAAGTGAATGGGATATTTGCTGTGGTATTCAAAGGAGCCAGGATTTCAGCTAGAATATTTAATACCTCACAATTCAAAATAACCTATTTTCAGTCCTTGGATTTGACTTGGGCATTTTGTTTTAAAACAGACATGGGAGATTAAGGTGAAATGAAATTTCCATATTGGAGCTTGATTAAGGTCGGAGTTACTATTGGATACTTGGTGTGTTCACCATGGCTGTGGAGGAGAGAATTTACTCAAATTTGGAATTTGCCCATTAAAGGAAATCTTGTGACATGTCTGAGTCAAGGGGATACCATCCAAGTGATAACTCTGACTTTGAATCTTGATGTGTGTCAATACTTGCTTTTGACTAATAAAAGTGCATGTACTCAGTGCAAAAAGGACACAAGCAGTGTGGTTAAATCTAACTGCAGGTTTATTTATTTATATATATTTTATGGGGCAATATTTCATACTCTCGTGAACCAACCAATGAACCCTGAGAAGTCTGATGGTGACTGTTCTCGTAGAGCCCTTGCAGGGAGATTTTCCATCTGTGAGCTGAGCATTTCTCTTGTAACACCAATAGCCACAATCAAGTGCAAAATCAAAACAAGAATCACAGCTATTTAGGAACTAGATGCAGATATGATATCCTGCTTATATCTCCCATGCTTAAAAATTGCACCTTATTTTTTTTTTTTAAGTGTATGTCTGGTATAATATAATAAACCTTCAAAGAGAACCTATTAGGTAGATAGGTAAGTGGTTTGGTCTTGGATCCTCAAATTAATGAAAATAAATACTAGATTTGGTGGGAGCCATAAAAAGAAACCACAGTCTTGTCTGAATTGTTCCTGTATTTTTCTCTACATGTCTTTCCAACCAATCGAAAAAGAAAAGAGGAAACTCATAAATGTAGTTCATGCATCTAATACAGAAATTCACTCAAAAGATTTCTCTATAAAAATATGTATTAGAGCATATGCCTGTGCATATTTTTATTTATTACATTACTCTACATGTACGAAAGTCTCCACTTAGAATTTCAGAAAGTCCAACACTGCTCTATATTTCATAATGTTTGAATTTTTAATTTTTTTAAAACCCTTTTCACAATAACCGAGTAACTAAACTCTTAAACTGTTTCTGTCTGCCCCAAGGGTTTTTTCTCTTCCTCTATGTGTTGAAGGGAAATCTGAGCCTAAGAACACTAAAGAGGAAAAACATGTCTCATCTACTTGTCACGGCATCTATACTTTGCCATTTTTTTGCCACCCAAATGTGACAGGGCAGCACATAAATGTGTGAAGTCTGTCACAAATGGCAGCCAGAGCTGGGAATTCAGGAAAATGAGCTTTGCCTTTTTGAGGCTTTTGCATTTCAATCCTGCAAAGTGCTGAGTGCCTTCTGAAAGGTTATGCTAAGCCTGCTCAGCGTTAGTTCATGGGAGGTGTTCACCTTGCGGGATTCAGCCTGGAAAAGACGTATCTTCTAGATGGAGCCCTGTGGGAGATGCGTGGGGTGGGAGAACATGACATGTCGCCTGTACTCTCATATAGCTCATGTGTGTGATACATCATACGTCACAAGCCCCAGGTGTGGCTCAGAAGCCTGGGAATGATGGCTGTGGAGACAGAAAATGTCTCTGCACCCTCAGAAGAGAGTGGCAGCAGAGCAGCCTACCCAGCGCACTTCTCCTTGCAAGTGAAAAGGTGTTTACAGTTCCACGATGCATTTTATGACAGTTCCTTCTTCTAAAGTGCTGCTTAGTGTCTCTTTGTGCTCCACATCTGCAGGTGCTCACAATATGCTTGGATTAGAGCTGAGGATAATGTGACAGCACCGAGCAGGAGGACAAGGCCGCCGCGTTGATCTTACACTAACACTTGAGGGAGAGCATCTGTGCAGCAGTAAAGATGGGCTGTTTTTTAAATGAATCACATGAGGCTCCAGGTGTTTTGCCAGTCTGCAACCATTCAGAGCCTTTATATCCAAATCCCTCTGTATCTGTGTCTGCTTCTCTGTGTGTCTGTCCCACACGCAGGTATTTTATTATTTCATCAGCAGCACCTCAGCAACCCTGATCCTCCCTCTTTTACAGCCAGGCCCTTCTGAGACAGCCAGCTAGAGGTGACCCTGAGAGGCTCTGTTTAGGTAGGAAGACAGCATTATCATAGGGTTTTGATAGAAGAACTGCCCATGTCACTATATTCTACCTTCTAGGGCACATGGCAGCGTGTACTCCTTTTCTTCCAGCAGGCGAGGGTAGGTCTGGTCCCTTCCCCCCTCCTTTTCCCTCTCTCACTTGGTTAGAGGGCAGGTTGGGAACCAGGCACATCAGCAAGCAGCTTGTCTTGGGTGTCTGGCAGGATGGGCAGAGCAAGGGATGAGCAGCACGAGGTGTGGAGTGGGCATGTTAACTTTGCAGTCTGTGCTGTCTTCTGTGGTGAGGTATCTCATGTGAAAGCGGGGGGAGGTTAGAAGGAGAAGGGAGGGGGAGAGAGTGAAATGCAAACATCACCACTATCCTCAGTAAGAGATTTAGATCTCTGTGTTGGCATAAAAAGGTCATTTTGGGCCTGAGGGTTTTGACATTGTTCCTTTAAGTTAGACCCACAACACAAACTATTTTCAACACTTGCTATGAAGAACAAATGACCTTTAGTAACTTGCCCAGAAGACAAATGGTACGTTAACACAATAAATGTACTTTGCTAGTATCGTGCTTCTTGCTTTAATTTTCAATTAGAAATGTTACTTCTCCCTCTCCCTTTTACACAAAGGACTGCACTTCCATACTTCGATTTTGTAGCAGAGATTTCCTTGTCCTCTGTGGGATTGGTAATATTCACTGATAATTACTGGCTATACTGTGAATTTCCTTCTGTTCAGGGACAGCATTTTGTGCTCATCTACTCCGAGTGGTCTGGATGGAGGGTATCTGTGAGGGAAGGAGGGGGTAGTTAACAAGCATCACCAGCCACGTCTGCTGCAAGGGCAGAGGAAAGGAAGTCAAAGGGACAAACAGTTCAGAGCTGGTGCTGGTGAGTATATTTTTTGTTTGACAGAGCTTTGTTAGCATGTGAAGTCAGAAATGAGACTGAAAATTAAAGGTGAAATTATTTCAATTTACAGCAGTGAAGGCAGGAGCAGTGGACGTTGGCGTGTTGACTTCTGTTTGGGGAAATGAAGGGCTGTCGCTCTTCTCTGTGCTCATTTTTATTCTTATTTCAGTGAAGGTTTCCAGGCTTTGTCATGTAGCTTGCTGCCAAGAACTCATTGGAGGACCTGAAAGTGCATCCCTGGTTGTGTGAGTGTGGAAACACCAGCATTTCTGCTGGGCACGCTCAAATGATGGCTTGGCCAGCTGCTGATCTCAGCCCCACACTCGGACAATGTGGTGGAAGAAAGGGAAGTCTGTGGTGTCCTGGTGTAGCTCACCTGAGGGAGGAGAGCAGGAAAACAAGGAGTAGGGAAGCACCAGCTCCCCTGCATGCAGTGCTGTGTTTCCTAAAAAAGTGGAGAAAGAAGGTGGACATTGAGATGCTTCCAGAGAAACGGGTAAACTTCTGTCAAGGGGATGACACAGAAGATGTCAGCATCACACGAGCAATAAATGCCTGGAAGAAGGGAGAGGGTGTTGGTGGTGGAAAGACAGTAGATCAGGGGATGGCACAGCAACAAGAAAATATTTAGAAAAAGGAAAGTGATTTGTCATCCATTGGAGTCACACATACACTTTCCTTAACATTAATAGTGTTTGGAAGGTAGGAAGATCTAATGCATAATGCAGAGGCTCGTTTGACATTCCATAAATGTTGGTTAATTATTTCTAGGGCTGATACAGTGCTCTTCATCCCAAAGGGATCCAGAACACTTTACACAAAAGTAGATTTTTCAATTTGCTGATTGGTTTGAGGATTACAGTTACTTCACATCAAATAAAAACATTTTGGAGAAGGTGTTTTTATTCTTTGATGTGGGGATGGACTTCTGTTTCAGCTGAACAGAAATTACTTTGCAGAACCAAAAATGAAAGCTGTCTTTTGAATTTAGGATCGTAAATACTTTGGAACCTCACCAACAGCGTGCTTATAAAGAATATTTAAGCAAAGCCTCTGGAAATGAAAAATTTAAATACTTTAAGTTTAAATAGCCCTTCTACATCTCCAGAAATGTTTGTTTCTTATTTTGTATCAGACTGCCGACTAAGTGTAACCTTATTTTATACAATTCGTCATCTGATTTCTTTTTAATCAGCTGTAACAGTCTTCTTTTTTCTTTTTTTTTCCCAGCTATATGTTTATGCCCTTTTATGATCATTGAAGTGGGACTTAAACAGAGCTGTAGAAGTGTGCTGCTCTAAGGCGGTTTTACTGGGGAAAAGCTGAGCTGGGGAGAAGGAGCTTGAAGTGGAAGGAAGCAAGGGAGAATGAACTGAAAATTAGGGGAAAACTGGAAAGAGATGGACAATGTGAGTAATGGTGATAGTTACTCCCCAGAGTAAAAATAGGAGCGTGGAAATAAGGATTAGGGATAGGAAAATGAAAAGGGGAGTTGAGAGGGAAAAAAAAAAAAAGCTGACTAAAAAGCCAAAAATAGGGCACTCCACCTTTAGTGAATGCTTTATTTCTCCATTTTCATGAGAAATGCCATATATTTCTAAATTTGGAAAGGAGGATAGAATGGCTATTTTTAGGAATTACTGAGGTTCCTGCCTTCTTACGATTTTGTAGTTACCCAGAGAAAAAAGGAAAACACAATAATGTAAAAGTTAGAGGAACTTAAGAAAGTGCTTTTGAAAAACAGAAACTTAGTAATACCTAAACTTTCAGGTCATTATCGTTCTAAAGGGGCAGTGTAACACCCATATTCCTTAAATTTCATGTGAATGTTATGGGGATAATCCTGCAAACACTGGCACATCATTGGCAGGGGTGTTTTTTTTTCTTTTAATGGAAACTGATATTCCTATGCAATCAGGTGGCTTCAGAATCCAAGGACTTGAGAAAAAGACTCAGTCTTGCTAGACTTGTGATAAGAAATCACAAAGGTTGGGTGGCCTTTTTCATGCTGGTCTTTAGTCCCAGGAGAGAATTCACCCTTAAAAAGGTTTTTTGGAGTGATTTTTCTTCAGACATTGCAACTGTGTGGGCCTGGTTCCCAGCTTAGGGAGCCTGGCTTGCATTTATGTAGCAGACAAGACTACTGAAAACTGAAAAATTCCTTCTGTCAATTCCTCAATCTCACTTTTAAAAAAAATTTTACTCAAAACTAATCAGTTAAGATGAGGTACTCCTCTTCCTGGCCCTCCCAGCACCCCTGAGGTGGGTTTTGCTGATCTCTCTCTTTCGATTGTTCATCCTTTTCTAGAACAACACTGGGAGCTTTGAGGATATGTTTGACTAGCAGCCTCACTGAAGCACTCATGGTGTGAGAAGGGGGAAGGAGAGAAAAAAAAACGACCTGGGTCAGCAGTACAAACGGGGAAATGACACCAGCATGGTGGTGAGACTGAGGATTTCTGCTTCGCTGGTGATTTCTAACTTTCTCTTTAAAGGGGTTTTAGATGTGGGTTTTCAGATGAGCTCTTTGAAGCAGACACGAGGCTATGCAATTTTTTTCTTTACAAGAAAAAAATACGAGGGAAAATCAAAATGGTTCTTACTCTCAATCCCCTCCACAATCACTCTCTCTTTCCTCACCATGGTGCCTACAGAGGAGGACGTGGTTATTGATCAGTATATCCACGGTCCAACTACACCTGAGCTAGAGGGAAGCCCCACTGAAGTTCCCTGTACAGGGAACACCATTCTGGTGCTCTTACTAACCCCTCAGTGGGTCAGTGCTACTATGTTGGTGTGTTGTTTTTTAATGACATATTGTGTCACCATCCTTGTCCCACGTTGGTGATGTCAGGGGGCATTTTTTTACTTTGTGAAATTGGGCATTGTATCAGATATTTCACAGGTTGTTCTGTGGTTCTGTTCTTGCTTGGACAGCACAAAGCACACAAGTGGTTGTGAGCCTGTTCATGGTATCCATGCAATGAGTTCTTGGTCTTAGGAATTGGGTTTTTTATACTGCACGTTATTATTTATGCATTTGAATATCTTAAATTAAGTTCAGCTTTCCATCTCTGGTATTTTACTTCAAAGTCTGAAATTCCTGCTTTTCTTATAGGTCATCACTGAGTTATTTTTAGACATCAGTGTTAGATGGCAATGATGATAACTGAAGTAAAAACAACATTAATTTTGGTTTATGAAAAGTTTGTGGAAGTTTTAAGTGGAGTTTAAGTTTGCATATTAAAAATAATTTTCCTTCAGGAGTAGGAAATTAAGAAACCTTGGGTGCAAGTATGATAGAAATATTTATAAATTTGATTCATAGACAAAAATTCAGAAAAAAAAAGAGATGTCTGCTTGGTCATGGGAAGAAGCTGAAAGCTGGTGATACTTGTTTAGTAGAAATACTGGAAATGTGTTAAAATTTTGCGTTTGTGGAAAGGGGTGTCAATGACAGGAAAGAATATCCAGTGCAAACGCTCAGGAGAAGCTGAAGCTTTGTTCTCCAACATGCAGTGACCTTCTGAGGAAAATGGGACAAAGCCAGTCCCCATAGACCCAGTTTGGCTGTGCAAGCAGAGAATGAAACAGAATGAGGGTAGAAACTGGGGCTGCCACCTTGAAGGTGAGACTGCTCTTCTGAGAGGAAGTCAGTCAAAATATTAATCAGCCTAATACGTTTCCCAAATTCTGTATTTTGCATAACTTCAAGGAGAAAAGTTGTTTGTTTGTTTTAATAAGTGGCAAATTTGGAAATAAGTGACGTGACGGTGGTAAATACTGCTCAGTGTCATTGTCTGAAGTGAGAGCCTGGTGTCAAACCAGGCAACACTAACGTGGTAAGCAGTGGGGACTCCGAAAAGACAGAAGTGTGTGGCAGGAACTACACAGCCTTCCCAGTGACCTTTCACTCAGTGTAGGAGCGTGTCATCGCGGGGAGGGTCTGTCACTTTAAGCAGAGACACAGTGGGAAATCCATACTGTCAAAATTAACTGCTGCTCTGCTGTACAATCTTACTACATTTTGGGTTTAAGCAGTCATTGCCCGAACAGAATTAATACACTAGTTCAGGAAACGTTGCAAATTCCTCTGAAATGGAAACTACTTCCTTTTTGTCCAGATTTCTTTGCAAATTCATTCTCCTGTTCATCTGTTTCTCTTTAACGTGTTAATTATTAAGTTGGGCAGTCTATTTTCATTGATGGCTTCTTAAGCTTTTATTCTTTCCTTTTGCTTGATTTTCCACGTGGAGAAGTTGTCTGATGTGGCTCTTCAGTCCTGTGAGGCAAAAAGCCATCACTGTCAATATTGCAGGAAGTTTAAACACACACAGAAATGGGGCTGCTCTCATCCAGGTAAAAAGGAGTCTTAAACACGAGCTGGTGCTGTGAGCTAACAGCTGCTTTGCGTGCAAAAACATCTTCCCCCTCTCAAACTTAATATTAACAGTTGTGTAGCTTCATCAGTGGGAGTAATGGTAGGAGGAGGCCAAGTGTAAACAAGGCACAGGTGTTTTTGTGTGGGGATTTTGTTGCAAGGGCATCTGGACCGGTTCTGAACAAAATTTATATATATAAAAAAATCATGATATATGATGGGATTGCTTCCATCTATCTATCTATCTATCTATCTATCTATCTATCTGTTTATCTATCTATCTATGCATCTATAAAAAAGCAACCCCATTACTTCTACCACTGGGGGAACAGAACTTTTTTTAATAATAGTGGGAAATTATATGGAAAACGCATTAGTGCTGTGTGAGGGAACAGTGGCTTCCCAAACTCTCCGTGTGTTTCTGTAGACCACACTTTACCTCAGTTTCCCAGCTGATGAGATCAGAATATTCCTGACAGAGTAACAGGATGAGGCTCCCAGGTAGTTTATATTTTTGAACTTGAAATGTCAAAAAATGATAAAAGTAGTTAGGATTGCAACTTTTTTCACTTTTTAGCACAAAGTTGAAATATTGAGATGCTGAAGCTCACTCAACCAACCAGCCCCTAGCCCCAGTTTGACTGCAGAGGAAATCTATTACTCATTTCCTGCCTTTACCTAAAATAAAGAACACCCTCCTGCCCAGGACCGTGTCTAAGAAGACACATCATCACTACTTTTTTTTTGTGATAATAATAAAAGTGACAGAAGGGGATTCCCCTGAATGTTTGATGCTTTTCTGCTGCGTGGCTCTGGCAGTCCCAGAATAGCTGTGCAGAGTCTGCCCCGAAACGCTGGGTTCACACGTCCCTTTTGCTTCACCCTTACTGGAAACATGTGTCCTTCTTTCAAGAAATAACTGGAGGGGCAGAGCAGGAGAAGACTTCTGTCTTAAATCCAGAAATAGATGACATTAAGGAACGGAAGAGACACTGCCTCTTCTCAAAAAAGAGCTAGAGGGGGAGGCACTGGAATGGCCCAGGTTCAAATATGAGTGCTGAGCACTAAAAGCTCTGCCCCCAGTGTCAGGTTTTGCAGTTTTCTAAACTTGATTGTTGAGCTACTAGAAGTTTTCAGTGGGGATTGCACATCAGAGAAATGTGTTGCTGATGCTGGAGATCAGGAACAGGCCTTCTAATAGTTCTCCACTGAACATGGGACCCTTCTAAGAAGCTGCCGACAGAAAGAAATATGCTGATTACTTGTGTAAGTGGAAAACCTTTAAAATGCATTCAATACTCGCAGTGTGCTCCAAAAGGGTGTTGTTTCTATGTTGTCATGTTAATATCCAGACAACAGGCCACCACTTAGTTCTAAGAATCAGGGTATATTAGCATTAGTTATCATCATGCTGACAACTCCAGCATCATTTTCTAATGATTGAAATTTAAAAAGCCAGACCCATAGCCAGCATAAATCATATTATTTCCAGAGATATGAGTGAAGCTCCAGTGCCATTCAGTAACTGCACATGAAACGTGCTGTGGTGATCTATGGTTTGTGTTTGAAGAGAAGTGACATGGTGATTCTGGACTTACACAGCATTGACAAGCCACAGCAGTATTTAGTAGTACCTGTGGCCATCTGGTGCTGTCCTCTCCAAATAACTTAAAGGTATTGGAAAGAATCCCAAAGTGTCTCCCTGCAGCAGCACCTCCTGCATGCAGGAGGAAGGTGGCTTTGCAAGGGAAGCAGGTGTCACATCAGGTCACTGGGCAGAGCCATGTCGTACATTCCCTTCCAGCCTGCCAGGGCTGAGCCAAGGGCATGTGCACGGAGCACAGCCCCAGCTGTGCAGGTCTGTGCTGATGCAGGTGGGGTTTTGCTGGGGACCCCATTCCTGGCTGCAGTGCAGTGCCGTGGCCTCCTGCCTGTTGCCTCTCTCCCAGTTTCACAGGCAGAGCTGCACGTGGCTTCCTGGCGAGGGGGAGACCGTGGCTTTGAAGTTTGGAGGTATGGGCTGGTGATCAGGGAGCATAAGGACAGAGCCAGATGCACATCCTGCCTTCACCACATAAAGCTTAACATTCCTGTGTTCTGTGGGCTAAAATACCCTCACACAAGGGTATCACATCTGTTTTCTGTACCTGATTTGCCCTGCAGTTTTTGTTTGTCCTTGTGTGAGTGATAAGAGGTTACCATCCAAATAAATGAATACACTGAGAAAGAGAAGTCAGAAAAAAGATCTGTAGGTCTTAATTAGTATTTTGAATGGGAAAAGCAAATGGCTGCTCTTTTTACAAAGCACACGTTTTAGTGTTGCCTACAATGACTGGTGCTTGCAAGTGAACAGGGTCTGAGAGAGCTGCTGTCAGTAATTCCAGAGTTGAAACTTTAAGGCTAGGTCTGTAATACAGCCTCTCCCACTCAGAAAATACACCCATGCATACATGTAGATGTATTCACATGTAAGGCACTGCATACAATCCTTTCTGAGTGGGAACCACATAAGCACAGCACCTTCCCTTTGAATTTTCTCTCTCGTGCAGAAGCGCCGCTGAAATGACTAAAACGCGAGTGTCGTACTTTTTGTTGGGGAGTCTCTTTCTGGGGAGGAGCACTTTCTTGGGTGGATTCAAGCCTCGTTGCCTTTCCAGAAGAGCTGACTTCATCTCTGTGATATTGATAACGTGGTTGAATTCTGCCCTCAGCTGTACAGACGCAGCTGCCATTGGCTGCGGCGGAGCTGCGTGTGCACGTTCAAGGGCAGAACATGGACCAGAATTTTTAGGTTCATGTAAATGCTCTTGGAGGCTGAACAGAGGTCACGGAGAGTTGTTGGCATAGAGCCGTGTGTGGTGAAGTAGGCCAAGTTTTATTTTCCTCAGGATGCTTACTTTTAAAGGATCATGTGTTTTTTAGAGATGAGGACCTAAAGTCTCTTCAGTCAATTGGTAGTTTTTTTAAATTACATCTAATGTGTTAATTTCTTGCTGTGAACTGTGCTGTAACAGTGTTGTCTGCTGTTGATCAGATCCTGGATTCCTCTCTAGAAGTGGCTGCATTTTCAGGGATGAGATACTATGAAATTTGTGCAACCTGGAACATGAATATGTGATTTTAATCTATATTTTCATTTGGCTAAATATTAAATCTTTCAAGCCTGAGAACCTTAAGATGAGATCAGGAGAAAGAGGAGTATCTACAATCTCTGTTTGGTGTGAGAAATGTTTCTATGTAACCAGAATTGCATTAAAGAGACAATTCTTATGCTTATGCCACAGCAGGTCATTAAAATGTATCCACCTTTTTATTACACTTAAAGTATGGAAACAAAATTTACATTCTCACTAATATTCGACTTCACATGCTGCAAAGTCCTCCTGTATTCTCAGGTTCTTTTGAGAGAGTTTGAGATCTGTGGAAGATTCTTTCCTGAGACCTTTGAGGTGGTGCTGAAGTGCTTTAAGAATGACTTTTCAGTTTGCCTGTTTAAGTGCTGTTCAGGTGAGCTCTGGATCACTGTGATTAAGCCTATTTTAATGAATCCTTAAAATGAGAATCATCTTGTGAATTTTGTGAACATGTCATGGAAGAATGTGCAAGAAACCTGGGTTTATACAGTATATACATGTGAGTGCATATATATGTGTGTGTGTGTATATATATACACACAGTGATGGAGATACATATTATTTTGGTATTTGCCATATTTCTGATGTTATTCTGTGAGAGGCAGAGATTCTGCAACTCCACTGAAGCTAATTTTGTTGCATGAAGGTGTGGTCTAAGGCTATGAATCTTCTCACATGTTCATGTTTAAGCTGTTTTAAACCATATGAAAAATATCTGAAGTGCCAAAATGTTTAGGCATTCTAATCCAAATGATATGAGTAAGAGGGATAAGCATTTTTCATTTAAGAAAAGATTAAAGAAGAAAAAAAACCCCCAGAATTAAATCTGTTATACTTCACAATAAATAGTTTTGCTTCCAAATTATCTGCTGAAGCCACCTGTGACGCATGCCCAGCCACCTAGAAGAGACTCCAAAGATGTATTCCTGACAAAAAGCATTTCCTTGACTATTCATTTGATAACTTCTTTTTTCTTCTTTTTTTTTTTTTCTTTTTTTCCCCCTGCCTGTTTACCTCCAGAAAAGAATGGCTTACAGGAGAAATTCTGTTTTCAGGTTAAGTTTTTTTCACTTGGCTGAGTGATGAGAGCAAAAATTCCATACTGGATTAGACTTACTAGGAGCTGCATCTCCAGAAAAGCAGGAGGCCAATCAGGGTATATGTTTGAGTAATTCAGACTGCTGGAGAGAACTGTAAAGTGGAAGGGACACTGTGAGTAAAAGTGGCTGCAGGGCTGCATTTTACAGCAATCTCAGTAGAGAGGAACTGCTGGAGGGGAAGCTGGTTGGTATCATACTAGAGATTATGAACACTAAAGGTAAAGATGAATTGCTAGTGATTAAACTTATTTTAAGCTATGGAATTTGGGTTTGATTCAGCTATACACTTTCTGAATCCAGCTGTCAGGAATGGCCTCTGTTTTCCCTTTTCCTCACATAGTCTGTGAAAGCTTTTGTGAGGTTTTGATAGGACACTGCTCCCCAGTGTAAGGCAGCATCTTCCTCTTCAAAGACTCGCTTTTGAAATATTCCTTCCAAAAAAACCCCGAACTGCTCACTAAGCAGTAGTTGTGAGCTGAAATACAATGCCAGTAAACGATTTACAGTGAAATTCCGTTTTCCATGACTTGCTTATCTGACTGCCTTGGTTTGCAAATGAAACCTGCTGCTTCTGTTGCTGATCCTGCCACTGTTGTCATGAGAGAGTTTGGTATGTACACTTGAAGCTCACTGCTGCTTTCCTTTTGTCCTATGCCAAAAACTCATGTTCTGTGGAAAATACAGCCTGAATGGTGTAACTGAAGAAAACATGTTTATGACAGCAAATATCACCAGTAGGATAATGTAAACTTCCCCTAACACAAGTGGCAATGCAGTGCTGCAGTATATGTATTAAGGAGATAATAAGAGCTGTGGAAAGCTCCCCTTTGGCTGGATGCATGTGTGATAGAACTGTGTGGGACTTACACAGTCCAGCAGTGATGACTTGGCCTTTTTTAAAAATCAGTGCGGTGTTAAACTCCTCTGTAAAGCCCTAACTAGTGACAGTGCATGGCTTGGCTTGATGCCATAGGTGTTTTCTTATTATTAATGAGTTCAGAACATGGGCTATATGAGCTGGGTAGGTGGGAGATGTCCTTCCTTCATTTGTCTCTCCACACAATAATTTACATATCATCGATGGCCATGGCTCAGTAAGTATCCAGCCGCAGTGCTGAGATGAAAATAGGGTTTTCTCATGACAGAAATAACTGCACTAACTTGGTGTTATTCCACTTTCTGAAACTGTACCATGATTGGTGTGTCACCCAGATGGATTTATTCAAGCACAGTATGAAAATGGCCATTACAGAAATAGGCACAGTCTCTCCAGTGTTGATGTAAAACCTGACAGAGATGACACTGTAGTGGATGTAACTTCATAAAATCGCATTTACTGTTCTGCTTTCAATAAAATCCTCTTATTTATTTAGGTTTTGGAATGAAAACATGATTTACTGCTTTTGGGGCTTGAATGAACACTAAACCCAAAGGTTTTTCCAACGGAAAACATTAAATATGAAAAATTCAGTGATACTCTATAGAACTTTCAAATTGCAGGATACAAAATTTCTGCAAAGTTCCAAACATATGTTATGTCTTTTTTTTTTTTTCTTTTTTAAGTAACCGTGGAGTGTTTCTCCTGCTATGGGAAGAATTCTTTGAAAAGCTTTTATCTACAAAAAAATCCTGCATTGCAGTATATGTTACTGTTTATTGATTGCCTGTAGTTTGTTTTAACTCTTATCCTACTTGTGGTTTTATTCCCAGTTATTGCCGTACTTCTTGGTAAGGTAAATTATGCATTTGATTTTAACAAGAAGTCATAACACAGAATCACAGTAAAGTGTACTACTTACTTGAGACTTCAATTCTAAATTCTTCAAATAAAGTTTTTATTTTATTTTATTTATTTTATTAATTTTTATCTATATTATATAAATATAGATAAAAATAAAATTTATACAAAATTTTATTTCATTTATTTCATTAAATTCTTCAAATTTTTTAATGCCTGGATTTGCCACACTTTTTTTTCCCCCAGAACTTAATTTTTAGGAATTTTCTTGTTATGATGGGTTGTTTTTATGTTTTACTTCGAAGAAGAATGATAGTTAAGGAGGGCAGTCAGATCTTTGGAAGCAAATAGTTTCTGTCATTTGTTGAGCTGTGTAAAATTGCTGCTGAAAGCGTTCTTACCAGTGCAGCTGATACTAGTGGTTCGTTAGAGTTTACCATCTGATTTTAAAGCAGAATTGTCCCTCAAAATATCTCCTAGAAGAGAGAAGAGTGGACACAGACACACACATAGAGGAGAGAATGTGAAAGGCTGTGTGCTTATTTCGTGTTTATTTTACAGACTTCAGTTCTGTTTGCTAAAATTGCCCTTTTAGATAAGGAATTTTTTTTTTATCATGTGACTTAGGCAGGAGGAACTGAAGTCAAATTGAAAAGTTAGTAGGTTCTGGATTCAAAAGTCAAATAGATACTTTGAAAATGAAGGACCACAGAGTACCCTCAGGTGGAAGGGACCCACAAGGATCGTCAAGGAGCTGTGGCTGTAATTTTAGCCAAATTATTTCTTCCTTGTGAGGAGAATCCTTTGGTACAAAAAATTATGACAGATTTTATCAAGAATGGTACTGTAGTAATTACTACCTGTTACATTTGGTGTATAACCTGCTGATAGATAAACATGGTCTGTATTTGAAAGCATCACTGTGGCCATAGTGAGATGATAAACCAGCTGCACGTGTGTCACTCATGGCTCTCCAGTATGATTTCTGACCTGATGCTTGTGGTAGGTTAATGTTAAAATCCACCTTGTTTTCTAACTTAACTTCCCTTTTAAAGTCTTATTTCCCACAGTGTATTTCTTGTAGGAGTATTTTGGCAACGTTGGTTTGTGTTTGGAAAGCTGCTGCATCTTTCTGCCTGTCCTTTCTCGGGCAACACCACCATTGGTCTTTTATGGCTCTTTGGGGTTTTAATGTTTGAAAAGCAACAACATGGCCTCGTCTAAATCAAATTAGCCCAGCTGTAGTCTGTTCTGGCTGCTGATCTGAAAGCTGAAGTCATTGAGTCTGAGATTCCCAGCCAGCAGTACAATACGTTGCACTGTTTCAGTAGTAATGAAATTCCCCTACAGTATATACTGATGCTTGTTTTTGATAGGGAATATGTCTGATGTTCAGAGTTATATTAACAAAGTATTTGAAGGCCAGGGAGATTGCTCTTGTGATGAAATTCGTCTCTGATGTTGTTATCATTAAAGCTGTCTGAAAATGTTCCGTTTAAAACTGGGTTTGGAAAGCTGAGTTCTGGGAAGTGTATGTAGGATAATTTTTATTTCACAGTTTCAGCTGAAAACACAAAAATCTTTGTGTGTGAATGTTGTTGTGGTGGCTCATGGGAATTTTAGGTCAGCTGCACCCTGCAGATCTGTGTGTTCAGTGCCTTGGCTCTCCTGTGCATCCCGGAGTCACTTACTCCTGTAGTCCCAGCAAGAAGAGGGACTAACAACGTTTGAGGAGATGTAATCTGTGCTCTCAGATTCTCACTGTTGTATCTAAATTTCTTACAGCAACATTGTTCATTAATGTGGCTGACGTGTGACAGTCTTCTCTCTGTTTCTGAGGGGAAATTCTTTGTCACATGCAAAGATCCTCAAATCCTTTTTGAACGGGGCTTCGTTTCTGGTTTTAAATGTACAGACTGTGGTATGAGGCATTAGGAAAAGCAAGTAGAAGTTCATCCATCAGATGCAATGGGAAATGACGAGGTTTTTCACAGACCCTTCTTCCACTGAGAGCTGCTGCCACGTCTTTGACCAGGTCCTGCAAAAACTCAGTCTCCTGCTGCACCATTAGCACAATGGCATAAAAGCCTGCTGTGCCTAAGCAGAGCAATTTACTGTGATTTTGGAACTTCCAGTGATATTTTGAATATGCTGAAAACATGCAGTCTGTGTGGTGTCCTGAAAATAAGGACCTTGCTCTTATCTCTGAAATACGGTGGAAGAGAGTCAGAAGGTGCTGTTATACACTGGAATTTGTGCTGCTGAGGAAGGATGCTGCAGGTTGCTGTAACAGAGCGTTTGTTATTAAGGAGAGTGTGGGGATGTCACACTCTGAAAGTACAGGGAGGCATTTTTGAATGGTTTTATTCTTTGCTTGCATCCTAAAACCTACCAGAGTGGGTTTTTTTGGCAGGGGGAGTGTGAATTTTATTAGTGGGGAGAAAGGTGAGAGAGCTTTTTTACATAAATAGTTTTTAATATTTTTACTTCATTGCCTTACTCTGCGATGTTATGATGCACTTTAAAAAGCATATTTGAAGTTAGGTTTGAAAGGCAATAAATCATCTAGTAGAAGTAACCAACACTGAGGCAAAAAAGGAAAAAACCAAAATCTTCACTGTAACTCCAGGCTGCAGTTCAGGCTCACTGAAGTTAGCTAGAAAACTGGATTGTGTCCCAGCACTTGCCCTGCATGTTAGTACCAGGACTTTTCAGGGACCTAAGTGGTCGTTCTGTGTACCCCTGAAGCTGGCACACGGAGCAGTGCAGTGCTGTCTGGCCCCTCTTCTGGTGCCAGGGTTAGGTGCAGGCACAGAGATTGGTGTTCCTTTTCCATGCTTCTTTCCTTCCTTTCCTACAGCATTTTCCTGTCCTGTCAGAGTCTGTGCAGACATCCTAACCAGGCTTCCTGTGTCATCTGGTGGTTTCACAAGATCGGGTACCGCTGCTACCCGGCCCTGCAAACGATGAAGCTCCTCCACGCTGGCAGGTACTCAGAAGACAGGGACACCTAGAGAAAAGAAGGATCTGGAATAGAGCATTTCCTTGTGGAAGGCACTGTGGCCGTGCATTTCCACCTTTGGAAGCCATTCCTCCTCTTGCTTTGCTGTCTCCCTGCTGTCAATCCAGAGTGTCTCAAACTTCATTTGCGCTCATTTCACACAGAGTTTGCTTATCAGTCTGAAAGGCGACTGTCTGATCTTTCCTTTTGCATGCTTTCACTTTTAAGATCTTCCCTTTCTTATGTAAAAAAGGCAATTAGAGTCGTATCTGTTTATTTTAAACAAAATGGCTGTTAATTAGCGTGATCAAAAACCCTGCCATTGTAGACTATGGGCTTCACTTTGTAGTTGCACTAAATTGCGTACAGTTTGGTGCCAGCTGACATGATAGCAACACAAAGTCTGCCTTTTTTAAACTTAATGAACAAACAGATTTATGAGGCTTTGTTATCTCCTGGTTTAGATCTATAGGTTCGGAATGCATTATTTAGAGTTCTTGTTTCTTAATGACTAATGTCATGTTGTTACTTATTAAGAGTGCTTTAACTTGCTGAAGAAGTTTCCCTCTCTTTTGTATCCCCTTGTTTCCATTTTCCTTCTTTTTTTTTTTTTTTTGATGGCTTAATTAAACAGTACATCTGTGGTACACAAAACAGTTGAGATGCACTTCTCTAGTTGCATTCAGATGTTTCAGCACTAACTCATAGTGCTGGGAGAGCACTGGATATTCTGTCCTCCCTTCGAAGCAGAATAAGGGTAGTTTCTCAGTTTTTTCCTTGCCTCCATCAATGCCTGTTATTTATTCATTATGTCTGGGAAAAAAGATGCCCACGACAATCCATCGGTGTAGCCTTGCTTTGTTTTGGAAAGAAAAAAATCAAGACTAAAGCTGTGATAGCATGATCCCCATCTGTAGACTTGTCATCTTAAGTGAAAGACAGCGTGTCCTTCTAAAGGAAAAAACATGTTAAAAAACCCAAAAGACATTTCAGCTAATAAGTGAAAATTCTGTGTGCTTTCTTTTTTCATTACTGTGGCTGTTACTTTTGCAGGGAAGGTGCTCATTTCAGAAATTCGAAAGGTCTGGTTTTTGTATTTGGTGTGGTAAGTTCTGATGGCTGTTGAAACAGCTACTAGAACTACCAAAAATGTAGAGCTGGAATTAATCAGATCATCTATTCTGGTCACCACTGGGGAGCTGGAAACTGCAGTGTAGTTTCCAGAATTTACTTTCCTAGGAATGCATGTATCCCCATCACTGAAGTTTCCCTGCATCCTTAGACAGCCATTTTTATGTTAAATTCTTCTGTATGCTGATACAAGGCCTAATTGACCCAATATTTCCAGGAGTAGCTGATTATTCAGGTATGTCATTATTTCTCTGCTTTTTTATCTGTTGGTCATTATTGAAGGATTCAAGCAAAATCCTTATTTGCATAGAGAAAATCAAAATTGAAGTCAAGTCATAAGCAAAGTCAGTGAGCTGGCATAAATTTGATTAAAAGAAGGTGTGATCGGGCCATTTTATGGGTTTTACTGTCATTTAAAACTTTGCATTGAGTGTAATTCTTGGCTATAATTCTCCAAGTACATGCTTAATTTAAAGACATAAGACAATTAATACTTTTTTCTGTGGTTATATTTCAGTATTAAACCATACACAATTTCATATTAAAATATTGAAGGAGATGTACTTGCTATTATGGAAGATTAAGGTAGTAATAATATTATATTTGCTCCAAGGAAAAAAAAAAACACCCCGAAACAGAAAGACCAGAAAAAGTGTATTTGAAAACAAATTGAAAGAACTGCAAGTTTTAGTGTTACTCTGATTGAATCACGGTTTTTTAACTGTTGTACTTGCAATTTCCAAATTAAAGAGATATTAAATACATTTGGGATTTCCAGTGGAGAACCATTTTTAGAAATTTTTTTTGGTTTCATCTGTCACAACATTGTACTGAAAAAAAAGAAACACTTTTCTATTTTAACACCATAAAATTAAAAAGAAACATCAGGTGAAAGTAATTTTCAGATGGTAATCTGTCTTTGTATATCAAGTAGAGCTTTTTAAGGATAATGATTAAAATGGAAATTTTTCAACTTTATCAAGAGGCCTTTTCTACTTTTGTCAATTTGAAATATCATAAAAATTGCTTTATTTGTTTAAAATGGTCAATATAAATGGCACAATAATTTACAGTGGAAATAATGATTTGCAAGTTTTTTTAGTCAAGATGGGTTTTTTATTAGTGAACAAAAAAATAAGAAATGGTATACAGTTAAACAAAATAAATAATTCTGGAGAGAATGAAAGTTAAGCACTGTGGTCCATTTCATCCTTAATTCAAGAACAAGGAATTGTTCAATGAGAAAAACAAAGGAAGATACTTTGATAAAATAAGCTTATTAGGCACTACCTGCAAATAACTTGTGGATCTTCCCAATAAAAATACTCTGATTAAAAAAAAAAACAAAACAAATCAAGCTCTTACACTAATTCCTGAAGTTTGAAGGTAAATGAGATGCACTTTCCATCTCTTTATTTTCTCCCTTTTGCCTTGGAATGTGAAGTACTTACTCAGGAGATGGTTTATGAGGAGAAGTCTCTCATGGCAAGTTATTTTGCAGTTGTTCAGTTCCAAGAATTTGTCACTCTGTGACAAAATGGTTGATATTAGCAGTTATTTTTCATCTTGACTAACTGAAATATTCTATGATTACAAATTATATAGGGTTAAAAACATTTATGCAAGTGCTATTTTTCATGTGCTGGTTAATTTACATATATTTTACGTTTAATTAACATATATAATATTTTGTCTGTAGATGTAATAGAAATGGGGCTTTGATCCATCCGAGTCCTTCAGCAGATGCTTAACCTTAAGCACATAAATAATCCCATTGTTTTCAGTGTCTTTAATCTGTGCTTTTAAGTGCTTTGTTGGATTGTGGCCTAGTATAATTATATGTTTGCAATAACAGTTGCTTATTAAAAGCAGTTGTTAGATCTCAAAAATAATATAAAAGAAATAACATGAGAAAATATGAATCAAACAGTACTGAAAAATACATTAAAATTGTTTCAGAATTCTTATTTGCTTGTCAGTGTCCATCACATTGCAGATTCTGCTTTTTATGACACTCCTTTTTTTTTATGAGGGCGAGACCAAGGCATATTAAGGAAGATCCCACAGATATTTATGTAAAAATTATGGAATTTTTTTAAAAGTTGTATTTGTTATTAATACTGACTTCTGTAAGAAAGGTGAGATTTTATTAAATAGTTTTGTTTCATATAATTCTAAAGCTCTGAGTAGGTAATTCACTAGCTATTACTTGAATAAGGACAACTGGGTGCAAGGAGTGTTGATATGATGGGAATACAGGTCTCCTTCCAGCATTTCCTCTCTTTCTGTATTCAGTGCCTTTCACTTTTCCTTGCTCTTTACTCCCTGGGTCTGTTCTGTAATGTTCCATTCTGTGTAAAACCCTCTTCATTTCCTTTAACCCAAAGCAAAGATTAAGGCCCTAAGGGTTAAACACTGTATTTTCCTCTGGTAAAATGTTCTGATGGGACCTGGGTGATGGTGTTCACCTGACTGCCAGTCCAGCTGCATTTCACAGAGACTTGCTATGAGAGTAAGTAGATTTCTAGATTATAAACCCCCTAAAATTCAGTGTTGGTATTAACAATTTCTACTGGCAAGTTGAAGAAACCACTTGTGTGGGGAGAACACTGGTCTCAGCATCAAGTGCTTGTGCCTGCAGCTTTGTACTTGTATCTCCCCTCTCCATCCATTCATTTACTGCTTTTCTGATCTACGTGGTCCTCTGAAGTACTTTTTGAGCTTATTTTTCCATGGAAGCTCAAGAAAAACCACAATAGTGGTAATAGAAAGGCAATTTTCCTTGGCCTTTTGTGTCTCTGAGTCAGAGCTTACGTATCTTTTACAGAGAATTGTCACTTCTACGCTTCCAGCATAACCATGTTGCCTGGTCTGCCAGCCAGATTTTTTGAGTGCATTTACAACTCGTGGGAGCACGAATGAGTGACCACAAACATCCAGCAGCGCTTAAAGGGTAAAAGAAATGTGAAATGATCTGTAAATATCACTGTTATGTGTGATAAAAAGGAGGGCTTGGCTAGTCTAAATTAGAATATCCAGCAATACTGAGTCAATATAATACCAGAATGAATTCGGAGTAAATTTATTTCCTTACGTATGATTGAGAATCTGCTGTGAGCATGGTGGGGCATGTGGATACTCTGGGTTGCTCCTTTGCAGAGGAGTGTGTGTGATTTCATGTACACAGTGTGGGATGAATCACACAGAGATCCTAAGTTCATGACCTGGGCTGAAGACACTGTGTATAGCCACGCGAAGCAGCACTGTTTGTAAAAGCTGAAAAAAGCAGGAAAAGACTGCAAGAAAACCAGAATCCTTTTCTGGTTGAAGTGTCAGGGAAGTCTCCTCCCCCACCCACTCAGGAAGTAACAATTTCCCCCCAGA
Organism: Aleadryas rufinucha; assembly: GCA_013397815.1. Lineage (NCBI taxonomy): Eukaryota > Metazoa > Chordata > Aves > Passeriformes > Aleadryas > Aleadryas rufinucha. The sequence continues at coordinate 260,066 of VZTH01004184.1, read as the reverse complement.
AATTAGTTCATTAGTGTGTATTGCTATTCATGCAGGAAGGTGTGTGATGTCCCGGGGCTGTCTGCATTTGAGTAGAAAATGTCACCTCGGATCAGATTTGCAATACTCCCAGCCCGTGCTGGCCCAGGGCATGGAATCTCTCGAGATCTTCCGTAATGCACAGTGACTGCATCGCTACGGCGGAATCAAAACTTCGCCGTGCTCAAGAAGAGGATAATGGTTGCCACCTTATGCAGCTCAGATAAATGACAAGTTTGGGGAAGGTCACAGCTCAGTGTGAAAAGTCTTCCACGTCTCGGAAGAAACAGAAAAATTCCATATCCTGCGTGGTGCCTTCCCCGCTCTCATCTCATTGCTTACACAGGTGGAAACGTTGAAATTAAATAGCAGAGCGAGTGTGAGCGTGCGGCTGTTGTGTTTTGATGTGGTTCTTAAATTGCCCTTCATTGTCAGAAGCTGTTAGGCTGAGGAGTGAAATAAACGCCTTGAGTGGCAGTAGGAATTGGTAATTACCTTTAATTCTCCACAGGGGCACGCAGAGGTGTGGAGTTTGCCCATGTGTGAGTCGCAGCTGACACAGAATAGGGGTGAGCGCTGCCCGTGATGCTGGAGTGTGTAGGGGGTGAAATGGGTTCATGTCCCCTTTTCCAGCAGCCTCTGTGCCCAGATAGTGCTGTGGGTAGGTCAGGGGGCGGCTGCTCCGGCCCCATTGCCTTGGAGTTGGACAGAGAGAGGGCTGCAAGCAAAAAGGTGGATCCTTGATTTTTTCCTGATTTTTTCTAGCAGGTCTGATCAGCCCTTCACCATCCCAAGCCCTCTGAGAAAGCAGCCTTCTCCTGTCAGGCAGGGGCAGAAGGGTGAGGGAGGTACGTGCTGAGGCTGGGTGGGATGCTGGAGGCCCGTGGGCGCTCTGCAGTAGGAATTGCCCTCAGCCACGGTTAAATGCGTTCGCAATGATACAAGGAAGTTTTCGCAGTCATCAGCCCTCCAGTTGAAGCAAGACTGAAAAATGTAACACACCGTGCCCTAATCCACTTAATATGGTCTCTGTCCATAGCTCCCCGCTTGCTGTTGTACAGTAAAGCTGCTTGGTTTCTCCATGTCCAAAGCGAAGAGGAAGGTTAAGTGCACCGCTGCGCCCTGTACTTGCTGGCAGAACTTCTTTTCTGCTGCGTGGGCTCTAAGATGTGCTTTGTTTTATTGTCTCCCTTTCTTTTGAAAGGTACAAAGTACGGTGACAGGAACTATCATATTCAATTGGACATGCTTTCTGCAGATTTGTTAAGGATTTACTCTACACATTTGTAGCATTTAGTTGCCATGGCAATGACCTCGGTGCAAGAGGGAACAGCCTTTAGGTTGGACCTCAGATTTTCCTTTCATTTCCATTTAATTTGATTTGACTGTGAAATGTCACTTCCATTGCATTGATTAAGCTTCATTGCGGCCACCAGCTCTGTTAGAAAGGTTAAAGGGCAGGCCAGTGGCTGTCATTTTTCTCCCCCCACCCTTTTCTGATACCTGTATAGGTTTGTTTTGTTTTGGGGTTTTTTTTTTTCAGAGGAAGACTAAGGTTTTACCCCATGGTGTTCCACAGTAAAAGCAAAACTAATGCAGCAACAGTTTGAAGTGGTGCTAACCTGCAGCTTCCTCAGACAATTTTGCAGCACTTTAAAAAATAGTAATTTGTTTCTCTTTTCCCTCCTGACATATGCTCACCCCCCAGAAAAATAAATTGAATGTACCCTCTGACTCTAGCAACCATATTGGAAGGAGGACAGCCACCCCTCTTTTCTTTTTCTTTTCCCTCTGCTGTCCCTAGGGTGTATAAATGCCTGCCAGCTTCCATGAGGCAGGAAATCACTGGGACCTGTGTGTAGAGTACCCCTTTGCCCAGGCTCTTTCTTGTTGGTTTGGTGTTTGCAGATTATGCAACAAGTGTAAAATAGAGAATGGCAGCATGTTGGGATGGGAGGCTCCAAAGGAGAACCAGGCAAAAGCAAGGATTGCTTTAAGCAGTTTTATTAATGGCAAACAAATTAAAATCACAACTGTGGTATTCTTCGTTGCCAGTCAAAAGCATTCAACCTTTGTAAGCAATACGGCCCATCTGCAGAATACAAAGATGCAAAAATTGTGCTGTATTTGTAAAGACTTCCCCTTCTTGCTGCCCTAAGACCTCTGCTTTGTACTATGTGGGCTGTCAAGGACTTAGATAAATTAGCTCTGTTCATTTAGGTTTTGCAGAACCTCAGATACCTCTTTTGTCTACATCTCTGTATTAGCAGGCACACAAGCCTTACTGGCAAAGCTGGCTTTTTGCTGTGAGCCAGGTTTTCTGCCACATGCTTCAATTAAACATCAGCTAAAATATCCTGAACACTGCATATTACATGATAACTGAAGTTAAGATTTCTCCTGCATAGCTTGGTCAAAAGGTAAGAGTCTTATAGTTTTGTGTTGTCTTGTTTTTTTGTTAAATAGATCAGATGCTCGTTTTGAAAACATTGAGAAACTTTGTTTCTTCTTACTAGCCCTGAAAATAAGTGCTTTTGAAGTTTGCTTAATTGCTCAGAATTTAAAAAGAAATTAATAAACCAGAGATATTAAAACAGCTTGGTCTGAAGGGAGGGATATAAGGAAGGCTCATTAAAACAGGCATGTGAGCACAAACTGGTGGGCTGGTGAGGAAGAGACCTGGAAAAGTCAAGGGAGGAAAAATGTTTGACCAGGCACAGGGTAGTAAACGATGCAAGGAAAAATTGATACCCCAAAGTACTACATATGGCTTGAGAATCCTTGCAGCTGAAGGACTGTTTTTCTTTCCTGACTGAACTGAGCTTCAAATTAAGCCTCTTTCTTTTTGGAAAGGAGGACTGAACTAGTGTGAAGAAAACTGCAGTTCTGGAGCCTGTATATTGGCTGCTGTGGGGAAATAACTCGCACATGTATGAGAAAGAGAGAATGTGTTTAACTTTTTTTCTGATTTCTGCTCCTGTCTCCATGACACATAGCATCTGTTATCAGGGCCACCCTCTCACAGAGACATCATCCCTTTGTGGATGGTCAGGGCCAGGCGTGGAAAGGTGCAAATCCCTGGGGATACACATCTTTGCTCCCACTGCGTGGCTCACAGCAGAGAGGGCTTGAATTGGGGAAAGGTCTTCAGAGGTAAAATCCTTTCTCCTGTGTCCCTGCATGTCACACAGGAGGGGTTTGACTTCAGCTGTCAGCCCTGAAGCTCAGAGCTCACTGGCAACCCAGGTGAAAGAGCCTTATCTGTGAGCTGTGGCTCTGAGTTGTACGCTGCTGCTGGGATGACTGTCAGAGGAAGGACAAAATCTCCATGGTCGGTGCCCTTCCTGCAAGTACTGGCTCCCTTTTCTGTTTGCTTCCAAGAAGTTAAATGAATAACTGGCAGGAGAAAGAAGGAAAGGAGAGAGAGAAGGATGTAACTTCCTACATAAATAGTAAGATGAAAAAACCCTCTTCAAGAATAACTCTGAGTGGTCCAGCTGGTGGCCTGTGGGATGGTGCTGTCTGACTTGCTCGCTTTTCTGCTGTGGCCTTGCCTTGGGACTCAGGGGGAAAGTGGAAAAGTTGGATGTGAAATCCAGCAGCTGCTGAATGCTTTTGCTTATCCATGCAAATTGTCACCATGCCTGTGGAGGGGAGGAGGAGTTTGGCATTGCTAGAGCCTGGACACTGGCCCATGGAGGTGCCCCAAAACTCAGGATGCTGCTCATGGCTTTGAATGTACTCTATTGTCTTAGCCTGGATTTGTAAAAGAAAATGTTAGCTCTGAGCTC
>VZTH01004184.1:222101-256135 GCA_013397815.1 Aleadryas rufinucha | reverse complement strand
AGAGCCTGGACACTGGCCCATGGAGGTGCCCCAAAACTCAGGATGCTGCTCATGGCTTTGAATGTACTCTATTGTCTTAGCCTGGATTTGTAAAACAAAATGTTAGCTCTGAGCTCTGTGTGTGTGTGTGTGTGTGTGTGTGTTTCTGACCAGGCATCACATCACGTTTTCTGCTTTTCACTGCTTAGAAAGGACCCAATTCTAGAGCAAAGTGATCAGTTCTCCTTTGGAACAGAATAATGTTCATATTCTCAGAATGTAAATGCAGATGCTGTGGACTTCCACAGAAGGGGAGTTCTTCTGCAGTAATGTTTCAAAAACTCCGAAATTCAGAATTACTTGCACTCTGAGTCAGTGTTTGGAGATGAAGAAACTGTGGGACCATGGAAAAAACATCAGATTAGGAGAAAATACTTGACTTCTCTGTGCACTCTAAGTTTTTTTTATATGGATCATGGTGTTTGGTTTCCTATGTAAAAACAATTTGAGGCCTTCAGAGTACATGATTGATGCTGGTATTGCTAAGGTTTTTTTGTAATTTATGAAGAGGTTCTTATTTAGAAAAATTGTGTTTAAGACTAAATACTGAATGTGGTGCTTGTTCTTCGTGGCAGTTGTGCCATGTGGTAGAAATTCCAGTGTTCTGAACTCCCAGCTACACCCTATGATGGAGACAGAAGAACAGCAAATAGCTTTGTTCAGATGTCTCCTGTGTCCTGTGTCATCCTCTCAGTTAAAAATGCTGCATAAAAAAACCAAAGCAGGTGGAGAAAGTTAAAAGCTGAATTCTGAAATTTCCGTTTTATACAGCATCCCAAATCTTTGCTCGAAAATGAGACAAAATGGATTTTTTGTTTGTTTTATTTGGGTTTGGTTTTTGTCCGTACCCAATTGCTCCTGCTGTCATCAAAAGTGTGTCTGTGACTCACGGTCTGAGCACTCGAGATGCTCCACCGTGGAGGAGCTGCTGCATCTCCTTGTCGAGGCAGGGACACAGCACCTAGAACAGAGCAATTCCCATCTCCCTTGGATGCTGCTTATGGCAGCAACGGAGCTGAACTGGCACATCCTTTTCTACCTCAAACACACGTCATTTTACTTCACAGCCTCGGTGAAAGACATTCTCTCACCCAGGTAAACCAAATTTGCCCTATTTAGGCAGTGAAGGGAGACGCTGTTTAATTCCTTTGCACAAAGTGAGCAGGATTCAGCAGCTCCAGCTCTGACACATCTTCTTTTTTTTTTTTTTTTCCACTTCTCAGCAGGAGCTGAGTATTGGCATCTCTCCCACAGCATCATGCCTTGTTGTTTTCTCTCAAGCAAAAACAACAGAGAAGGAAGATAAAAAGGAAGGAGTAGACAGATTTGAAAGAGGATTGTTAGCTCCAAGGTCTGATGGGACCTCCTCGAAAATATTCGCAACTCTGTGTCACCCATGCCAAAGTCACACTGCAGTTTTCAGAACCTTTTCTAATCTCCAGCATAGAGACACTATCTTTTCCTTCTTCTGTTTGCTGCTTAACAGCAGCAGTTCATAGAAGATTTTGTCTGTTTACCTCTGGTTTTTAGAATGTAATAATTACGTTGTGACATTCATAGGTCATGTCATGGTATGCTATTAATATCTTTGTTGTTTATTGACCTTCTCAAAGCAATTGTATGGAGGCATAAAAGGAGAGGAGCCTCCCCTAGTTTTAAGCTGAATTACCAATTTGAATGTCAGACCAGGTTCACAAAAATTTCCAAAATAGGTGAGAGTTATAAATAAAACTGAATGTGTTACTGTTTTGGGGGAAAGCTGTGGAACTCAGTTTTTTCTTCCAGCTCAGCCCCAGAATAGACACAGGCTGTTTTTCACTTTGAGCTTTTAGATTCCAGCAGACCTCAAACTTAGCAAAAAGATAAGAAGAATTTTATGAACCGAAGAGTGAGTTTCATGCAGATATGAATCAGCACTGATATCTTGGCTACTGTCATCATGTGAGTATGCTGTCATTGCAGCAGATATGATAAATTTGGGAATCTTAAACTGAACACACTTGTCCACTGTGCCTGTGAGGCAAAGCAGGGAAAAGAGAATTTTTCAAATGCCAGCAATAGTATTTTTAGAGAAAAAATATTTTACCTGTAGTCTTTTAGTTTTATCTATAAACTCCATTCAGATTTTGAGATGCGGGAGGACTTACTGGGTTTTTTGGGGCACCAAGCCAGTATAAATATTAGAACTAAGAGGAAATCATAGAGCTGTTTTCTTATTGTTAATAGCATAATGCATCTTTTGTTGGGTTTCCTCTCTGCAGGACTCTCCCTGCTGCAGTAGTGCCATTTACCTCTGTCTTCTTTTATAGTTTCAAAGGGCCTGTTCTGCTGAGCTGCTTACAAACTGTACTGAAGGCTGAAAATTCTTGCAGAGAATCAGACAGTTTTGATTGACCAAGTAAACTTAATTCCCAGTGACAAGAGAAAAATTAATTCAAGCATTTAGAGAGATGATGTTTGGGGGAGTTTACAGCGTTAGTCTATAATGTGAGTCTTTAATTTCTGAAGGCTTCGAGTCAGTGTTTATAAAGAACCCTCTTCACTTTGCTCCCATTTTGAAGCACTTATTTTCCTCTCTGCTTGCACAGATCTTAAAAAGATCTCAAGTCTTTGTACTTGAGAGTGCTTTTGTTCAGAGTTGTCCAGCGTTTTCTCCCCTTTCATGTTTTTTGCACTGTTTGCTTTGCTGTGTGCACATTGTGGGGTTTAATGTGAAATTCTGGTGGGTGAAATTGTGCATATCTCCTCCTGCTTTGTCCTTTCTTCTTAGTACGTGAGGGAACCAGCAAAAGGGAAAATGCTGTTACTAAACATATAAATAAATCATAGATTTGTAGTTTCATAATCAGTTTAGCAGATTTTTATTCCAGTTGATATATAATATTGCATGTTTGTACGTGAAAATGAAGAGAAAGTAACAACAAAATTATATTTATCATCAATTCTGTTAATTACAAGAAACTAGTTCACAAATACACAGGAGTACTATCTCCAGCAAATCCTTTGTCTTCTCGTTTGTTTAATAGATTAGATGGATGTACCAAATAGCATGCTGCTGGGGCAACATTAATTTTATTATAGAATAAAAAGTAGAACTATTTGTCTCTGTTTCTGGCATGTTTGTAAGCTATCTGACCTATTTTCTCCTCCTGCCCTCTTCTCGGTGATTACCAAATTCCCCCTCTCCCTATGCCTAATGTAAAACCATCTCACAATTAAAGCAGCTGATAGCCAGCCCTGGAGATATTTCACAGTGTCCTGGCACACAGATAAGATATCTTGTTTTATATATTTGTGCAACAGGGAGAGACAACTTCATCACTTTAAACAAGGGGATAATCTGTTTACACCAGAGGAATAGGCTCACTTGGTTTTCTTCCGTTCAGTTGTGAAGGTAATTTCAGGGGGCAATATTTGCCTCGTTTTTGACCAACAAAAATACCTGGATGGTTTGTCTTAAATTTAGTACATTTGAGGAGAAAACTGAGCTAGGAGACTACACTTCCCAGAATCCTCAGGAAGTGTATAATGTATGATATGGACTTTTTAAATTGAAGCGCTGTGTTTTTGTAACTGCTTATCTTGAGGACCTGGAAGTATCTGTTTTTAAATGATGTTCCTTGCAAAAAACCCCAAACCAACCTCTTAGTATTGTGTTGTCACTGAAGATGAAAACCAGGCCTTTAAGTTCTAAAAATTATTTTACAGTATAGTCATTCCATGTCTTCGAAAATCATGACTGATGCAAAAAATCTGGTTTGAGTCAAAAATTTTAGACATGTCAAAAATCAGGAGTCTTCTTTCCCCTGAGCAACTTTGTCCTGCTTTCTGTTCTGGGCAGTTGGTGATGACCTTCAGAGTTTGGTTCATTGAAAGATAATACATTATTTAGGATTTTATGTGTGAAAATAAAAACAACCAATCAATATAGCACTTAATATAACACTACTTGAAATTTCTGGTTTGACCTTGACCTGTTATTTTTCTGTGAGGGGCATGTCAGCAGGGAAGGGCATGCTCAGACTAGTCTGGAAGTAACAGACTAAATTAGTGTGTCCCAGCACTGCAGGTGGACAGAGCATCCTGCTAACGTGGCTGCATGGACCAGGATGGATCCCAGCCAGACAGGTCAGAGGGCAAATAAATGTCTCTGTCCACACCTTGAACTGGACAGGCATTTGGATAGTTGAGTTTGGCATGACCCACTGCTTGGTCTGAGAGAAAGAAGTGTCTCAGTTGCCCAGTGAGAAATGCAGCTCCAACTGGGCTGACACCCACGCCTGTGCCATTTCCTCATTTCGGTCACCATCAACCCCTATTACTCTACTTTGTCCAGAGTTCTGAGCTTTTTGTCACACATTAGCAAGACCAGTGTGAAATATCTGGATGTTGAGGAATGCAAGCTCTCAAGGATTATTATGCTTTATTATTAGATACAGTTCTAACAATGTTTTTCCATGTCTCTGTGATTTTTCCCATTGAAAGTACATTGTAACCTTCATCTTGTTAATGGTCAATAATGCATGTATAGTGGCTTTTTAATAGTAATGGAGGAACTGCCATTTGAGAAACCTCATAGTGTGTTGAAATCTAAAAATACAACATTGTCTTCTTCTCCACCATCCCTCTGGTTCATACGTTCTTTCAAGATGTGCCAAAACAAGTCTTAATCTCTGTCTTCAAGATACTGTATTGTAGTGTGTGTTTCAGCCTAGATAAGCTATCTGGGATGCATTTTTATTACAGTGCAAGGTACTATTATTGTTCATGTACAATAAGAGTGAAAATAGTGATTTTTCATTTGTATTTTTTGAGCTTTGTATATACCCCAGAGGTAGATAAAGAGATTATGAAGAAAGGTTATATTTAAGAGAAATGGGTATCAGTGCTATGAGATTATACCCATGACAGATGGTTGTAACTAAAGCTTCATCTTGGTGCTGAAAAGCTGAATGAAACAGTATTCAGATTTTGAAGTAATGTTGGCTTCATTTCAATGGGACTTTTGCCTGAGTAAGAACAGACTAAAAACTCACTAATGATTCTAATTTTTTGTGTCAGCTTTGAGTAGATTTTCAAAAATTGAATTTTATTTTTGCCTATTTTGGATTGATAAAATTCCAACAAAAACATGGGGGGGTTGTTTGTTTGTTTACAGAAATGTGTGCAACATTATGCCTTTGTTCACTGGGATGACAAGATATAAAACAACATTGGTTTTTTCACACTATAAAGCAAAACATCTTACTGGGAATCATGAAAGAGTTGGAAAAGTAATTTTTTTTTGCTCTTAGTTTCAGAGCTGGTTGTGAACCTCAAAATTTTGTGAGGTTCAGTCAGAATAGTTATGTAAAAGTTCAGACGCTAACCTTAAGCAGATCCAAATATCTTGAGGCTGGAAATCTCTACAAGAACATATTTCCCCTTGACTTGTCTAATACAATGAGTTCAGCGAGGCTACACCCTGGGGAGTTTTGGCCCACCATGTAGTGTGTGTGCTTTAAGTGCTTACACCAAGCCATGAGGGTATTTTTAATTTCATCTCGAGAAACTAAACTGAGGGACTTCACAAATGAATCCATCAGGAAGACAAGGTTAATTCTGGCCGCTGTTTGTGGGAGTGTGGTGCCTTCAAATACCAACACATTTTTTTTTCAGTGGTGGCATTTGGAAGAATAAATGAAGTGTGACTCCCGGCATCTCTTTAGTTGCCCTGAAAATGGAATGTCAAACAGCATATAATCATCTTCCTTGTTTAAAGAAAGAGGAGCAAGTGAGAGACCTAGTTTTCTATTTGTGTCAGTTTTTGGATGTCTTAATATTCTATCTTGTCTAATTTTCCAGAGAGTGATAATAGAGTTCCTGTCAAATTAGAGGTTACAGACTCTTTAACCTATGTCACAAAAACCCCCCTACATTCCTTATTATTACCATGAATATAATCCAAATAAAAATTTAGCTTTTAATGCTGTTATGCTGGATGTTGCATTCCAAGCATATAATTTTATTCATTATAAATATTAAAAATATTCAGCCTGACATTAGCCTGCTTGCTCCCCGATCTCTTCAAAAAAAGGCTGAATTGGATGTGTCACCACTTGGTCCGGGGAGCAGCGGTTCGGGCTCAGCCCCTGCACTGTCAGGACTGAGCAAGCATTGCTGCTGCCCTGCCAAGTGCAGTTCTCAGGTCTAATTGATGTGGCAGAGAGGATGTTTTCAGATGGGCCAGCCTGATGTCGCCATCTTCTAGGAGTGGGAATGAGCCAGGAGGATAAATTAAATGAATTGTACTTGCCTGCACGGGGGATTCGCTATCAGAGGAGCCTGATGGGGCAACACTGGGATTACAGCTCACATCCTGCTAAGGGGTCTCTTTCCTTTTGCAGAGAGTGGTGCAAAGGCTAAAGTTCCTTTAAAACTAAAAAGCTGCAGCCCTCTTCAGTGTAAGTAGAGCTGTGGCCAAGTGTGACCTGCTGTTTGGTCAAGATTTATTCTCATTTACATGAATTCCAACAAATTCAGACCTGCTTTAAAAGGGCCTTACTTTCAAGCTTATAACAAATGAGTAATGAATAAACCTATCTCATTCTTACATAGTTTTAGTTCAAAATCCAAAATTCCTGGGACTTCTGTACCCAAGTCTTAGTGCCCGGTGTTCTCGGAGATGCAAATCCAAGGCTGGGTATTTTTTGTTTTGTTTTGTTTTAAATCAGGTGAGTGTCACATGCTTCAGTTTTGTAATGAGAGTTTTTGCACTGTCCTAATTAATACAGTGTGCCTGTCCTGGACCTTTGAAGTAAGTGGGAGTTCTGCCACCAATTTAAATAGGAGAAGGATTTGAGCCAATTTGAACAGAAGTTTTCACTTATCTTAGTGCCTAATCTTCTTTTTAAAGGGATGTGGGAGTATCGGCACCTCCTACGTAACGCTCATCAGCGTGCAGAAGTAAACTAGTCTGGTCACTTATGGAGGCCCGTTTAAAACCAGGAGGATTACTCAGGTGAGTGACAAGGCTTGGAGAACAGATTTTAGGGAAGTTAATTCAGAGTGCAAAATGACATTTAACCCATCTGTGTGAATATTACCAGTTGAAGCAGGCCAAAAAATCATTTAGAAATCGTAAGATTAAAAAAAACCTCAATCCCCTTCTATATTTTTCTTGCATTGGAGTTGTCAGGGTTCACACTTTCAAGGGTGGGTTTTTTTAAGCATCACAGCTTGTAGCTCCATTTCTTTGTTAAATTTGAGCTGATATTCTCCAATAAGCAGAGCAGAACTGTAAGAGAAATGCCTGCTATGAATCTCATGGCAAAATCACAATATTTGACAACACTAGGTCTGTGTAAATATGTATGTTCTTTGCAGTGCTTTGTCCCTGGAGAAGCAGGGTTGTCTAGACCTCCTCTACTGTCTCCCTGAATGGCAATGTATAGCTCCAGAGTGGCTGACCACGTATGGCTGATATATCAGGAAACTGGCAGACTCTGACTGTTGCCTTAGGAGGGTGTTGCAAAAACTAAGGCAAATTTACTGTGGGTTTCTGCACTTCACTGGAATAGTTCAAGTAAATCTGTAAATTGAAGGAGGTAGAAAACTGATGTTTTCTACACTACGTCTCTTTTTCTTCACTGAGTGCAGAGGATCCCATAAATACTGACTTTCTCTAGTCTGCCCTGTGGTCTTTATAGATTAACCCTGATTTTTCACAAACTGCCAGTGAAATGATGTATTGGAGCTGGTGTCCTACACGGATGTCTCTTCAGTCTCCATACAATATTCACCTGACTAAAGCTTTGCAGACAGCAGCATTAACAACTTGGTGTATTGCATTGGAAAGGCCTTTTGTCCTCCATTCCAAATCATGTGTTATATCACAGAATTGACAGAGTTTCATTAATTTTTAGTTTAAAGGGAGTCTCTTTCCCTCAGACAGTTGTTTTCAGACTGCTAGTCAATAAAGTAGCCATGACTATGGATACCGCTGTGTGAGGGCAAAATGGGGAAAAATCCCATTTTCTCTGGTTCATCTGTGGCTACCATTTAAAATAGGTCTGCATTTTCAAACATTACAATATATTTTCATGTATGTGTTTTAAAGTAAAATCTAAAAGATTTATTTTATACATTGTTTGAAGTAAGTCCAGGGAGACTTTTTTTCATAAAGTTTTTGTTGTACTCTCGTGCACGGAGGCCAGCTGGTTTGCTAGCTTGAGTGACCTCACATTCCTTAAATGTACTCATAAATCACGCCGAGGCCATGCATTAAAAGCTCAGCTCTGACATTAATTCAGAGGAGGGAAAGTTTAGATACATTGTGGGAGAAGTGTAGAGATGGACACCTAGGGCCAGACTTTTCAACCCTCACATTTACCAAACCAGTATTGTACTGAGTCTCTCAGAAGACTTGGAAGTCAACTGGACCCTGTATTACTTATGGAAAATACAATGTAATAATAATAATAAATAAAAATAAAATAAAAATAAATAGGAAAAAAACATGCCTTGCAGATCCAATAACTATTTTAAGTAGTGCAAGCAATCTGATTAGACAGCGAGATGATTAGTTAATACTTCATTAATTGAAGGTTTTGTTCTTGTGAATGTCTCTAATAAAGGCAGTTTGGCAACATGTTCAATGAGATTGCCACAATGGACCATTTTGGTGTGATTTACTGAAACGTAGGTAAAGCATCAGGTTTGCATTAATAGGTTAGCATGTCATTATATTTTTGGAAAGTAGTGATGTTTCTGGGTCACACAAGGATTTCGGTCTCTGCAAATATTTTGTTCTGAGTTCCCAAGAAACGATGAGCATAACTGGTGTGATTTTAGAAGCGAGAAAGACAATAATGATTAGAAACATAAAAGTAAAAGACTTTTTAAAATTCCTCTGCTTTTTAAGGCTTCTTAGGTCCCTAGGAGATTAATAGTGGTTAATTTAATACCTACTTTAAATATGATAATTTATTCTTATTTACAAAAATATCTTGATCCAAAAATCGAAAGAAACTGAAAAATAGTATTTCCAAGACTTAAAGGCACAGTATTACTGACTGCTTATCACTGAGTTTGCTGGGTGATCCCTGTTAACACAGAGCCACTCATCTTTTGCACAGTGCTCCCACCACAAGCATCTCCAAGATTTTACTGTTCCTTGTATCTACCTTTAATGTGTAATGTATTAGAACAATATTTGTTTAGGGCATTAGAATATTTTTAAGGTATTAAAACAATATTTAACCATAAACTTATTATATGAATGCCAATCCACAGGGACTGACTACAAGGTAATAACAGCAAAGTATCTCTAAAATCTGGTTGTAATAACCTCAGGTCAATTCTGATTTACCTTAAGCTGAAACAGTATATATGAGGACCTTAGCTGAATATCAGTAGCAGGAGTCCACAAGAATATAGGTAAAGTAAATCATATTATTCTACAAATGAATTCAAATTAATACCTCTCAAAGCTAAAATACTTCTACTTTACTTTATTGAAGTATTTTTAATGGCAAGGCCAAATGAACTGTTAAAATTTGAGAATATTTCAGTGGGATTTGACTGACAAAATTGAAGCACTTGGAGTTCAAAATAAAACAATGTGTTTTAAACCCTCTGATTAAAGAGATGAAGTATATGGAAATGCTGCTCACAAACAGGGGTTATTCTGAAAGACTAACTTAAGGCTGGCTTTCATCTGTTCCTGTCTCAGTGGGGAAGGATGTGGGTGGAAGGTGGTTCAGAGACAGTGTTTAGCTTAGGTGCTCTGAATTATTCTGTGAATAAGCTTTTATCTCTTTAGTAGTTATGAATAACCAAAGAAGATTAGCTTCCTGGTGCTTGAAGTAACCTTTTTGAATATCCTCCTCATTATTGTCGATTCCTGACTGATTTCTCCACAAGAATAGAAGTCGACACCTCTTGCAATTAAAAGCACAGTAACAACAAAATGGAAGTCTTGCTACTTAAAATATTGATTGGCCTGTATCAAGGAGTTGTCCTTTTTCTGTACTTACTAAATACTCTCAACACTCTCATTATCAAATGTGTTTTATACAGTCACTCTCCGAGTAATTGTTTCATATACAAAATAGGACACAGCTAACCATGCTCTTAAATGTTGTATTTGTTATCTGTTCCTTCAACAGATGGGAAAAACCCTGCAACAGGGTTTGTATCCATAGGTAAAACGTCCTTTCAGAAAGATAGTAAGTTGGAAGATAAAACATACCAGCAAAAGAAGAAGACAAATCATCAAAATTAATATTTAAATGCATTATTGATTAGAAACTTAATTTTGTAGTACAGATAATAAACCAAATAATTCTTCAACACAGCATCTGACTGCATCCCAAAAGCTTAAAGTCTTAAACCACTTCACAGTACAGTGGGGAAATTAGTTTATAAACAGATGTTTCTTTCTGCCTTTGCACATGAATGATCTGCACTTCACCTTGTGCCATGGCAGCTGCTTGTGAGTCCTTGTAAGCTGCAGCCGGGAGCAATTTTCATAGAGTGGCTTTACCACCAAAAACCCTACATGGTGTCAAACCTTCATGTATCTTGAAGACTAAAAGAAGAAAGCAACCAGGATATGGATAAGGAGATAGAGGGAATGTATAAAGAAAAATTATAGTGGCCAGCATTGGTCACTAGCATTTTGGTCTCAGCATTTTGGTTGGGACCAGTCCTGTGGTTTTGAAGAAAATCTCCCTGGTCTTTTTTATTTAGCATAAGTCAGCTTGGTTTGAAGAAAGTTTTGGTGTGTGTTGAACTAGATTCCTCTGGAGGAAAACAAAGCAGAACTTCCTGTGCTGAAACACACCACAGATACTCTGAGCAGTGAGAGAAATACGAGGATCTAAACTCGTGGCTGGTCCCTCGAAACAAAAATGAACTACACACAAGATTCAGTACAGTGCACAAGGCTGAATCCAGTCAATAGTAAACCTGAGCCCAGATAATGTAGATGGAGGTGCCCTGGTATCAACTGCAGTGACCCTGTGCTCTGCCTCTGTTGCACCAATTTTTCTCTAATGTAGACAGAGTTATAATAGGCAGGTATCTTAATACTGCCCAGCAGTCAAGACAGCCTTTGTAGACATCGAGGCAAGTAAGGAGCCTTGACAGAAGATTTGCAGAAGGACAGTGAGGGAGCCTTAGTTAATATGATTTAGTTAATTCACCTTGATAGCACGCTTGAGAGGAAAATGCTATCACCCCATTATTCAGGGAAGGAACTGGTCTGAGAGGTGGTACAGCTTAGCCAATTTGATACAGGGAGCCTGGAATTAGAGCTAGAAGTTCTCAGTGTCCGTCTCTCCACTTACTCTTCATTTTCTAACTACCTTTGCTGAATGCTGGGCGTAGACATTCTCTATTTTTTTTGCAACTGAGTTCTTAAATGGATTTTAAAGTAACTGTAAATAGATTAGCCATGACCATGTAAGACATCACTTCTCTTACTTCTTTTAGCTCCTTACTTCAGGTTTTGTTTCTGCTTCTGCCCCAATTTTTCATACCTTGTTTAGACTTGTGTTTACTGTAACTGTTTCAAGTTTCCTACCTCCTTAAGACCACAAAGCACTTCAAGAAAGGATTTCCATGTATTATATTTTGTTCTGAAAGCCTTATCTCATACAGACATATTTGCCATTTTCTTTTTTTTTTTCCATACATATAAAAAATATGTTTCAAACCCATTATATATGCAGCATTTTTCTCCCATAGCCTGGGTTAAGATCTCTTTCAGAAGCTGCAGACAATAAAACATTTTCCATAAGAAAAGTTAACAATGTGATAAACACTGATGCAGTGTTTCCCCACACTTAATTGTTTTTTTCATTGTTTATAATAATTTTGTCAACTTTCCATATCATTCCCCATAATGCTTTGTACTAGAGTTTCTTTGAAAATTCCTTTCCTCTGAACTTACCGTGAACTTGTTTCTAAAACATGGCCATAAAATGCCACCAACGAAACTAAATCTGCTCTTCTAATAAAAAACACCCTGTCTCCCTCTCATCCCTCACAAAAGAAACTACAGAGAAAAAGTAAAACACAAGAGAGAATTTATGTAGAAAAATAATTTTCAGTTGCAAGTATGAAGCAGAACATGAAGGCTGAGTAGAAAGCTGAGAGAATCAGTTGTGAGGCTGTGGTTTAAACCATGTGTGGAGTTTGTGCTTCATTCCATTTGTTCTCACTGTACTGATGGCTATTTAGCTGGGAATGTCAGAAGTGTTGGGATTAGACTTGGTGTGATTGAGGGGGAGGCGGAGGATTGTGTTTCTTGAGATGCTCTGTGGGAGGGGAAGGATTATGCATGTGCCTTATGTAATGAGGAAGAGTCTGGAGAACTTGCCTGTCTATGAGGAGGAGGTGGGAGGATTAGCTTTTGATGTAAAATCAAGGGAACAGCCCTGCTCCTGATACCCTGAGAAGGAATTCAGAAATGCTTTACTTTCCTGTACATCCTGTTTTGTGTATGAGAGGTGGGATTTTTTGTTTGGATTTTTTGGTTTTTTTTAAGGTGGAAAACAGCTGGATTAGGGGGAGGCAGAAGTGGGAGGGGAAGATGGAGAGGGGCACTGAGGGAATGAGCAGTGGGGATTCAGGAAGGATGGGTCATAGGGGTGACCCCCTTTCCATGATCCTGTGCTGCTGTCCGTGCCTTCACCTTGTTGGAACAAGGCATGCTGACACAGTTTGGGTCCAGGCCAAACAGCCTTTACCCCATAAGGGCCCAGAGGCAGTTCAGGTGTCCCTGCACCCTGAAAATGTCTCCTTCAGCATCCTTCAGGAAGTCTGTCCCTGTGGGGTTTTGTCCATCCTCCTTGGGGCTCCTGCTGGTTGGGGAGTCCCTTGAGCAAGCTTCAAATTCCCTGTGTGGTGGCAGTGAATGTCCTTCCCTCTGTTGGTGGTCACTTATTTTTCTTGTCCTGGGAAATCTGATCTCAAGGAAACATAAAAAGAGTAATGGGAATCATCGTGGGGAAGCTAGGTAGTTTTTTTTTGTTTCTAACTCTGCCCCTGCTTCACCAACCAACACCAAGTCTGTTGTTTGGCATTCCGAGTAAGGGCTGGAGCACATCCATCCCAGCAGACGAGTTATGAATTAAGACTCCACAGTCAGTGAGGATTCTGGCTTTGAAAACTTCATGGAGGAGCTACTTTTGCGAAGTGATTTGAGTGATCACAGTTTAAAGGATTTTCAGAGGCCGTTTCAGCAGGCTGAGAACATCCACACACAATCATCTGCACGGCCCAGCTGACACGTGGTAACCCATTCCTCTGTGGTGTGTGTCACCATCACGTCTGCAAATGTTTCACAGGTGCATTTATCTGAACATATTAGCATTCATTCCCTGTAATGGTGTGGTTGTGCTTCATTCTGCTGGGTGAAGAAGGCAAAGGCAGTCCAAAGGATTACCCCCAATTCAAACAATAAATCCAAACATGGATGCTTTTATATTATCTTTATTTTTGCCAAATGCCACTTGGACGATAATAGCCCTTAGTAATGGAATTCAGCACTTTCATGGTGCTTTTTACTCACCAAAAATACTTTATCAAAGAGGTAAGTTGCTATTATTCCTGTTTTGTGGGTGAAAAAATTACAACAGAAGTGGTTAAGATCACCCACCCAAATAAGGATCAAGTTGGAATAATACATGCCTCTGTTTTTCCTCTGGATCCATTATACTATCCATTGAATCCTGATAGTGTTTTCATAAGCATGAAATTTTGAAGAGTTCTGAGGAAAGGACTAAGTCCAGGATTTACTGGTTGGTTGGGGGATCAGAGCTGAATATAAAGATCCCCTGGAGTCAATGCAAA
Organism: Aleadryas rufinucha; assembly: GCA_013397815.1. Lineage (NCBI taxonomy): Eukaryota > Metazoa > Chordata > Aves > Passeriformes > Aleadryas > Aleadryas rufinucha. The sequence goes on along the minus strand of VZTH01004184.1, from coordinate 242,257 downwards.
CTTGCAGATTCATGGAGCATATGCAATGTGTGCTTGAAGAGTTTCTCCCTTTCTCATGCTTTTGGCATGAATAGGAGAAAAGGGATCTCAGGTTTGGCTCAGGTTAGGTTCATTCCCTCTGCATCACTTTGTCTAGATTATTTAGAGAATCTCCACAAGACTCTGTATTGGTGTTTGTGGAAGCCAAACAAAGGCCTAAGAGACTGGAACCTTGTAAAAAAAAATGTTTTCAGTGTTTTCAAGTCCCTGGTTTTTGTGCTCGGACCCAGGTTTGGAATTAATTTTATTTTCTTTATAAACCCAGCAATACTTACAACTTATGGTTGAGAAGTTGTGGAATATACCTATTTAGAGTCTGGGAGAATTTACCCCATTGGTTTTGAGAAGCAGGAGTATTTCCTTTAAAGAAGTGAAATTATTTTTGGAGAGCTATCAAAAATAAATTCGACTTTATTGCACCATTTTTGTAGTTCAGAGAAGGTGTCATAATTAATTCAGATCCAGGGTGAGGTCAGTGATGGAACAAAGAGGTGACAAAGCCCACCACACACCTTTTAATGCCTGTGGATTTACAGTAGCTTCTGTTTTCCTGTGCTGTTGGTTTGGTTTTTTTCATCATGATAATTTCTCTTTCTTCACCCACTATTGCAAAAGAAAAGATTAAAAAAAAAATTACAAAAGGTTTCAATATCCAGTAGTTAATTACTATATTACAGCTCTAATTAAATTCTTGGAGACTCTGCACAGTATGATGTCCATGCCAAGAGGGACATAACCCGTTCTTAAGCGAATACATGTTCTTGTCAAGTTAACTTATCTGCATTTTACTCACATGAAATATTCCTCATCTCTTGCTTCTTGACACACGTGACTGATAAATGTTTTAAAGGCACATTTAACATTGATATTTTTGTCATATGAAATGACAATGGCTTCAATAATTCCAAGGTTTTATTTTATGGAAAGTGACACGTGTGATGCCAAACTCCCCAGATCATAATGTAAGCCATGCACTAGTAAGTATATATATATATAGCATCAAAACTTGTTCTTTGTGTGATTCAAACCTAAATGTTTCAGCCACATGTGAGTAGTTAGAGTGTTAATATTACAACACGTTTTACAAATACCGTGGATATTCAGAATAGTCAGAGCTCAGGTTTCTCTATCAGCTCTTCAGTTTGCTTTGAGACATGTAATGACGAGGGATTTTGTCTTACTTTTCCCAATCAAATCATAGATAGATTGATTTTTAGATAGAAAGATAGATTTTTATCAAGTCATTTGCAGATTTAAATAAAGCGTCATGTAGGATTTTATTAATTCTTCTACATTTTTTTATCATATATCTGTCAGGGTCATAGGTAAAATTTTTTTTGTTCAGAATTTTAGATAAACATTTAAGTCTGTGTATGTGTGGACAAGTCTGTCTCAAACAGCTTTACTCTTGAGAGAACTTTGGTAGTCACAAAGCAGTAATTTCTTTTTCACATGGAAATAGATGGGAACAGTCTGCTTGACCTTAGGGTTCCATTAGATCAGATGTCTCCCAAAATTATATGTATGTGTGTAGCTTAATGACAGTGAAATTCAGCTGAATGAGTTTGGTGCTGGTGTCATTATTCCTTTGATATTAAGCTTTTACATCACACCATGTCAACACTTTGACTTTGGCCCTGATTCAGCAGAGTATTTAAACACCTGGCTAACTTTAAGGACTTCAATAAGCATTCACTCAAATGTTTAAAGCCACAAGCTTGCTGAATAGGGGCCTTTTCATGTCACAGCTAAATACTAATGCAATATTTAACAAGTATGTTATGCTGGCAGCGAGCAGATGGACTCATGTATGGTAGCTACATCTATATCATCATATGCATCTTCATCTGGACACAGAGCAGAGCAGCTAAGAACTGATGGTGGCCATGATAAGTGGGAAGAAAGTTCATGCAGTTAGAACAGTGTATCCCAGGCTTGGTTAAAAGTGTAGTCATGTGCTTTGATGCTTCTGTTTGACTTTTTATGTGAATTTTAAGTAAGCCTTGGACTTAAATAGCTGTTCAAAGCTCCCAGAAATTCCTTCTTCAGTTTATGGCGGTACTTACCAAAGCGTCAACAAAGAAATTTGTACAATGGTTTGAGGGTTTATTCATTCATTTTACCAGGTCTGTCTGTCTTTTCCCACACTCTGAGCTGTGCGTGTTTTGCTTTATTTCATATATTCCTAAATGGGTCAGTTTGGGAGACAATTTCTGTCTCTGAAGTTAATATCGATGAGGATGTCAATGTATAAAATATATTGCTTCCAAGCTGAGGACATGAGGCCAAGCTCCTTACTACTGCTTTCCTTACTACTGCAAGAAAAGTGGCAATTGTGTCATGAGCAAGCGAAGCAGAGTTTGGCCTTTTCTATGTGTGCAGTGATAATGCAGTGAAACGTCCTTGAAGGTGAGGAAAAGCTATCACAGACATCTCTCAGGAGCCTGTGAGAATTCAGCCAAGGACTTGGGACTTGAGTCAATAGCTTTCCATGGACAAATGTTTTAAAGACTTGAATGTGGGGGCTTTGGGGGGATTTTGTCTTTTTCTTATCTCAGGAGAATTTTTGAAAAATTAATTGCTCCCTTTTGCTGGTCAGCTTCACTTCTCGGTTTTCATTGAATGTAAGCCTAAATAATTTCTGTTTCTGTTGGGTTAAGCTGAAAAATAGTTAAATCAAGGGGGTTATACTGATTTAAATGCTGCAGTGTTTATTTGTGAGAGTTGAAAGTATTGGCCCGTTGTACTTTTCAATAACCTCTAAAAATCCCCTCTGTTCTTGTCTTTTTCTGAATCAGAATGAAAAGAAAGCTTTCAGGAATCTTCACTTAAAAAAAACCCCAAAAAGCTCATCCTCCCAGAAGTCAAATCTAACCTTGAGAGAAAGACACCACTTTGGAGCAGTTCATAGCCCAGGGGTTAACATTCTCCCACAAGACATGTGGAATTGTGGTCTCTCATCTGAGGCAGGGGTTTGAACTCGCAGCTTGGGTGAACATCCGTCCTGGCCTGTGGCATGTTTTGGGTTTTGGAGGTTTTTCTGGTTTTTTTTTTTCAACTCGGTCATTCTGGCCTTGAGAACTTTGTTATTGAAACTAGCAAGTTTCCATTAATTTTTCTTTTTCAGTTAAAATGCATTTAATTGAAAAAAATTCAGAGTAAGTAGTATTGCTACCTGAATTTTGGTTACTGTACCCAGTACACCACTGAGATGGGAGATAGAAGAGTTGCAGCAACAGGATGAGTAAATTGTTTTAGCCTGTGAGCAGCAGAGTCTTACCACCCCTTGGGAATCCCCTTGAGCTCCAGAAGAAGGGGAAGGGAGCTGCACTAACAAACTGCCTTTTGGGGCTGTCATCTGCAAATTGAATTCTTGCTGTAGGGATGAATCAGAACTAGAAACATATGTAACTGGCGACCTTTGATTTTATTATTTCTTAGTATACTTCCACTGGTCTTTTTTGTACTGACTTTATGCAGAAGAAAGTACTTGCAATTCAAATGATTTGTAACTTCACTGCAAATGTGGTATTGTTTCCTTGTCATGAATAGTTTTTTCCTTCCTTAAAATGGAAGTTATTTGCCCTGGAGGAATGAAATGCCACTTTCAGAACTGGAGATCTGCATTCTGCATTTTGTTGTACCAGAGCATAAAAGAGATCAATTCACTTTGCTCTGAGTGTTCTGCATTGAAGAACTGTCCCACAGAGCAGGGTGAGGTGACTCAGAGGTTTCAGTTTTACTTTTCCAGGAGCAATCTGCTGCTTTGCTTCTACCATGAGTCAAAGCACACTGAAAGAAGGGAAGTATTTTCGGTGACTTCTGTCCTCCTTGTATCAAATGCTGCATCCTCAGCTGCTGTCCATTAGAGCTCAAGGAAATCCTGACTTAGAGCTGTCGGGAGTCATCTGTGGGCAGCAAAGGTGTTTCTGTACTGTTTGTTTGTGCAGAAATCTCACATGCTGAGGCCCTGGTTTTGGTTGAGGGCTCTTAAGAAGTAATAAAATACAAATGATGTCCAGGAGTAGCGATTTACCCTCCCGTTATAATACCTGTGAAATTGCTGGACCAAACTGGGAGCTTTGGCATAGCTGCCTTAAGTTATGACAGACTAAATCAGAAGCTTTTCCTTCCCTCATTCATTTATCCTTTCCTTCTTGCCTTCCTCTTTCCCTTTGAATATTTTTGATGAAATAAATGATTGCCGCACGCACCCGTTTTTAGTGTTGGTTTTCGAACCCATTGTTCCTTGTTTCAAGAGGAGCATTTCACATGAGGTCCCTATTCAAAGTGAATATATATGATAAGACAAATTGTTTCAACACTTGCTTGCAAGGCCAATAAAAAGAAATGCTGTAGTGCAAATTACCCTTGCAAATGCTCTCTAAAAAGCTAATAACATTTTTCCCCCCAAAGGATAGTTCCCAGCCATAAGGAGAGTTTCTCTTTCATGTTCATTTGCCACACAGATTTATAAAATGATCCCAAATCCTTGCATAGGCTGTGAGGGATTGCAGCTTTGAACTGCTGAATTGGAAAAGCTATTAATGGAAGAGGAAAAGTTTTCAATTTCAGTCAGATTGGGTCAGGATGGTATAAACTCAGCCCTCCAAGTTTTGGTGTAAGATGGAAGGCTGTTTAGTCTTTGTTGATAATTTTCATAGTAAGATTCACAAGGTTTTCTGTTTAAAGGCATGAAATGAGATAAGAATGTAAGAAAAAAAATCATTAGCATATTCACTGCTTTATTTTATTTTCAAGTAAAGACAGTCATTTTAATTTGCTTTCTGTGGAACATGGTATAATTGGAAACTTTTCATAACCAGAACCATTAGGGAAGTGGTCAAAAATCTTCAGAGCAAAAGTCCAGCTGCTCTGCCCTGGAGCTTGTCCTCCGTGCAGGGCCGTGGGCAGTGCCAGGGATGGTCGTTTCCCTGCCGGCTCGGCGCTGCCGTGTGCTGTTCTCCCCTTCTGTGAAACCCAGGGCAGTGTCAAGAGGCAGCCCTGCAGTTCTCAATCACGAGAAGCCCCACAGGGACTGGAGGTGGGAGATGGGCTGCCTCACCTCCAAGATCAGCAAGCTGTGTTCCCAACACTGAAAAACCCTGGAATGCTTCCACCCGGGGATGGTTTCCAGCAACGCACATTTTCCCTTTTTAATCGGACCTGCAGCGTCTCGGTGATCGTACGGGACTTTGAGAATCGGAACTTGGCCAAATTACTTCTCCTTCATGCCATTTTGACAGAAGGCTTTCACAAAAATTAAACAGTAAATAGCTCCTGCGAAATTGCATCTTGTATTTACTGCTTTTAGTGATGGTGGGATAAGCGATCGAGTGAGCGCCAAGCGAGCTGAATTTTTGTGCTTTTACGAATAATGGCTCCCAGCAACTTTTCCTGGAGAGCTGCTCTGGGTATATCGGGAGGGGGACTCTATAAAAGAGTGGCTATTTACAATCCTTTTCTTCCCAGCCTCTGTGAGTGACTGTTGAAGGCACTGGCCACTCAGCACTGGACTTGGAGCAGTGACTAAATTTGTACAAGCTCCTGACAGACACTCAGTGCTACCAGCCCGCAGTCGTTTCCAGCCTGTCTAGGATTTGAAGAAGTGGCGTGGAAGATTTGCCTCATGAAAGGCTCCCCAGCCTTACCTTGAGTTAGATGTGACTGGTGAGGTGGTGGCTGCTATTTCTCCTCTTCTAACTGCTCATGACATGTTTTTGAAGCAGAACATATGTGGGGCTGTGTCCTTCTGATGGAGCCAGCCCTATCTCCTTCCCCCACTTCCTTTCTGTCGTTAATCTGGTACTGGCCACTTATCCCATTTATTATCTCTGTAATTGGAGCTGAGAACGCCTGTAGCAGGTGAGCCCCGTGCCTCTGATTCCTCCTCCCACAGCCCTAGACCCACAACCCTTCCCCCTCTCCCCGTAGCAGCAATCCCTGAACACAAATAACTCTCAGAAGCCTGGTGCTGCTATATATTTGATTTTGTTTGCAAGCTTGTCTTATGACCAGCTCTCAGCGTGGGAAGAAGCAGGGAGTGGGGAGATGGAGAGAGAGAGTTGTTGCAACATATTTTAACATATGTGCTTTAGGCCTCTTGGTGGACTCCCTCTTGGGAAGAGGGGAGGGAGCGTGCCCCTAAGCAGTTGGTTGGCTTTGCTTGTTTCTATAGCAGCCTGAAGGAGGAAAATCATGTTTTAACAATAATATATTCAACCAAAAAACCCTAACAATTACAGAAGAGTCTTTTTTATTATTATTAAAGAAATTGCATTAAAGATGAATGAGCATATATTGGAATAATTATGTTTTAAGGTGTGTAACATTAAAAGGTACTGAATGGAATATCGACTGTTTTGTAGGAACGGTAATAATGAGATTTCTGTCACTTAATCTTACAATAATTGGGTTATTACTATGCAAATTAAGGTATTACTTAAAAAAAAAGAGGAGGTAAGACAGATCCTTGAGGCAGCCATTTATCTGTCCTTAAAGCTATGCTGTCGATTCTCTTTAGGCTGGAGATCCTTTTTTAAACAATTTGGAGATGCTAATTTCATTATTTTTTTCACCTGTGCTTCCTTCTAGAATGTTTTTTATTCTCCCCAGGTAGCAGATCAGGACTGGTGGTTTTTAAACATTTTCTAGTCTCTTATGGATTCCTTTAGGAATAATTAGATCAAATAACTATGATTATTACCTTTTTGTTCCCTCTTTCTTTTAAATAAAATAATGATTTGTGTATTTTGCCTGAGATTTTTACAGCGGGATCACAGAGAATATACATAAATTATTTTATTTCTTCTTTCCCTTTAGCAAAGAATTATTGAGCAGCTCGTTACAGATTTCCTGATTTCCATTAGTTATTCAAGTTTGCTTACTGGCCAGTTACTGGCCTTGAAGAGGAATTGAGGAGTGCTCAGCATTTGTATTTTTTTGTTCGAGACCTTGGTAGCTTTTATTGGATCCACCAGAGGCGTGCTGGCATTTTGCTCTGTCCTTGATTTTTAGAGGTAATATTTAAGACTGGGCTGCCAATGGGAATTTCCTCATTTCAGTGTGAGTCCTTTGTAACGCATGTGTTTGTAGAAATTTTGTTTGTGGGCCAGAAGGTGCTTCTCCTTTGGTCTTTTTTCTAGTGACTACAGGGTGACTCTCACTTTCTCCCTTTTTGGTTCACTGCTCTCCCACTCTGTATTGAAGGCTCGTTCTGATACACTTGGTTTTAACACTTTCAGATATTTTTTCTTTTGGTTTTTTTTGGGGGGGCTGCTTTTTTTTGTTTTTACTTTTTTGTTGTTGTTGCTGTTGTTTGGTTGGGTTTTTTTCTTTTTTGTTTTTTTAATCTCAACTCCTAAGACAAGTGGAGAACTATAAAGAGCCAGAGTGGACACAGAATTATCACTTGAGGTCCTATCTCATCACAGGCAGCAGCTTTCTCTATGTTGCTTTCTGCAAACAGCTTAATGTCTCCTCATTTTCTTTAGTGCAAGGGGGATGTAAATATATGAAATTCATCAACCCTATGGGTAGTTAAAGGAAAGGATATTCTCTCACTGTTCCCCTGCTTATATAATGGGGTGAATAACAGCATACTAAGAACACATTTATTGGTTAAAACCCATAACTTCATCAGGGCTTTTAAGGTGATTTGTGTCATGAATTAATAACAAGTTTATTAATGATGCTGAGTAATTTTGCAAAGCGTACTTTGATAAGCCCTGGATTTTTCAACACTGTGAATTATTTCGTATTTCTCGTGGCAGCAGTTGTGAGGTGCTGCCTGTGACAGGAGAGGGCATTTATATCATACACAAGTTACTCCCAATCCATTCCTCATGCCCCCATCACACCCTGGAAGTGGATGGGGCCCTATCATTTGTTAAGGAGAAAGCCTGGTGAAAGCTGTGAACTTCCACAGCGTCCTTGAACATAAAAACAATGAACTAAACATCACCAGTGATGTGGGGCCACACTCAACATGTTTCATGGTAGCCACCATCCATCCAAGAGAAAGCTGTTAACCTATTAGGGATTCACAAAGAGATGAAGTCCTTTTATTGACTCTTAACTGACAATTTCTCCTATACTCAGTGTATTAGTTCGTGCTTGATTAACAGCTCTGGAACAAACTGAGCCATTGACCTTGTGGACCCCAGGTTGTTTGATTTAATAATCAGGAAGAGTCTGTCTGTTTAGCTGGGTGTGCCTGAAAAAACGAGTTGTAATCTTCAATTGGATCTGAACCACAACAGCATAGAGTCAAAGAAAAATCACCATAATAGAAATAAGATGTCCATGAAAAAAGACCTGTGCAATTTCTTCCTAGAAGGGCCAAGTAAAACACCACTGGTGACCCCTAAGACTTTGCAGCCCTCTTGTTTCTGTGGTGGGGGGGAATGGCTGAACAAGCTGCAGTGAAATAAAATAATACTAAGCCATTTTCCAGAACTAACAGTTTAAAAAAAAAAAAAAATGTTTGAAGCTCAAAAAGATGATTTTGTTTAAGATTTCAGTTTAACACATATGCATCCTGCCCTGGTGATTGCTTGTGGTTGCCAGGAAGTTCTCCAAGAAATCTGCAAAATGTCTAGTCTGTGTAACAGACGGGAGAGCTGGAAAAATTGTGTGCAAGTCCAGAGTTTTAGATTTCTTTCTCTCTTTTTGGACCGTTTAGATAGGATGTGTGAAGCTTAAATTCTCTCTCTACACCCATTTGAACAAAACCTCTGAGCCTTTATTGAGTCTGTTCTTCCCTCACAGTTCCAGGTTGAGAACAGGGTGAACCTCTCAGCAAGCTGTGCATGGTAGAACTGGTGAGGGAACAACATAAGCATTCCTTAGGCAGGAACTGAAATTTGAGCAGCTACTTACCCTGTTTTGGTTAGTTCTGCTGCTATATCCCACAGTGTGGAGAACCCATGGGATTACTAGCTGGGCAAGAACATCTCCTGTCCCTGCCATGGCCTGTGTGATACATCCTTGGAGCATCAGCACACCTGATGGGGATCCCATGTGGCATTAACTAATTGATGAAATAAGAACTGCTACACCAAGGTTACATTTCCTCTTCATTAAGTTACAAGGGCCACGATTTTCCATGCCGGGGGCAGATCAGAGCAATAGGAGAAATGAAACCCACCCATTTTGATTTCCAGGTTCCTCCAGCTTTACATGACTCAACAGCTGGCTCTACCTTCACCTCTTTTAACTCCACCACTTACAAGGGTCCTTTGCCAAAACACCACCTTTCTCTGCAAATCTGAGGAAAATCAGAGCAGCAAGGGCTGCAGTTACTAATTACTGATTTAGCTAATGGCCAACAGCTGAGCTGAAGGGAGCACTTAAAATCTCTGGCTCTGGCACAGGTGGGCTCTTTCCATGGGTGTGCACTGAGGGTATGGAAGGGAGTGTGGATGGCAGCTTAGGTAGGTACTTAAATTTATTGCTGTTTCTCTGGGTTTATTTTACTGTTGGTCTCTTAAAGCTGTTATAGACTCTTTGATAGCCATTGCGAGGTAGGAGGTGTAAATGTGGTCATGGTCTCTAATGAGCTGAACTTGTTGGTACATAGTTTTACCAGCCAGATGGAAGGAGTGGTGGTTCATTGTTTTTAACTGTTAAAACCCATCATGATGATATTTTTTAAAATCACTTATGGAGTAGTTTATATGCAGAGCCTAGAAGGACTCAGATCTTTTCTAATGCTTTTGACTTTAACTGTAGATATCCATTAGATATTTCACAGTCTTTTTAAAGGCAAATATAAAAAAAGAAAAAGTTCTGTCCCATCAGCATGTCTGAAGTCACTGCTGTTGAGTCTTGAGTAGCAGACAGAGAAAAAGATTTTAATAGTTGTAAGTTGAAGCAAAACTGGCTGAAATATGTGTTTAGATAGAACAAGATTTGTTGGGAGTGAGATGTGGGAGTCATCAGAACAGAGGTGGTGAATTGAAGCCATCATTCCTCAATGATGTGGAAATACAGAACTATAATGCATATAATTGCTCAGATACTACAGGGACATTAAAAATACACAGTGTTTTATGTAACATAGCAATTTATAAAAATGCAGTAGCAGTTAGTGTGAGGGTAGTGGGAAACCCTATAATTATTTGGGATATTATGTTAATAGATCCAATAGTAAGCTCAGATGCTAAGCTTTCAATAATTAATTTTTGTTTTACTTTTTGCTGGTTTTGCTGGCTTTCATCTTTCCTCTCCCTTTATATTTCTCATATGAAACTCTGTCATCTTTTTCCATTCTCACTTGCTGGTAGGCGATTTCACCCTCCTGTGTGATGGCAGGCAGATGGCTCTCTCTGCAAATAATACTTAATGCTGTTCTGTCACTTGGCCACTGAGCAGCATTGGAGCAGTAGGCTAGTTGAATTCTCTGTGTGATAAGTACTAATGTGCTTTGCCTTTCCTGGGGTAAGGTTTGTGATTCCAGGCTTGCTCATGAATGTGCTTTTTCCCAGGAGACTGTGCAAAAACACTTGCTGAGGCACCAGGTCAGCTGTTAAAAGCTAATTCTCAAATGGGTTCAGCTCTCAGTCCATATGTGGATAACCTATAAGTGGGAGTAATTGAGACATTTAACCAGACAAAAATCCACGTTGCAAACCAAGTGAAGAGGTTATTATAGATTCATGATGCATTGTTTTCACATGTAGTCAAGGATGATGATGATACAGGGTATATCTCAAAAGAAAGATGGATGTGGAGGTATAAATGTTCATGAGTTTAAATAAATAAAATGCTGTTATTGTAATCTTAACTCTTGACTGAAAACGGATGATATGGAGCCATGTCCTCCCAGCTAAAAATCTGGAGACCTTAATGAATGAAAGTAATTTATCTTGACCTTGAATTTCTCAGTTGGGTGTGACGTATGAGGAATGACTTCTCAGAGATAGCAGTAGTGAAGATTGGAATTAGCACTATATGTATGGTGAATTTGAAGCCCCAGGCCTGTTTGTTGGTTGGGGCTTTTGCCCTTTTCCCCACTTCATGAAATCTTCTTTTCAGTGTTCATGCAAACCTTATTTCAGTTTCATGTTGCATGGTTTCATGTCCCTTTAGTTTCCCTTGGAGTTCAGGCTTTGAATAAAACCCAAACCCTAGAATGAAACTCAGCTGAAACCACCACCTCATTTTGCATAGTTTCCACCAAAACCCATAAATTGTCCAGGCTCACTGTCTTAGGCCTGGTTACACCAAAAAGTTTCTGAAGCCTTACTAAATGTTCTGTAAATCTGGATTCCTTGACTTTCCATATATGCTGATATACAGCTTTGAGGATGAAGTATAGTCACAAAATTCTGGAACTGCTCTCTAGTACCTTGGATGACTTTTGGGGGCACAGGGTTTTGGGTTGACCTAGAAAATTGCTGAAGCTGGCCTGAACAATCTCTCTGAAGTGCCTCTTTCTTTCTTGCATAGTTTGGTAGAAATATAATGAGCAGAAAACACCCCTCACCATGTTCCTGTGACAGGAAGGATGTTAAGTGTAGGTTCTTCTCGAATGTCCCTCTGAATCACCTCAGATTTGAGCGTAGGTATATGAGTTTTTGGTGGGTTTTTTTCCTTCTTTTTTACCTTGTGGGGAACCTCTTGAAGGGGTTAATAGCATTAACAGTAACATAATCTCCTGGGAGTTCATTTTGACATTGAAAATACTATAGTCTTCTGGGAGTTAATGTTTATAATTTGATGAGCAGTATTTGACTTTTGACATCTCCTTCCTTACCCCATTTTCCTCCAAAAAAGTCTGTTGTAACAGGACTGCTGGTAATTTTGGATAACCATTCCATGAGAAGAAATGTTGAACAAAGATGTACTCTTTCTGTGTGTATAACCAGTTACTGCCTTATTTCTCACAAACTTTGTAAAACTCCCTCGATCCACCAGGAGCCAGACCTTTACCTTGGAACAGCTTCCAGAGTTTTCCCTGTCAACAATTTCTGTGTTGACAGGCCCAGGAGTCACGTTTTGGTTTGTGAGCCCAACTTCTCTGATTTAATTTTGGTTAGTCTTGTGACCCCCAGTTGTCAAGGCCTCCACCTCTGAACTGGGAGGCACAGGCTCAGACAGTTTCTGCTTTGGCAAACTGCCATTTGGGTAATTACATGCTCTTTACTTTTGGTATCTTCTTTGACTTCAAATCTGGGAGGAAATCCACTTCATTTCTTTTTGCGAAGCAGTGCCATTGCTTGATGGTTACGATCTATTTCGGAATGGGGTTGGGAACGTGCTGCCTGTCCATGATCTGTAAATGATTGCTGGGTGCTTGGAATTGCAGGGAAGTTGGCATCTGTGGATGGATATGTTCACATATTTTTGCTTACATATGGTTGTTGAACTTGGCCAGGCAACAGTCCTAATGAAGCTAATAACACCAAGGATAGGATCTTTGGCAAATTTGGATATTGAACTTACTCTTCTGCACCTCCATCCATGCTAGTGGAATGCTCTGTAGGGACACAAGGTCTCTAGGTGGGTTGCAATGGGAAGCTTTGTTTGTGGTGTGTGTTTCAGGTTGCTTTTATTTGTTTGTTTTCTTGCAGAAAAATGTTAATTTAATTTATATCATTACAACATCTTCCTGGGCAATGGAGGTACCATGCGTTCCCAGATGCCTTTTTCTCTTTGCTTTGGGAAAATTAGCTTTATGAATATTGCTGGGGGATTTCTTTGGCCATAATCACTAGATGACAATATTACAGTCCAAACTCAAAGCTTTAATACTAGACTGTACCAAATATAAGGAATTATTACCATTTTGGTTTGAACTTTTTCTTCAAAGAGTTCATTCCAAGATTTTCTTCAAACTAGAGGAAAAACTTGTAATTCCAAATGGATCTGTAGTTTTAAAGAGGTGAATATCATATTTATTCTCTCAAGACATCCGTATCCAAACTTGGCCAATATTTGATGTTGGCTAGAAACAACAGCCTAAATCGACACTGAAATCTTCCTCCTGACCCATTTGCCACTATTATATTAATAACTGTCATTTATGTAACATCTTTCATCATGCTGAATATCCAAGCAATTTACAAACACGTGCCTTAATTCCTCAGAGAAATCTGCAGTTAGCCGGGTTTAAATTTGTCTGGGGTCACGGAGGTTAATAACTCAATTCCTTCAAAAGGTGCTGCGGTTTTAATGACCACGGCCCTCCGGACCCCTGGGACTCTCCTGCCGAAACAACACCTCTGGCTGCAGGGCTCCCACGGCACCATGCTGGAATGCTGGGGCTGGAATGCTGGCTGACTCATGCAGGGGACAGCTCTACCTCTGGAATTAGTTGTGTTTTCTACAGGATCTTTGGTGTTTTGCATTTTATTTCCTCCACTCTGTAGAGGCCATCCGTCTCCATTCTTGCCATCCTGAGATAGGGGTCTTTTGGAGATGCAGGTGGTCAGGTAGCAGGGTACGTTTTTGTGTGTGGGTTTTGTTTATGGATGGGTTGTTTGTTTGGGGTTTTTTTATTAAAATGTTGTGAGAGGGGGAAATATGAAACCACAATACTGTCAAAGCTGAGTTTTGGTGGGTGAGCTACCTGTTGGGCTTTATCCTAACATTTCAAATAAATGATGCTTTGAAATTGCTGGAAAGCTGGGGGTGTTTGAGCCTTGGTGATTCTGGAAATAGATATTTATGCAAATGAGAGTGATGTGTACATGCTACAATTCACCACTGTGTAGCTCCAGATGTCAGGCACTTCACTGTTCCCAGTGCATAGGTCTAAAATATGTTCATGCATAACATAAACTTGGTTTTACAACCACTCATATTTAGACTGATTATAGGAGCTTAGCTACATCTGTGTACTTCTTGCACGACTTCTTGTTCAGGAAAGTATCAAAAGGGATTACTAGAAGGCGTATTTCATTCATTGCTTGTGAGGTTTAAGAGGTTAGTCTTTGAAGAAATAGGTCTCATTATAACATGTAGCACTTTTGTTTCACTATGACAGATGTATATTTTATTTGGAGGTATTAAGACCCTTATGTATTTAAACACCATTGAAGGATCTTCTTGAATTGGACCCTAAATTTTAAGCAGATATATAGAGAGTATTGGAATCAGGTAATATACTCTCCAATGTACCAAATGGAAAAAAAAAAGTGCTAGTAGTTAAACTGTGTGTACAATAATTACACCTAAGATATCATGTTTAATGTTTATATTCTCCTGTTAACTTACTATTATCTGCATTCACAAGCCATTCATAGACAGATGCATATTTATCTAGATAACCAGTAAAGCAAAAATGCAATTGATGAGATTTTGACTCTGTAGAAGTCATTACAGCAAAGCTGGAATATTATACTATATATGCAAGTAGAGAGTATTAGTGTGAGTGCTCTCACAGGATATTCTCATATGAACTATGCTATAAAATGTCACAGTAAAATGTAGCTGCAAGGCTATTGGAAATTAGTAATTTAGGTAGTATAAGTATTATTTTATGAGGTTTATCCATTTATCAGTGGTACCCAATTCTGTTGTATCCTAGAGAAATGCGTTAGCAGTAGAGAGAGACAAGTGTGTATATATATGTACAGTTCAGTGTCTTGGGAGGGGTGGGGAGTTATGATTTCAGCTGCTCCACAACAGAGTTACTTTTGTGGTTATCTTCTGTCAGTATGGCTGTATAGTTCGTGTAGTCAGTGTAACTACTGATATTTTTAATAGATACACTTTTTTTGGCAATTTAGTGCAAAATGCAGATGAAATGGAAAAATTGGTACAGTACACGTCAGTGTGATTGTAAGAAAATTTGTCTTCAGTACTTGAGCTGTTGTCTTAAAATACCAAACCTCGCATTAAAAATAAAATGCTGCTACCCTTGATATTGCAGTTTATGATGGCTTTACCTTACAGTCTTTGGAGCTGTTACTAACACTTTTGCCAAGAATATTCTGCATCTTGTTTCTAATTCTGTCTTGAGCTAAGGAGCCCAAGCCCTGTGCTGTGAGCAGGTACTGCTGAGCTCTCTGAAGCATCGGGCCCTTCAGCATAAGGCAGTAAGTGACAGAGCACTTATGCAGATGCTGCCACAAGTAGAACTGGGTTTGAAAGTGCCTGTCATGAAACAGCATTAGGCCATTCCATAAATAGAATCTTTGCAACAAGTCAAGCTGAAGGGAGACCATTTAATAATTCTCTTCTCTGGTTTTGGGACATCAGGCGTTGCATATTTGAGCATTCACTGCTTCTCCTGTAGCAGCCGTTGCATCGTAGCAAACTCCTTACGATTGTTCCCTGCGAGGAAAGGCTGTGCTCGGTTCAGTGCAGCGGTAATGCTGTGGCTGAGGCATTTCCAAAGGAGGTTTTGGGATGGCTGTAGGCGAGCAGCCCCACGGCAGCAGCGTTGGAAGCCTTGGGCTGCCGTGCTCTAGACAGACACAGACTGTCTGCACGCGTGGGCCACAGCTGAACACTCACAGCAGTGCGAGCCCGGGCTTTCTCTTGCCTAGACCTCAGGTTTATTTTGGCATATTATTTGCTGTCAACAACAAAACAAGTATGTAATTCTGTATGAGGAAGAGCTCATGGAGTGCTTGGGGTTAGCTCAAGTTTAGCAGGATGTTCACAGGTGTCAGGTGCCAGTCTGTGGTTAAGGGGAGCAGTGTTCCTGCTTGCCTTGAGCATGGAGAGCATCCTTGACCATTGCTAAGCACTGTTTTATTTCTCTTATCTACAAAGTGGTGGAAGCCTGAATTTGCCTTTTCCTTAAAGTTCATTAATTGTGAGGAAAAAGCCCTGACAAATATCACCTTGCTGACCTCTGAAACCTGCCTGAGTG
Source organism: Aleadryas rufinucha (assembly GCA_013397815.1). Taxonomy (NCBI): domain Eukaryota; kingdom Metazoa; phylum Chordata; class Aves; order Passeriformes; genus Aleadryas; species Aleadryas rufinucha. The sequence continues at coordinate 226,392 of VZTH01004184.1, read as the reverse complement.
TTTGGGTCTCGAGACAGAGTGAGCATTGTTGTGACAGCACCAGCAAGGGTTAATCAGCCCTGCCAGCCTGAACAATGGAGACAGGGGCAGCTTTAAACGAAATGAGCTGAATATTTCATTCGGCCACTCAGCTGCCTGCTCCAATTGCCTCCTTTGCTAAAATGAGAGCTTAATCTAAAGTGACAACAACATCAGTTTCTATGTGCTCCAGTCACACAGAACATGACTTCCTTAACATAAACACTATTTACATGGACCGTCTGGATATAGCAGGGAATCAGGAGCGTGCCCAGCTAAGACAGAGGCTACAATGAAAGACGAATAACAGGCAGCTGAGAATTAACGTCGGCAAATGAAAGCCTGACCCTCAGAGGGCATGTCCCTGTTACGTTTTAAAGCTAGAAAGCCTTGCACCAGTAACCTTACTGCCAGTAAAGACTATATAATTTAAAAGAAAATAGTACCTTTTCAGTTTAGATACTTAACCAAACGCGTTACGTCTGACCCATTTTCCTACTCCGTGTGACGTGAGATGACGGGCCCCCAGCTGCAATGACCACTCAGTCAAACAGCTGTGACTGATAAATCTCCCCCGTCCTTGTGCTCTCATCTCAGAGCAGGTCCTTGGTTTTGGCATGGAAGTGGGGATGCTGCTGGGCAGAGGCAGGGGCCCAGCCCAGCACACCCCATGTGTCACCAGAGCCCTGCCCTAAGTTCTGTGGAGAAGCTGTCACTGCACCTCCGACGTGCTGTGCTGCTGCTGGACGAGCAGACGGCGCTCTGGCTGCTCCATGAGGCACAAAGAGGAGTGTCCCCAGCTGGCTTCTCCCCCTGGGCTCTGGGGACTGGCTCTCCGCAGGAATAAATGTTTATGGTCCACGCTCTGTGGGGAAACTGTGCCCAGAGTAGGGGTCTGTGGAGTCAGAAGGTTGGCTTCTTCCTTCTCTTGCTCTGCTGTAACCATAAGGCCACTTTGTTTCTTCCAGCAGGCTTGCAATCTTTTTTCCTTTTCTTTTTTTTTTTCTTTCTTTTCTTTTTTCCAGTGCCATGAAGTTTAAGCATTTATTCTCCCCTCTGTGTTGTCAAACTTTTAAAAGGTGAAGGCCTCCTCATTGGGAAAACCCTGGTTAATTTATTGGCAAGGAAGGCAGAGTGAGGGACAGTTTGTGGTACTGCAAGCCAGGAGAGACTAATGCAACCTCTCCCCTCCCTGGTGTGAGTGCTGTGCAGCCCTGACCTTGTCCCAAGGGGTAACTGTGCTGTTTCCATATCCCTTGTGGTGGGGCTGTCCAGGCAGCCCTGTTATTCCACCCTTTCCTTATTCCTTCCCTCATTCCCAAAGGCTTGCTGTTCGTGTGGAGTCACTTGTTCAGCTGAGCAGGCAGAGCACTGTGTAACAGCAGGACTAGGTATCAATTCCCCTTTGGGTGGTATTGGGAAATTCACTTTTCCTTGACAGCTGCGTTAAGCAGACAGTTGCTCAAGAAGATATTACTCACTAGTTACTTTATAGGACTTTTTTCCCTGTTTTTGCCATCCTCAAATTGGAAGTTTATCTTAAAAAAACAAAGGAAGTGTGGGATAACTGGGTAGTTGAGCTGAGCAGGACAATAGGGTACCTAGGTCTTAATCAGACCCTGCAGAAATGGGGAAGGATTGTCTTCTGAAGAAGAAAAGGTTTCTTTCCCATCATTGGGGTAACAGCAGAATTTACAAAAAACCCAACTGATCCTGAAAGAATTCTTACTAATTTTTTTGGAGCATTTGCTATTCTGAAAATTCAGAACATGCTGGTACTTGTAGAATCATGTAATGTTTACTGTCTTTTGTTGCTGAATGTTACTCTTAAAATTTAGGACATTTAGGAAGTGTACAAAATGAATATTTGCATCAAAAAGAGCGGTCCAGTGACTAAAACCCTGTAGCACGCTTATAAATAAATCCAGAGCAGTTCCATCTTCATATTAAAGATTAATTACTTTTGCCAAGTTAAGTGGACTTTTGTGACATTTTAAAAAACATACTGAAGTTAACTTTGAGCTGCTGTAGCATCACTTTAAAGAAGGAACATAGATCACTTACAGTGTCAATACAAATCTTAAAATAGTAGCCAAAATCTGTGCTTTTTGATTCTGTCTGACTACTGTCTTCCTTTTTCTCCACTTTTGGTTCCAAAAGGGAGTGTAAGCAGTCACAGATTTACAGAATTACAGATGTATTCCCTACACCATAAGAAAACAAGGTCTACTATTGCTGAGCTGCAATGCACTGGCTCTGGTTCAAGAACTAACACCTCTTCAAAGAGAGCATTCACTAAAATCAGCTCATCACTGAAGTGCAAGGGAAAAAAAGCAAGACAGATTTGATTATAGGGGTGTATCAGGGTCATCTGAAACTCCATCCCACAAGTCACCTTTGTCAGGTAACGATACTGACCATCAGCTGGGACAATAGCTTTCCAGAAGTGCAGGATGTAAGTTTATATTTTTACTATTTCACGAGATAGCCCTCACAGCTTCAACTGAGGGGTTAGTGATCATCTTCTCATTGAATAATAGAATGTTTTGGGCTGGAAGGGACCTTAAACTTATTTCCTGAAAGGGCCACTCAGTGCTGTTTATGCCATAGATGACTCCCATAGCTTCAGTCCTAGAAACAGGCACTGTGCCTAGCTGGAGTTTGGTACCAGATGAACAATAGGATATGCCTCACTGTCTTTTTTTTTTTTAAAGAAGATGGCAAAACTAAAAGAAGTATGAGAAATAAAATGGCAAGGAATGCATCTCTTTACAGCTGGATATGCATTTAGCCTCATTCGAAGGAACTGAAAGTCCTAATGAGCTCTTTGTTGTTAGAGGGATTTATCCTTTTGGATTCACTTATCCCCTTCAGACCAAGCCCTCTGTCTTAAAACCAAGACTGCTGTTTGGCCATGTCATATATATGTCACATACATGACATACATATGTCATTCCTGATGTCAGGAATGGCTGGACTCCCTTCTGGAGAGGAGTGATCTCAGGTGCTTCAAGGTAATACAGGATTTGTATGCAGGTGAACTTCAGACTCCCCTGTCCTCATCCTGGGGTCCAAAAAAATTATGGGTTGAGGAGCATTAACCCCTTCTTGGCCTGTGTTTGTGTAAGCAGGAAAGATGCAGCTTAGTGGCCTTCATTTTGGAGAGCAGCTCTTGGATGCTAATACAAATGATTACTAAAAAAATCTCATTCCTGAGGATTGTTAATCTCTCTATTAGAAATATGCTTATTACATAGTTATTAAACTAATGAATGTATTTTTTAACATGCAATAATTATCTAATTACATATAAAGCATTAGTTTAAGTAGACTAGCTCTCTTACTAAAATGCTGTCTATTACAAGTAGATTTATTGAGGATTAACAACTACATAATAGAACTGTATCTATTTCATGATTGTTAATCCTCAATGAATGTTTTTAATAATTAATTGGCACTTAACTAAAGGATTATGTTCATTGTGATGGAATTTATGAAGCAATAGAACATTTTTGTGTATGATTAAGTGCTAAAGGGAATATGCCTATGATATGGTTAAATAATTGGGGATGGGACATGATAATGACACACATGACAGAACACCAAAAAAAGAAAACCAAACCACAAAACCAGAAAAAAAGGAGACATAATGAGAAAAACACATGCAGTAGCAAAATTTTTATTTCTACTGTAACCTGATAAGTTTTTGAAAGTATTGTTTCATTTCTTCTGTATTATGTAGGAGAAGCAGTAACTGCCTACTTAGACAGCAAGATATTTAATGTTGGAAAATGGGTAAATGGGAGTTTGTGGTTTAAAATGGTGAAATATTTCAGTCTAGCTGGCGAACATCTTTCAGTATTTAAGTTTTGTTCTTGAATTAGCCACTAGGCACATGAATTAGTGAACTAGAACATAAATCCAATATTAATTGTGACTCAAGGAGTTCCAGGAACGTGTGTCTGTGTGTGTTGGTTTTGCATGGCCTGGTTTTTGGTAGTGGGGGCCACAGAGGTGGCTTCTGTGAGGAGCTGCTGGAAGCTTCCACCATGTCCGGCAGTGCCGATCCCTGATGGCTCTGAAGAAGGACGTGCTGCTGGCCAAGGCTGGGCCAGTTAGAGATGGTGGTAATGCCTCTGTGATAAGATATTTAAGAAGAAATCAAAGCAAAGTGGGGCACAGTTTTAACTCCAGCCAGGGAAGGGGAGGAGGTGAGAACATGTGAGGGAAACAACATGGAGACACCAAGGCCAGTGCAGAAGGAGGGGGAGGA
>VZTH01004184.1:164067-221941 GCA_013397815.1 Aleadryas rufinucha | reverse complement strand
CTGTGGGAAGGGACCCCACGGTGCAGCAGGGGAAGGACTCCTCTCCCTGAGCAGCTGAAGAAGAACTTGGGTGATGAACTGACCAAACCCCCCATGCCCTGTCTCCCTGTGCTGTCAGTGGGAAAGAGGAAGGGGTTGGGGGAAGAAAAGGTGTTTTAAGGGCTTATTTTTACTTTTCATTATTCTCCTCTGATTTTGTTAGTAATAAATTCCCTTTTTACCCCTAAGGTGAGCCTGTTTTGCCCTTGGAGTGTTTTCTCCCAGTCCTTATCTCAACTCATGAACCCTTCATTAAGTTTTTCTCTCCTCTGCCCAGCTGTGGCAGGGGAGGGTGAGCGAGCAGCTTTCTTGGGTGCCTGGTGTTTGGCCACTGTCAAACCACGACACTGTGCCAGCTGTTAAAGGATACAGAAGAAAGGTGCATGGTACACTAGAGCACAAAGAAATGCTGTGAATTTTTAATGGAGTCAATTATGGAAGCAAACAGGAGAAAACACATATTTTGTTGGTGTAGCTGACCCCAAGAGAAGACACTGGTCCTGACATAAACTTTAAATTTCAGCTGTTAACAACTAGAAAGGCTGAGTCAGTGGGATTAATCATCAGTCATTGCTGTGAACACCTTTAGATTTTTTGTGGATGGAAAAATTCTAATGCAACCATGAAGCTTTCTAGTGAATATTTGGTGAATTCCTGCAGTTAAGGCATTAACACCGATGATTCAGGTCTCTGCTTTGGGATGAGGGCTCTTTAATATCTTTATCAGTGACCTAGTGAGATTGAGCTCACCCTCAGCAAGTTTGCAGATGACACAACAGAAGGAAGGGATGCCATCCAGAGAGACCTTAGACAAGCTCAAGAACTGGGCCCGTGGGAATCTCATGAAGTTCAATAAGTCCTGCACCTGGGCTGGGGCAATCCCAGACATGAACAGAGGAAAACACATTGAGAGCAGCCCTGAGGAGAAGGACTTGGGGGTTCTGGTGGATGAAAAGTTGCACATGAGCCGGCACTGGCAGCCCAGAAGGCTCATGGGCTGCTTGCAGAGCCCCGTGGGCAGCAGGGGAGGGAGGGAGGGAGTTCTGCCCCTCTGCCTTGCTCTGCTGAGACCCACCTGCAGAGCTGCCTCCAGCTCTGGAGTCCCAGACCAGGAAGGACTATTAGAATGGGTCCTGAGGAGGCTACCACAATGATCACAGTGATGGAGCACCTCTCCTGTGAGGAAGGGGTGGGGGAATTGGGGCTGTTCAGCCTGGAGGAGAGATGGAAAAAGCAGCCTTCCAATACCTTCTGAAAAAGTGAGTGACATTTTACGTGGACTGATAGTGATAGGACAAGGGGGAATGGTTTTAAACTAGGAGAGATTTAGATCCCAGAGAAGTTGTAGATTGAATTGTTCAAGGTCAGGCTGGACCTTGAGCAACCTGTTCTGGTGGATGGCATCCCTGTCCATGACAGGGTGGGGTTTTGTTGGAACTAAATGATCTTTAGGCTCCCTTCCAACCCACGCCATTCTCTGATGATTCTATGATCTGTACACAGATACAGTGGGTTGCTTCAGAAGGAAGTTGTTCCATGTATTGCATATTTTTAAGTGGAAGGTGATAATATGAAATAAATAGCAAATATTCAATAATGCAAGTTATTGATAAGTTTGTTAATGTAACTGCTGACATAAAAAAATGTAGCCAGCTTTACTATTTGAAGACCTTTAACCTCATGATACTCTTGTAGTCCTCCTGAGTTGCCTCCCCTTCTTCCAAAGGCTATAAACTCCCCTTTTTTCCCCCCAAATTCCAGCTAAGGTGAAATTGAAGTTACAAAATTGGCTGTAGCTATTGGTGTGTGTGTTTGCTGGGATGCTTTGCAACCCAGACTTCTTACAACAAATCATTTTGCCCTGGTTTGTGTTGAGTGTTATTGAAATTTGATCTTTCCAGATTGGAATATGTTTGAATCACATTATTGTTCTGATGAGTTTTGAAGTGAAGGTAGTGATGCTGTCTCTTTTTTGGCAATGTTGCAAGTGCCAGTACTATACGGGGCTCAGAAATTTTGGGTGCAGGGGGGAATCAAGATGTATTGGATATCCAAAAATCGCTTTATTTTTGAAACTCATTGTTTGTAATCATTTTAAGAGAGAAACTTTTGGACTAATGAGCAAAAGGGAGTTTAGAGCCAGATCTCAGAGAAGTCCTGTTGTCCTCTTCAAGCTTAAGGCCTCTGAACTCAGCCTTTAATTGGCAAGAGCCTGACGGCTGGGAAGGCCCTGAAGGTTCAAGTTCTGCAGACTCCTAGGACATCAGAGTGTGCCATGCAGGTGGCCATTGTCTTTAAACACAACTCTGCAGGCTTTTTAAAAAATGTAAAGGTAAAAACAACAACAAAAAAATCTTGCTATCAGGTTAATTGCACTTTTCAAAGGGTGGCAACCCTGAATGCCCACAGGATTTGGCAAACTACGAGACAAAGGCAGGCTTTCCCTGTAAAGCTTAGCAGCAGCTGTGTTGCAGCAGCAGCTGCTGCAGAAGGTGTATGTAGTGACGATATTGATGAGATTACTAATTTGTTTAGTAGACAGGGAATGAGGATTTGTCTGTTGGCTGTCATCATCCATCAGCCGTATGTTGCCCCAGGCAGTGGGTATATGCTGTTAGCCTGTTACTAATTTTACTTTGTTTTTTCTCAGCTTAGTTCTTCTCTTTGGTTCATTTCATTCATTTGTTGTGACTGAAAACTAAACAAGGAGGAGGAAATAAAAAGCCCGTTGCTCTGTCTCTTTGTTTGTCAGAGCAGGTACCCCCCAGCTCCTGCCTGGAGCCTCTTCCCCCTGATTTGGCTGAAAGCTCTTGCTGAGAGGTGCTGTGGCCTGTAAGGAAAATCCCTTTCATGGTTGAAAAAGTTTTCTTTAGAAACTGGGGTCATAGCTGTATTTACCCTTCAGTAGGTGAGAGCTACCCCATCATTACATGGTATTGCACCAGCCTGGGAATGAGTTGGTGATGCTTTGACATTACCACAACTGTGTTGAGAAAGTGTAGCATGTGCTATGACTTTTGAGGCTTTGGTTTCTTCTTTTATTTTTGGAGATTTTTGTTCATATTTTGTTTGTTTACGATTTTTGGTTGGGGTGGGTTTTTTTTGTGTTGTTTTTGTTGATGCTTTTTAAATTTCTGAGACATTTTAGATTGTGCTAATCGAACCAACAATTCTGCAAAGGGCAGGGAGTTCATGCAAAGGAATTTGGGGTCAGAAGTATTAATTGGAAGCTCAAAGAAGGTTTTATCTCACACTGATAGTAATTTCCCATTAGGCCAGTTCTGAAGGGGGAGGTCTGATTTGAAGCTGCAGATTATATGACTTGGATTAAGCTTTTAAAGTTGAGAGTCCCTGTCAGAGATGATGTTTAATATAGTACCTGAGGGGTCAGTTCCCACTGTTGTCATTAAATCTGTACCACAGTGTTGTTGCACTCATTCAAAACATTCTTAGTATTGTGGTTGTGAGTATCTTCAGGACCTGTTCCAGGTAGAGGTCAGAGAGCCACAAAGGGCTGTAAGGAAGTCTGAATTTCCAGGCTTCATTGCAATGTCTCATTTATTTTTCATTCTGATACTCCTGGTACTCATTTTTAGTGGCACTGACCACTTCTTTAGGTATTTGAGCTTTGCAGCAACCTTGAAAAGTACCAGGGAACAATCCTCTGGGAAGTGAAGCTGGTGCTGCTATTATCATGGAAGATGACATATATGAATTTGAAAAAAATATAGTTAAAAACTCAACAGGAGGTAGATGTTGGTACATAGTGAAAATACATTATTTTGTGACTATGTTGTTTTTTCATCTCTTCTTAAATCTTTTCTCCCGTCTATTTTCTCACTCAGTAAAAGTATTTTATGGCCCTCCTCTTTCAGACTTCACTCATTCAGGGGGAGCAAATTTTGATGATGACTGTAGTGTCAGCATGGAGTGCACAACTGCTTCCTGCCTGGATGGTGGTGGTGGGAAGCCTGTAGGAACCTCCTGTTGATGGCTTTGCTGGGCCCTATTGAGCTTCAGGGTCCGAGGTTGGTTTCTTCTGCTCCCTTTCCAGCTCAAGGGGTTTTCAGGGAACAGACAAGTAAATCGTGATAACACCTGTTTTGTTTTGGGTTTTTTTAAGATGTGATAATCTGCTTGCAAAACAAAGGAATTATGCTAATTTTCTCATAAAAAGGTGCAGTTTTCTAACCAGATCTTTGTATGAGGCTGGTGTCCTAGTAATCCATGAGTTGAATCAAGGGATGAGAATCCTGAGATCCCAGCTTTGAAAAGTTGTTAGTTTAATCAGCTTCCCACATATAAACAATTTCAGCAGGCTTTCTGGGTGGCTTTTAATTTATCTTTTTAAAAATTTTTTTAAATACAGTTGTTGATGAATATCTAACATAGTTTTATTTTGCTATTTTTAACAACTTTCTTTTGCTTGTATGAGGATTGCTTGATGATTTATCCCAGTCTATATGGAACCCTAGACAGGGGAAAAAAAAAAAGCCGCAGAAAATGTTTGAGCAGTGAAGCCCCTTGGCAGTGAAGTAGAAAATCCCCTCAAGAATCAGCGGGGTGTAGAGGGAGAACAGAGGAGGGCCAGAAGAATTTGGTTGTAGTGCGTAGGTGACCATTGGTGATACCTGGAATTTCCTTCACTGTTGGAGAGGGTGAGCTGCAAGTTGGTGAGATGAGACACGCAACAGGGTTCTCCTCAGCCAAAGAGCTTCCCTGTATGTCCTTTGGCCCTATATTTGGACAAGTTGGATGCAGTTCTCAAGCTCACTGTCACCATTGCAATGCCATGATGTGTTGGGTTTGGTTTTTGCCTTTTTAATGGGTAGCAGAAGGAAGAACAAAAGAAGAGCAGAGCACATTTTATGTTAAATGTGCCTATGTTTATAATATTGAAATTAGAGATGGAGAAGCACTTCCGTCGAATCACCTAGGTTGAAAAAGGCCTTTAAAATCTAGTCCAACCATAAAAATTTTCAACAAGCCTCAAGGATAAACAGCATTCTTGGAGACTATGTGGGAAATTGCTCGCCATTGGGTTTGCCCTTATGTTTCTATAGTCATGAAAGTGTCCACGTGCATTGTGATTTTCTTGCCTAAGGCTTCGAGTGGCAGCTTCTTCTGCGGAATGTGTGGTGATGATTATGCTGAGAACGTTTGTGGTATCTCATAAATTCCTGAGGTGAAAAGAGGCTTTGTTGTCTAGGAACTCATCAGGATAGTTTGTTTTTAAATAGGCAGGAGTGAAGTCAGTACGTTTTCCTTCCCTTTTTTTTTGACTGACTTCTGTGAAGAGGAAAAAAAAAAAAAACCTATCAAGAAGTGATGAGAAATGGGAGACCCCTTTCTGTAAAACACCACCGTTAAGAGATGGCAATATTTTGAGTACTTCCAGCTAGTTACAAGTCTTTTATCAAAGTGTTGTTTTCACAGGTTGTTTCTGTGCTCTGCATGTGTGTCTGTGTACTTGAACAGAGCAGATTACAGCAAGGAGGGAAGAAAGGCATCCTTCAGTAGGCAGCAGTGCAGCTCTGGCCGTGCGAACACGCTGGGGACCACGGGGTCACATCCTGGGCGAGGGGAAAGGAAGGCAAGGGGGCAAACCAGTGGAAGGAGGAAAAGGGAAAAGCAAAGGGAGGGAGGCAATGAGAGGGGTGGAGGGGTGTTTTTGCTTCTGTTAGCCATGCCTTGAACAGCAGTGGTTGTACCCAGAGGATCCTCTGTGGGGGCCGTGTCTCTTTAAAAGCGGCGGGGGGTTGGAGCTGGGGGAGTGCTCACAGCAGTATGTATAACACAGCTGTGCTCTGTTTATGCTTAGGCTACAATAAAAAAGCTATAAAATGTGAGATGTCATAGCTCCACTTTGCTTTATTTATACTGTTTCCTCTGAGCTCTGTCACACTGCACATTCATCTGCTAAGTTGCAGCAAGAATGGAGATTAAAATATCACAGCTCAAAATAGGAGTCAAGCGGAAGGAGATTCATCATAGCCCTATTAAAAAATATGTAAATATGGGAATGAAGTCATTTTAAAGCTGTATGGCTCTCCTTCTCAGTGGGCTGGGGAAAGCTGTGAGCGATGTGCTATGCGAGTGACAGATTTATGGGACTTGTTCTTCTTTCTATTTTTCACTCCATTCCACCAAAATACTTTTAAGATTAAAAATATCAATTTGAATTGCAAATTTTCTCTGTGCCATACATGTATTTTTTAAAAAGGTTTTCTTCTTAACCATTACCTAAACCAATAATGGAAAGAAGTATTATTCCCAATTAAAGGGGTCGGAGGCACACTCAGATGTTGTGCTTGCAGTGGACAGGAGTTGCCCTTCTGGAGCACTTTTCATCCAGGATCCTTGGACCACTTGCAGGCATTTTGTCGAGCCTCTCCTGCCCTCTGAGATACTGGCCTGCCTTACCCACTGTACACCAAAGTACACTGAGTACTTGCAGCTGCACTTCTTGGACATGTCCTGTGACACTCAAACCATGGTATTTTTAATGGAGATTGCTCCTTTTCTCTCCTACAGCTATTTTGAAAATGGAGCTGGGGTAAGAAGTCTGCAATCCCCATTTCTGATAGCTTTGCCTAAGTGCTGTGCAAAGAAAGCTGCCTCTGCTAGCAGGAGCAATGCTCTTTTGAACTCTGCCGTGAGTCTGTGGTCTTTGATGTGGTCACATTTGGGCACGAGTTCTCCCCTGGAAGAACAAAGCACAGATGTTACAAGATATCTGAGAAATGAGGGATTTTAATTAATACCCTGAAGATACAAGGAAGCCACCAAAATATTTCACCCATGTTCAGTTCTGAAGCCTATTTTTGAGTAAAGGAGGTGGAATGTGCTGCCACTAAATGGAGATGTGCTTTTGTAGGTCAGTGTGGGTAGAGTGCAAGGAGAGGGGAGCCAAGGGAGAGTGCTGCTGTCCTTTCCTGCAGTTGCACTGGGAGCTGAGGGGCAGTAAAAGAAGCTGGAAACTTTTTAATGCAAAGTGATGAAGGCAGAGCAGTGATTGTGCCTGCATGAACTTTACAGCCTTTCAGTTGGCCTGTCTCTGAAGAAGAATTTCCTGTGTCTGTCCATCCAAATAGGATCCTTGTTCAGCTTTTGATCAACTGAATAATACAGAGAAATTTCATCCAAAGGGGGGATTAAAATTTATCATTATATTATATTAAAGTTTGTTGGAAATAGTTTTTTTTTTTTTCTTAAATAATGGTGTATAAACGCCAGAAGTTAACCAAAACTTAATTGACTGACGTCCTTAGAAGTTGGTGCTTTGTTGATTAAAAAAAAAGATTCAGCTGAACAAGACCAGGTCATCTGTCTGTCCTGTAACTGTGTCAAGTGCAACAATGAGAACTGAGGGAGTCAGACCACAAGTTTCCAATTACCTTATTCCTGGGAATGCCAGAATGCCTCTGGCTTGTGTGAACTGAAGTGCTCATGAGAGTGGAACATTCCCCACCAAGAATGGGGCTAAACCAACCTAGTTCTTGTGGCACTTGATTAATTTCCTGGAGTGGTGGCTTTCCTGATTGTGACTTTTGCCCCATCTCCTACTGAAGCGTGTTGGCAGGACTAAGGAGGAGTGTCTTTGGGTTTGCGTGTCTGCTCTTTGGTTTTTTGTTTCCTTTTTTCCTTTGTTGCTGTGAAATACAGGAAATGTCAATGATTTTTCCTACTCCAGTTTGTGATTCTGTAGCAGTCCTGGGATATATTGATGTATTCATTAAGCTCTTCTTGTCAGCAAAAGACACATTTCCTTGACAAGCTATTCTTGTGCCATGAGTGTCTGAGAATTGCTGCTTCTGGCTGAGGTTTGGGGTTTTTTGTGGGCTATTTGGCATGTCAGTATAAGCCCACTGACCCTATAACATCCATGTGTATACATGTGTTTCCTTAATGCAGCCCTACTCTTGTAAGCTAACAAAGCTATAAAAATATACTGGAGCTTGAACAGTCACAGCTCTGAATCACCTGTGGGTTGTAGTGTACTCACAAATAGTAATCCTCGTTCTCCCAAGTCACTTGTCCTTTTTTGTTTTCTTTTGCTTCTGTTTGGTTTTGCTTCAATCAAATGATGAATTATTTGGCGGAGGAACCAAGAACATTTTTCAAGATGCAGTGTGATTTATGAGCCCAAATCCCATTTCAAAAATGACTTGGGAATAATTTAGGAATGTCAGGCTTGTTGGAAAACAATGGATTTGGGCAAAAAAAAAGTGCTTTGTGATCTATTTTTCTTGAAAAATTTATTGCCTGAGCTACCAGTGTTCTGGATGTATGTGTTATTTCATTTAGCTAATGTTTTACTTGATCTATGTTTCTTGCATGAAAGGTTATTGATATATCATGACAAAAAGGCTGTAATTTCAATGCTGTGATATCTATTCAGCAATGAGTCTTCTGCTGAGGACATAGTAAGTCCTGCTGTATTTCAGGGTCCAAACAGGTTTGGAAAACCATCTGTCTGTTCATTCAGATGATGGTGGGAAGAAAACTCATGAACTGAAATTGTGTTTCAGAGGGATACTCGGCACTCTCTGAAAACCAGATTTGACTCATGCTTCTTCAAGTTAACCAAGTTCTTGATTCGTTTCAAAATCGTATCCCTTGCATTTCTCAAGTGCCTGTCTGACTGTGTACATAGCCTGAATATCCTTGTATCTGGTGCTGTGAAGTGCAGTGTTTAAAAATCATAAATTTTTTTTAATCAATTTATTTTCTATGCATGGCAAACTTCTAAGAAGAAAATGCTGCTGTTATATTAACATAGCCAATAATAAATTTTATTGTGAAATTCTGTGAATAAAAGTCTAAAGATTAACAGGTTGAGATATAAATATACCTTATAAATATCAGAAATATCAGTGAGTTCTGATTTAGATTTAAGTCATATACTTGTATATACACATATAGCTTCACTGGGCTTATTGATTGATTGGATTTACATATGAAATAACCAAAGTATTATGCAAAGTTTAAGAAGTGCAGCTATGATACATTTGGTTAAAATTGGAAATTAACTTTGGAATTAGTTCCTAAATTTGAACATTTTAGCCCAGGCAAGAATGTGATTTAATTATTTGGAAGTCTTTTAAGAAAGTCTTAGCACTGTGAGTTCAGTTGATTATGAGAATCTAATTTGAGACTAAGCTATATTGACAGTTTTTGTGATATAAGTGAGTTCTTGGTTGCCCACAGTAATCTGTCCAGTTGATATGACCTGCAGCTGTTTACTTCTTCGTGTAAACCCAAGCAAGGAAATATTAGGTAAGAAGTCAGCATTGCTACACGTTCCTTCCTTGCTAGCAATGTCAATTTTCAGTCAAATGCAGTACAGCTGGGCTGTGCTGAATAATAAAATACAGGTAATCCAGTGAATCCACTGAAGGATTAATATTTACAAAACATAAGGCTCTCTCAGGCATACTGTATCAGCTTGACTAAATATAGGAGACTATTAAAGCTTGACAGTGTAACAGGGTAAGTCATTTGCTATCAGTTACTTTTTAAAAAGAGTGTTTCCTAATGCCAATTGGTTGACACTGATGCTTTGCAGCCTTTATAACATTTATTCAGTATATTTAGTAGCAGTCTTAATACTTGCTTGAATGAACATCAAAATTGCTACTAATGCTGCCCTGATTATTTTTTTTTTAAAGCAAACAAGAGTACTACTGTTTTAAATATTTTTACTGTAAATTTAATTTTCTAAAGCAGCACATTCATACAGTAATGTTGACCATGAGGGTGTTTCTAAATGGACTCATCAGGACTGTTTTACTCAGTTCAGTGGTTGCAGGTCAGAGGTTTTGGTTCCTTCCCGAAGTCTCTTGTGGTATCAAAGGTAGCCTCCTCTCCTTGAAGTCATTAGCTCTGTCTTCCACAGAAGTTTCTTGCATCCTTTTCTCTTGGGTTCACTTTTGGTTGTATTAATTAGTAGCTTACATCTGTCTTCATAGTTGCTTAGTTGCACTGGGATCTCTTCCCTCTTCTGTTCTGCCAACCTGTGTAGAGATGAGCAGCCCTTGGTGCACAACTTGTTTCCTCCCAGCCTTCTTTTGTGCAGCTTGGATGTGGAAAGATCAGATGAGGGACTGTAAGTCCTTCCCAAGCCACTGGACATGATAAAACCCTGTATGTTCTTTCATCTTGTGTTTGAATGCCATAATTACTTCCATACTGTATATTTAACGTGGGTCTCCGCTGGCTACCCACAAAAATTAATTGAATAATAAGACCAAGCAAAGAAGCGGAAGGCAGAGTTAGAATCTGAATCAATAAAAGGGTCCATTTTCTTTTTTTAAGGTATTTGCAACTCCCATAAGCAGAAAAGAACATGCCTCCCTCGTTAGCTGTTGAGGTGGGCTTGCTGGCTGTAATTGAGGAACTGCAGGCAGTCATGAAGCAAGTGCTAATAAAAGTGGATGGAATGAATGTAGCGGTGCCTGGAGCTGCCTGGCTGCTGTCCCACCACTGCCCAGGAGCACCCTCACTTAAATTATGAACTCTTGTAGTGGCCCCACATATTTTTGGGGACCACCCAGGTGTGGGTTCCTTGGATGCAGCAAGTGATAATTCTGGCCAAACCAGAGGGGTTACAAGGCAGGTCCAGACACTCTGGAGTTAGGATGATTCTGGGGGAGGAGAATCTTTTAAAGATACAGTTCTACAGAATTCAGTGGGAAAAAAAATGGAGCAAATGTCAGTACATGTTACTCACCTGCAACCCCTGCAGAGGCAATGAGTTCACACTTAAATTTACAGCTTCCAAGAATAATGAGGAGCAGAACTACATGACTGTGCCCTGGAGAAAGAAAAGAAAGAAAACCAAAGATAATGTACTACCTACTAGATAGCCTAAATAATGGCTATGAGACCATGCACTATTAGTCCTACCATCTGCAACAGTTTATTATTTACTCTCAGTAGAGTCACAGTTATATTTTCTCATTAACTAAAATGGGATGGATAAGTAGACAGATCCTTCCTTTGGATATGGTGGTGTTTGGGGTTTTTTTCATTGTCCAGAAAACATCGCAGTTATGTGTCAAGGAATAAATAAAGTGAAAATAAATCTCCACTGAATTTCCTTAGCTGGAGAAGTTTTCAATAGCAACATGGGAACACAATGTCAGACCACAAAAATAAGCAAATAAATAAAAATAAAGCTGCTATTCCAGCTCAGCAGTCTTGTTTTTAAAACAAAGAGATGATTCTTTAGACTTTAAATATTTTATTGACTTCTTTGCTACTGCAATTTTTCTGATATAAAAATATGAATAGAAAAATATTATATAAATAACTGGGACAACTTCCTAGTGTTGCAAAACATTACTGACAGAATATCATGATGCCAGACTAACATGTTACATTATTTCTAAGATTATGCTTGTTACTTGCCTTTAGTACCTTTATTCAAAGAATCCTTAATGCACTCTAATTGTATTATTACTAATAGGAGTTGTAACAACAATGATAAAATATTTATTTGAATTGCAGTAATTACTTTAAGTCATTGTGCCTAATTAAAGTCCAAAGACTTTTCACATCAATGAGAATCTTTTTGCCAACTTCAAAGATTTGGGCCCTGCCGGATGAGAATTTTCAGCTCTATTCTTAATGCTATTGGTTATGCCACAGTTCACTCTGATAATCATCATCATTTATAAAATCATCACACTTGCCTATAATTAAACTTTATTTTCAGAAGTGTAATGATAATTGGATTTCTCAGTCAAGACAACTGGTGATATCAGTGCAAGAATAACAGCACAGAGTGAGGATCCTTGGAGTCAGCACAGAAGTAGGAAGCAGCACTAGGGTTTAATGGAAGCAATGATATTTTGAGGATGGTACATGACAGTCTTTCTTCCCCATATTATAGGTTAAGGACCCAAAGGGCAACAGCTAAGCATATTGGGAAAATGTTTTTCAGTCACTTGAGAAAGGAATTCAGGATTTGGATGTTGTATTGTGCTTGTTCTGCTCCTGTTTCTTCCTTGTGAACCATCCAGATGGCTTGTGTGAGTGGACTGTGGTCAGAATTGTGGCCTTGACAGTGATTGCTGCTGCTTTTCTGAGGAAACAGTGGTACCAAATCTTCTTTTTTTTCTCCTGGAACCATCAACATTAGTGGACAGTAAACTGCATTTGCTCAGAACTGCAGGAAACCTTTTCTCGTATCGGGGAGAGAAAAGCAGGGAAGAACTCAAAATATCAGTCAGAATTCTTCCTCCTTGGGTTCGCTGGGGTGAGACAGCTTTGTGCCACTCAAAGACTAAAAATTCATTGTAAAGGCATTGCTAAAGGGGAGGTACTCTGTTTATCAGTCAACTGGAAAAAGAGTGGAATGACTGAATGAACTTATTTTATATTGATTAAGGGAAACATATTGAAACTAATGCTGTAATAACTGCTTAATAAATAGTATTTTAAATAGAGGTTCCATTACTAAGGCACCTTTTCTGTACTATACAGATAACAAAATCGGTGTGTCCTGTTCCAGTTTTATCACTGACACAATGAGCACCTTGGGCTGTATTATATTTGAAGTTGCCACATCAATCAAAGTACAGCTGAATATTTGACATGTTTCTACATTTATAATAACAAGGAAGACTCTTTTCCCTGCCCCCTTTGATATATGTATAGAGACAAAACACTAATAAAATGATGTTTATGTAGATGAATACTGTACTTTTAGGGGTAGACTGCAATATACCTGGTATCTTCCACTTCTGAGCTCTTGGGTTCTCTCTGCTGTTAGGGTACTGAACCGGGCACTGCTTGGTCTAGTGAGCAGACCACATCTTTACTTTTTATTTTCATTTCCTCAGTAACAATATTGTTTTGTGAGCTCACGCAGAAATCTTCATTAGCATTGGTTACCAAACATTCTCTGCTCTTTGCTCTAAGCTGTAGTTGCTCATGCTCAGTTTGAGGTCCCTGGTGCAGTCCCCTGTGTACTGGCCAAGAGAGCAGCTGTCATACAACATGAGGCAATAACAATATGTCTCACAACGTTCCTGCCCTGGAAACAGAGAGAGAATATTTAAAATCTCATGAGAGAGAGCTTGTCCTGATAAGCTCTCCTCTTTTAAGAAGATGTGATAGTTGAGTGAGCCCTGGGAATGGATGGACAGCTTTCTGCAGGAAGTCTTGGAACAGAAAGCATCTGTGCCCAGCAGTGAATTTGAGTTTCTGCTGGTACTCACATTAGACCTGAGCTGCTCAGAAGAATGGAACCAGGCCCTTAAGAAGAAGTACTAAGATTGTGTATGAGAAAATACCAGGTATCAGCTGTCATGGAGATGGATATCTTTGTAACTCCAGCCCCTAGTAATGGCAGGTAAGCTGCTGTTGAGTGCCCAAAGCATTTCCTTCTGGCCAGCATTCCAAGCAGACCAATGCTTCTCTGGGAACAATCCCCCAGGAAGAACCAGCTTTCCCAAGTGGTGGCCTGGTCCCAACAATGAGGTCAGTGTGGGCTGAGTTCCAATTACTTGTATTTTAAACATGTTTTACTCTAAAGCTGGGATGACTTGGTGGCTTCTGGGTGCCTCTCTGTGGCATAGAAGTGGAGGCAGCTGGTGTGTGTCACTTTGGTGAGAGCAGAAGCTGGCTGTGCCTAACAGCATCCAGGTACTCCAGGCAGCATCAGGACAAATCTGAGTGTTTGCAGTCTCCTGGCTTCCTGAGACATTTTTCCTCAAAACTGTTAATTCAGAGTGACAGATAAGGATGAGTGTCTATTTATCACTGACCTACCTTTCCTGTCAGTGCAGCAAACGGCAAGTAAGAAGTTGTATTCAATGGGATTCTCTCCCTGTGATGGATATTTCCCCCACTATTAGTTCTTCTGTAATTAATAACGAAGCCTAATGTTAAAAATGGCAAAATTTCTGGATAGGTGCCATGCTTCCAGATTAGTTTAATAATATCTTTTCATTGTGAGGAAAGATTAAATTTCTTACAGATTTGCTGCTGTCATCAGTCCCCAACATGAGTAAACAGCTGAATTCAGAGGAGCCTTCTCTTGTGACTGCCTTTTCTTTAAAAACACGCCAAGTGCAAAATATTGTGGAGAAGTTGGCTTTCATCTGCTGACACTGTTTAGTGTCCAGGATTTATGATAGTTTTGTGTGTGTAAATACAATAGGCGTTTTATAAATTGGATTGTTTGTAGAGTAATACGAGACACAACTTCTATTGTTGCTACCAGCTACATTATTTAGAATATATAGCCACTGATGAATTTGTAGCACAGGGGCCTGTCACACTGTTTCTTTTACATGCTGTGAGTGAGGTACATCACTTCTGTAAGTTCATTTATTCCAACAGCTTACTTTTGGAAACATTATTGCATACAGTGACTATGAAAAGGAGTACCTACGTTTTCCAGTACCGAAGGCTGTAATGACAATTTTCCAGAAGCCCTGAGATCTGCATGTGTTTTGTATAAAATATAGCATGTTTACATGGTTTTTCATCTCAGATAAATGTATGCTAATAAGGTATGTATTAACTGGATGGATGTATACTAATATTATTTGCTTCATCAATAATCATTCTGTGACTTGTGCTTTCTATCCATTGTGCCAGCATTTGTAATCATCACGTACTGTTTAATTCAGAATAATTTTTGGGAAGGGAGGGAGGTGGTGGTGTTATGCTTGGGGTTTTTTTTTCCCCTCAGGTATTTTAAAGAAGTAATAAATACTTATTTGACTTATGAATAAAACATTTGATCTGCAGGATTCCACTGTGCATGAGGAGCACATTAGTAAAAAGATGATGAGCATGTAGCTGACACCAGTATCTCTGAAAGAATTTCTTTCCTGTAGTGCAAACCAGAAATGGCATTATCTGGCCTTTCTAAAGGGCATTTTAGCACTATCCCTATGATTCAAATCCTCTCTGTAGAGCAGATCAGCAAACAATAATCAGCAGATGTGGATTCCAGGGAATGGGCAAAGTGTTTAATGACTAAATGCAATGATTAGTGAAGGTAGGATCAAGACAGGACCATAATCCCCAGAACAACCAAGATAACTTTTTCTTTCCAAAGCTGGTTAGTACCTTGCCCTTTTAATTATCCTAGCATCAGAGGGAAGTGTCATCTTCTACCTGGCTCTCATTACTCCATCAGTCATGTTAATTTAAATGCTTGTAAACATAAAAACCAGTCTTCTCAGCAAGAGGCTTTATTTTGTTTACACACATTTTTGCATCTCTGGGTTTTTTTATCCATCTTATAACCAGTTCTGAAGTGTGCAGCTCTCTCCAGCGACACAGTGTGCAGACCTGGGGTGTGCTCAGGGTGTCCAGCACTGCCCCAGGGAGCAAGTCCCCAGAGACACCAGCCTGCAAGAGGATCCCCATCACTGGCTGCTGTGACCTCCTGGGTCTCAGAGAGCTCAGTGGCTTCACCTGGGAAAAGGCTGGCTTCTTCCCTCCATCCAAAAGTTTCACTGTGTGAAGAGAGTAGGAAGAAGCTAACTGGTTCTACCTTATTTTTCCTAATCCTGACCAGAACAGTCTTGTGATAAAAAGAAGTAGAAGAAAAAGAGGAGGAGGGGTAAGCCATGGAAAAAGGAGGTTAAAGCAGTGGGAGAAGTCCTAAGGAATAAGTGAAAGAAATTTATATGCTTGTTAAGTTCCTGTAGTTTCAGAGACTTTGTTGTCTGAGACTCATCCTAACTCTGAGCACCGATTTTTTTTTTTATTATTATTATTATTTTTTTCTCCACCCCCCTCCAACTGTATGGATTTTTGTCCTCCCAGGTCTTTTGGGGATGATGGTGGTTGTAATTAATACTACAAATTGTTGACATTTGCTATGAAAAGTAATGTAGCAATGTTGATTTCAACAGGGCAAAAGCCTGTTGAAGCTCTGTTTCATTTCACTTACCATTTTGACTTTGAAAACCCATTTGGCATTGACAATACAAGCACAGCATTTTTGCAGGAGTGAGAATACCAACTTTTTTGGCATTACTGGTTGTGAGGAATGGTTCTTTCTGAATTTAATGTTTGTCAAAATGAATTGTCACTGAAAAGCTTCCTCATAACTCTCCTAATCAAATCTTAAGCAGGTATTTATCATGGTTTGAGTTACTTTTGATGACTTGTCTTTTGTTTGGTCTGATGTAAAAGTAGAACTAGAAGGGAAAATGAAATGGATCTCTTCTAAAAACGGTGAGCAATGCAAACTTAAAGTTTTGATGCATCATGAAGGTCTGTATTAGGCATCTTGGCCCTTAAAGGAAATGGAAGGCATAAGGCACACAAGTGACAGTTTTACTGAGGCGCCATGGAAGTGCAATCAAGTTGAATTTTGTTTGGCTTTGTGCTATTTGGAGGATGGAATGGGCAATAAGTTATGGTTCTGAGTCTTTTTTTTCTTTGTAAAGAGCCCCTTATCTCCAGCATCACCCACCTATGACACAGCCCTGAGCCATAGTCTGCCCTCCTGATGGAAATATCTCCTTGACAAATATCAGAGGATTTTCATTGCTCTCATGTGGGTGGGATCTCCAAGGAGCAACCTGATCTACTGATTGGTGTCCCTGCCCATGGCACAGGGGTTCAAACGAGATGATCTCTGAGGTCCCTTCCAACCCAGGCCATTCTCTGATCCTGTGGTTCTTTTCTCTGGCAGTATGAAATGGTGGTAGTGGAAAAAGATTGGTGCCTTCCAACAGTGTGCTGAGAGCTCTTTATGATTCCCATTGATGAAACCCAAGTAAATCTTAGGTGTTTGTAGGCAGTTCTGTGCAGATTGCCAGTAAAGAGTTAATGGTAGGTTTGGCTGACCCACTCTTCTATATGCTTGTGTGGAGGAAATAGTAAGGAACTTGTGTTTCCTCTTGCTTTGTTGATGTTTTCTTTCATTTTCATTCACGAAATTCAAATGCTCTCAGTCAGTAACAGCACCTAACAGGCTGGTGCTTTTATTAATAGTCTTTGGAGGATAACAAAAGGAATGGGTGTAACCAGTTGAATACTGCTCTCTTGGACACTCAATATGGAAAAGCAGTAGCTAAGCCTTTACTGTCTCTAGATGAACAAATTTTTTACTTTTCCACTTGGGCTCTGCTTGCTCTTTAGGGTGATTGAATTTGAGTATTTTCTGTTGTTTAATAGCAACTCTTAGAAAAAAATGTTTAGAGAGAGAATGAAATGAAATGTCAACAGCATCACTTACACAGATTTTTCCTTATGGACATTGTTGTGCTGTTTTTTGGGGTTTTTTCATCCTACCTCCACTTAAATCCATGTGTCAGTGAATCACACAGTTACTTCAAAGGCTGTTTCTTTGGGTCATGATTAGAGATCCCTGAAATCATGAGAAAGCAGTAGATAAGGAAGAGAGTAAAGTTCTGCTGGGGATTTATATCATTGGAGTGTAAAGAGGGGCTTTTGTTTATTAATTTCAGAGGTCCAAAATGTGCCAAGCTGTTTCTGGTACATTCCCACCTGGTAACTGAAACCTGAGCTAGCCTTCTCCATTAGCCAGGGGAAAAAGTGACAATGCATCCTGGGCCACTGATGTGTTTGTTATGTGACATTCCCTCTTGTAAAGTTGTGAGAGTGTCTGGGACCTCAGCACCCTGCTTGTCACAGCTCCTCAGTGAAGGGGAAGGGTAAGATGGAAAGTTGGTCTGCTCTGTGCTGCATATTGGCCCTCAGGCATCCCTGGAAGATGCAGCCACAGTGCTGTGCTGCTCTGCATAGACCTCAGGAGCTGCCAAAATTGCAAGACCATGATTTTTTGTCCATTGCAGCTTTACAGCAGCACAGCAGATAACACACAAAATGCTTGTGTTTATCTAAGTGGAAAATGGTGGTAAATGGCAAGGCAGTACAATTATTTAGTTTTTTACCAAGCTTTCCTTTCCTGGTTGTATGGAACAGCCAAACTTTCCAGACATGGCACATGTTTATGAGTGTCTGTAGTACTTTGTTTTTTTTTCCCCCTGCGTTTTTCCCATAGGCTTGTTCACAGCAACACCCACTGGAGGTAATGAGCAGTGACAGTATCACTGCAACTTTCCCCTGGGGAGCTGCACAGCATTGGCTCCTGCAAGCTGATGCTGGGAGCAGTGGCTTTTATATAAAGGGTGGGATGCCTCTAGTCTCCAGCAGCATGTTTTCTGTCAACCGGGAGAAAATGCTTAAATAAAAAAGTCTAATAAACCTGGTCAAAGCGAAGCTGGGTTTTGGTTTGCTCAGCTGCTGTAATGGGTTACGAGAATGACACAAAGTTTAATGCAATGTAGTTTATTTTATTCCTGAAGTAGGTTCGTCGTAATCCAAGCAAGAAGTGGAGCTGTCATGATAATGTGAGCGTTTTCAGCAGAAGAAGCATGACATTCTGTTTTTAACAGAAATTCAACCCTAGGCATATGAAAATGTGGTATTAAAGAGTATAAACATAAGAAGCTCCTAGTAAAGACATGGAAATGGCCTTTGCGTGGCCTTCTGATAGGAAGACAGATCAAGTTGAATGTGCTGGACCTGAGAGTTTTGCTGCTGTGAGAGCTGGGCTATAATTTAGTGAGCTGACAGGAGGAGTGAAGTATCTCCTCAATATCTGTGTTTGGCAGAGGAGATGAATGCATACATCGGGAAACAATGTTTAAGTGTTTTATTTCCTTATTTCAGCCTGTCAAACTGTCAGCGTAGTTAATGGCCACCAGGAGAGAGTGAGGGGAAGGGGAGGGAGGGGAGGAGGAGGAGGATAAATAGAAGGAAACAAAGGTGCTGTGGAGCCTGGAAGAAAGGAAAACTGGGAAAGATTAGCAAGGCGCTGAGGCATAATGGTCCCCTGGACACAAACATCCGAACTCCCTGCATTGGCTCAAACGTCTGCTCTGCTCCAGACTTCCAAGGAAATACGTGGAGACAATGACTGTCCCGACACGCCGCACGAGATAACTTTATTTTACGCTATTAATTTTGCTGTGGTAGTACTCAAAGATACTTCAGCAGGGCTTCATGTCATATTTAAGTTGTGTGCTTTGCTGAAGCAGCATCCAAACTTAACAGGAGTGAATTGGCTTGCCCAGATTTTGAGGTCTTGGGATTCAGGTGTTTTCTTTGTGTTATTCTACAAACCGTGTGTAGCTGGACTTGTTCCTTTAAACAAACAAGGTTTGAATTCTTTCTTTGTTAAGTATACAGGGGAATGTAAGGGTTTGGGACTAAATTCTTCTTTCTGACATACCCACGCACCTTCCACAAAAGTCAGTGCAAATGGAATGTATTTCATAAAAGAAGTATTTTTAAGGCCAAGCCAGTATTATGTATTATTTTCATTGCATGGAAACAGAACAAGAGTAAAAATAATTTTTTTTTTTTGCCTAATGCATGTTTGGCTCAGTAACCACAGAGGAGGATAATACGAAATACTCCTGTACTTTAGGCAAGAATGACACTTTGTTTTCACTGCCTTGCTGCTCATGGGGTTTGGCAGCAAGAGGACTTAAGCATTCTGCCATGGGAGGTGGAGTTGGCTTTCATACACCCACATGAAGCACCTTCCAAACTGCCTTTGGGAGGTAAAGAGCCCAGGCAGGATCTGTCCCAAACTGGATAAATGACAAAGCTGAAGCTTTTTGGGCTCTGTGGGGAGTGTGTGGCTCAGTCGTGGCTTAGCCTGAGCAACAAAAAGTCCTCCCCTTCTGCATCAAGGCTGAGAACAGAGACAAGGATTAAACTTTAGGATGTGCAGTTTTGAGTTAGAGGAAATCTCTGGGCATTGCTTGTTCATGTCAGTAGAGTTGTGAGGCCACAACTTTGCATGCCAAGCCACTCTCTTACCATGCAGCATCCTAAGGTATGAATTTGAACTGGGCATGGTAGAAATTGGTTTTCCTTTGACAGACCATGGTTGTAATAGCTGTGTATGTTCTATCAAAATGCACATTTCTAATTAATTATTTTACACGATTCAAGTAGCTTTCGCTTGATTTTGCCTAATGCTTCTCAAAAAATTTACCTTTGGTCAAACAAACTATTAAAATAAGGAAAGAATGGTACAACAGTATTCAGCATGATTTAGTGGTTTTATTATGTTAATAGTCCAAGTTGTCAGTTTTTCTGTAGTCATTTCAGTGGAGGAGAATTGGAAAAGGAGTTTTGAAAGATAATATGGAAGGCTTTTGAAGTCTCACAGTATGTTTTTGGTTACAAGGAGAGCTATGAAGGGTACTTGGTGTACATTTCTGAAAATAGTTATTAGGTGTTGGAGGGTGGTGCTGCCTTGAGAGACGAGTCAGCCTGGCTGTGCAGAATTGAAAAAAAAAAAAAGTAAAATGGCTTTAGGTTGGGAGGAAATGAGGAGAGCAAGGGATGAGGAGGATGACTTTCACTGTGGTGAGAGTGGGGCAAGACTGCTTTTATGAACACTGAGGTAGTTGTGAGCTTACATCATGTGTTTGATGGCGGGACTCGAGCTGAAATCTTCATGGAATTGGAAGTGCTCTGGTTCAGCACCCTTAGGAAGAGGTGTTACTTATTTGTCCCTGTCATCATATGGGCATCTGAAAGGGTAAAGTCTGAACCCAATCCTCAGACTTCAGAAACATGATGTCAGTAGAACATAGTAACGCTTTTTTAATGCACATTTAATCAGGCCCATGGACCCTACTTGGTGCATGCAGAATTATGTGCCCTGGCTCTGTGGTCTCAGGAGATGCAGCAGGGAACAGTGCGTGCTCAAAACCTGACTTAGGGATTTCCAGTGACTCGGGGCAGGCAGAGCTGCTGATTGAGGGATATGTGAACTGAATGGGGCAGCCATTGCTGTGCTGGGGAGAACTGAGCTGCCAGTGAGCTTTTCCTTCTTCCTTTATTCATGGTTCATTGGAAAAGAACATGCTTCACTTCAAACCTGTAGCAGCATTACTAATGTCTGAATGCAGAGACAGTGCTGTGTCTCTGTATTTACATTTTCCATGCGATTGTGATGCACACGTGAGTTACCTTGCTTGGCTGGGCTGTTGTAGGAGCTCAGTACTAAACAACTGTTTCAGCCCTGAATTTTGAAGCTCTTTGCTGAAGTGGCCAAATGAGACCAATGAGCAGGCTTGCATGGCTGGACGGACTGAAGAAGTGAAGCAGAACTCTAAAAAGAAGTGACTTTGTTATTCAGCCAGTTTTTCAAAAGGAAAGAGAGTTTATGTGAATCCCTGGAAACTGCTTTATATTGTTCTCATTCAGGAATATACATAGGAGACAGTTTTTGCCAATAAAAGCATTAATTCGTGGGTAATGCGGAGTCCTTGCCGTTCCCATGTGAAAGCTCTGCCAGATTGGGTCAGATGACTCCACCTTCTAAAACTATGTATGTTTATGACATGCACTGCTTTAAGCCATAAATAAATCTGTGGCATTGTGCCTGTAATAATCTTTCTGCAGAGCTGTACAGCCTACTACCCATTAGCTGATGTATTTATCATGCTTACTGTTCTTTTCCATTATGGCTGTAGTATGAGTGTGATGGTATCTGGTAAAGTAATTTAAAAAGTATTGTTTAAAGTACAAAAATATGGAACATGTGAAGCACCCTGGAAGGTAAGGGAGCTCCATGTGGGCACAGAACTCATTATTGTGTGTCATTTTTGTTGCTCATACAACTGAAGTTCATCCATACACACTGTGTGTGTGTGTACAGATATGCACAAATACATTTATTCGAGATATCTTGAAACTCTCATGCTTGTGTGTACTCGAATATCATAAAACCAAAGTTAATACAAACACAAAAGATTCCACATGTGGAGATGTTCATGGGGAGATACTATTTTAATACGTAGAAGGAGGTGATGATGTAGTGGAAGACTCTGTCACAGTATAAAGATGTAATATGTATCTACACAGTGTTAGACATCCAGAGCTAAGGAAATACCAACTGGGCAAGATTAATGTTCCTTTGTTCTTAATTATTTGCTTTTTTTTAGGAGTAAAGGAATGATTCTGCAATAAAAACATTTTGTAATTATTTTAGCTTTAATCTTATAGTCCTAATGTTTACCAGTTATATATAGATACCTTAAAAAGAAGGGGTTCATCATTAAATGTAAGTGACTTCATCACAAACCCCAATTTTCTTTAACTCTGGCTGTTTACATATTTTCTTCTGGCATTTCTTCTGGTTCCTAGCACTTAAAAAAAGTCCTAACAACTAACTGTGCCTTGAAATTCAAAACTATCTTGGAGCCTTATGCTTTTAGAAAACCCATCAGTTCTGTATCTGAGTATTATGGAGTGTCCATGAAGAGTGTGGCATTTTGCCCTCTCCCTTCTGGCAGCAGCTGAATGCTGTTAATTCCAAAGTAAAGAAAGGTTTCAGAGCTA
The DNA here is from genome assembly GCA_013397815.1 of Aleadryas rufinucha. NCBI lineage: Eukaryota > Metazoa > Chordata > Aves > Passeriformes > Aleadryas > Aleadryas rufinucha. Next base: position 199,528 of record VZTH01004184.1, on the reverse strand, counting down.
TCATGGGACTTCCCTGGAGAAGGAGCAGTAAGGGAAGTTTGGAGGGCTTTTCTGCAGAAGTCTGCTGTCAGCTATCTAATGCTGCACTTCACCCTGGCAGCTCTTGGTGAATGTTGTGATGCTGTGCCCACATCCTGAAGTTGCTAATACAGAAGGTTTGCAAGTTTGCCAAGAAAATAACTTTGTTTTTTGTAGATGTTCTTTTATGGATTTAAGAAAAAGGCGTTGTTGATGGAAACCTTTTAGTATTTCTGATTGGTACATCTCTGCATAATTTTGTGCAGTAGGAAACTACTAAGCTATCAGACAAAAGAAGTCAGTGGTCCTTTCATGTCCCTTTCTCCTGAAATACAGAGTAGAAGAACAACATACAGATTAGAGCAGGATCCCTGTACTCAGTTGCTTTTCCATCCTGGAATTTATTTCTTCATTTTCCTTCCTGAAAGCCAATCTTCATCTTCCTTATTAATTTTGTCAACTGCTGTAGTTGCTGGGGCATGAATTATCTCCAGGCCCTGCCATTGCCAAATATATTGCCATTTGGCCTAAAAATTGCATGTGCCAGCTTCTCTGGAAACCTCTGGTGCAAGCATGAGCTGACAGGACACAGCACTTTCTGGGGATGTCTCCTTCTCTCACTGGCATTTGTGGAACAAGGAGCTCAACAGCAGCTTCCAGAGCTCTTTCTTTCAGTCAAGCAGAAGTCCAGGAGACCAGGTTCTGTGCTTCTAATGACACTTCTGCTGGACTGTCACCATGTTATTTATTTTCTGCTTGATTTACCAACCTGCAGAATTGATAGTGGTGATATTTATCTTGAAATCTGCTGGAGTCTTACAGCCTGATCCAAACTCTGCTCAAGTCAATGAGAGACTCCCATCTATCAGTTCTGTCTTTTATTTAAGGCATTTGGCAACATGGCAATTAAAGGTTGCAACAATTTGCAGTCCAGCTTTCCATCTGCAGAACCAGAGCTTTAGTTCACTAGTGCTTGAGTCCTGTGAGATCCTTAGATAAATCTAGGTGTGAAATAGGAAAAATTACTCCTGTTTGCACAGTGTTAGGACAATAAAACAAATGCAAATGAAATCGCCTTGACCCTGGTTTTGAACAGTCTTAATTGGAATCATAGAATCATGGAATGGTTTGGGTTCAAAGGGACTTCAAAGACCATCTTGTTCCAAACCCCTGCCGTGGGCAGGGACACCTTTCACCAGACCAGGTTGCTCAGAGCCCCATCCAACCTGGCCCTGAGCATTTTCAGGGATGGGGCAGCCACAGCTTCTCTGGAAAATCTGTTCCAGTACTTTACCATCATCTGAGTCAAGAATTTCTTCCTAACTTCTAACCTAAACTTGCCCTCTTTCAGGCGTTAGGCAAATTAGACATAACACAGCAAGAAGTTATTGGGGGTGTTTTGGGGTTTTTTTTAAAGTGTGGGTGAGAAATCATAAAATATATGCATTTGTGTCTTATGTCTTCTAGAAGTGCAGCAATAGGATGCTTCTCAGTCGCTACTTTGTTCCTAATTTTACAGCATTCTGTTCATTTCTGAGACAGAAAAGATGCCAAAGATCAAAAGATCTCTCCATTAGCTCTGCCTGGTGCTCGGGTTTGCTGGAATGACTGAGCACTGATTGGATCTGTGCTCCAGAGGCACTGTGACCCAGCCACTGGTATTTGTCCAGTAAAAATCCATGAGTAGCACAGGAGTTTTCACTCACTAGCTTTGGATTTGGCCTCAAATACAGTATTTAAATTAAAAAGGGGGAAAAAAAGGAACAAAAGAAAAAAGAGCTGCCAGGAGGATCTTCCTTTTTGATCATTAAGACAGCAACAACAAATTATCCCTGTTTAGTGTGAGTTTTGAGATTGCTTTGGTGCCAGGAGTTCTGCCACCTGTTCCCAGCAGGACAAGGTGGGGATAAGAAGAAAACTGGTAATCTTTGAGAAATAAAATATACATGTGCACTTACAAAGTGAACTTTGATAATCTTTATAGTGAATGAAGTAAACCATCTCAGCATTACAAATCACTCAGAGGATGAGCTGCTTTAGTGCATCCCAGACAGCCAGGGACTATTTGTTTTCATTTATTTAAAGGAACCTCAGCAGGCAGTTTCAAACAGAAATCTCGCATTTTTTTGTTTTTATTAGAAGCAAAACAAACAAAACCCCAAAACCAAAGCAAACAAACACAACCCCTACCATGGTAAAAGGTCTGCATATTATCTCATCTCTTCTTCATTTTTCATATTCTGCTTTTCCTACAGCTTGCAAATGGGATAGTAAAATCCATTCTAAACCAGAAGTGATGTTGCTTGGAAGAAGTCAGACTAGAAGTCATCAGAAGTCATACAGGTTATATGCTCATGCAAATTACCACAATTCCATGCACCTCAGTGTCCTGGAGGGCCTGACCTGTTAGGTGGGGTGGGGGCAGAACCAAATATTTATAAACATTAATAGAAAGTGCCCTAAGCAAAATGAAATACAAGGAAAAACACCCTTCCAGGCTGGAGCTGGGCTGGCTCCTCAGCAGGAAGGTCTACTTTCCCAAAGGCATTTTCCCATCCTTGCTTCCCCCAGCAGGTGTTCAGAGACCCTCTCTCCAGAAAGAGAAGGGACAAGAGGAAGCAGGGTATTAACCCTTTGCTTAGAAGAGATTAGGCTTCTTCTCATATTTGGCAAATCAGAAGATACTACCTCAAAAAAAAAAAAATTAAAAATCTGCATTGCTGTAGTTAGAGGGATCAGAGGTAAGAGATAAGAACATCCTGCTGTTGAAGATAAGATGAGCACTGTTAAAATGGTGGCAGTGGGGTCTTGGGTCCTGGTAGCAATGAAGGGGTTAAATAATTTCTGGCAGCCCATTGATCATGTAAAACCATAAAGCAGTTCCAGTAGAAAGAGATGTGTAGAGGTAGAAAACATCGGACCGAGTGCATGCTCTCTGTGGATAATAAAAATTACCCACTTTCTCACAGATGTCAAATCTGGCAGTTTTCCACTAAAAATTTGGACTGCATATCAACTATCCAAATTATTTTAGTGTCTGTTTGAAGAGTATATTTGGCAGGGTTTCCAGTAGGAAAATAGGAAGTCGATTTGAAAACATTAATACTATTTGAATACAACTGCTTAAGCTGATTGTTCCTTAGATGAACTCCAGTGGAAACACATTCTTCCCTGCAAATTCCCAGAAAGTCTCCAGGTGGAGAAACTGGGAATGTGAAATTAGTGCTTAAGAGGGCAGGGAGAGGTTTGTCTCCAGAGGTTTTACCACCTTCTTCCTCCTGTTTTACTCAATCACACAGATCCTGGTTAAATAAGTGGGGATGTAATAACTGGGCAAGTATTTGAGAGGAAGGAGAGCTAAGAAGGAGTGGTGTGGACACTGAAGAGAGCAAATATGCAAATAACCTGTGTAGCTTTTATGGTTCTGAATGAACTTCAGTGATGTGGCAAAGGGAGGTGATGCCTCTGAAGCCTTAGTTATGATGTGTGTGCAATGGGCAGGTGCCATCAAAGCAGGAACTGAGGGATTTTGGATGCCCCAAAAATGGGAAAAAAGGACAGTAGAGAAAGCAGTCAGAGGTATGTTGTTATTTAAAATAGTGCATGTTTCACTAGTCTACTCCTAGAATAACAGAGGATTTTTGGGGTTAAGACTCGACCTTGTTAGAGGATGGACAAGCACTCATGTTTAATATAGGGTTTCCTTCGTCTTTCTCTGAAGCAGAGGTGGCAGAATAAATCAGAGGGGTGGCAACACTGCTGTTAGGCTATAACTGAGACACGGGAGAATGAATCTAAGAGAGGAAAGCATCAGAAGAATAAAGTGAAAATTTCCTGATTGTGATTTTGGCTAGAAATGAGCTTATAACTATAGATCATGGATATCATAAAATACTTGAAAACTAAGTAACAGGACACTGATGCACTTCTGAAAGGAAGTGATGGGAGTCATGTTCTGGCAGGTATTTCCACTGGCTTTGACTGGCTATTTTAATGCCAGCAGAATTAAGTTAGTATTTCTAACTGGGGATATAATCAGAGTAATGTTTTACTGAGTTTTTCACAGAAATTTTGGTAATAGGAAACAAATGTACTCTGGTGTTCTGGTGTTCTAGACACCTTCTGTCAGATCTTGAAAATACCTTGTCCTGTCTTGGGCCAGGAGAAGTGCTGGAATAGAGCTGTTGCACTAATATGACTTTTTTTTAAAGTCGAACCAATTTCAAGCCAGTGCAGTGTTAATGGGGCTGCAGACAGAGCAGCACAGTTATTTCTCTTCTTAAATCCTGTAACTCTTTTGTGCCCTTACCAGACTTAAAAGTGCATCAGCAGAAAAGCTCGGTCCTGCCTCCCTATTTACTGCTGCTGCTCCTACACTGCCAGGGAGATTGGCTTGTTGCTATAGCAGGAGCTGTGCATGTGAGAGAGGGAGTTGCTGCTCCAGAGAGCTCATGCTCTGCAGAGGTCAGAGTCAAGTCTCTGATCTGTCAGTGCACTGACACACTTCTTAAAACAGCCCTCATAAAAACTCTCAGGCTTTACCACGTCTAATCTTTTGTTCTGGTGCTTGGAGAATAATTGTCAATCCTTATCTGAAGGATAACAATGGAAATCGGGTGGTTTTCTGAGCTGGTGAAATTGTTGATATAGTGAAATTGTTAGAAATTTATTACTCGGATTTTGGGGAGGAAGTAATAATTTTATCTTTTAGAGGTCTGTCAGGTCTCTTCAGATGGGTGATCTCTGTGATGCTCCCATTTGCCTCAGGTTGAGTGAGATTCCCAGAGGTTTTGTCCAACTGTTTTTTCCTGGGCAGCACTGCACGCTGTGGGGGAACAGGTCTGGCATTTACTCTGGGAGGGAGAACACAGCAGGGTCCTTGCCCTGGAGTGGGGCAGAGGGTAAGTCATGGAGAATAGTAAATACACTTGAACTATTAGTCTGGAGCAGTCAAGAGGAGGAAGGGAAGGAAAAAAAAAAAAGAGAGAGAGAGGTCTTTGAAATACTTGCTTTTGTTTGTTTGAAGGGAAAATGTTCCTGTCAGGTCAAGATTAGTTAATATCTTTTATTCATACTTCACCATTGAGTCAGGAAATGTGTTCCCAGATTAAACAGCCTACTGGAAATGCTGAATTCATCTGTGGAGTATTTGAGAGATTTTATTGTATATCTGTGTCAGATTATTGTCTACCTTCAGCCACTGTGTTGGCACAGGATGATTTTAAGATCCCTACATGCCCAATTCTGGCAAATGTTTACTTTTTACTGTGGTGCCCCTGGTAGGGAATGCCACCAGCTCAATGCTCAGTGCCATCTGAGTTTTTCCTCTTCTTTTCAGGGAATAACACAGAGAGAATAGGTGGGATAATTAAATATGTGGATGTGAGGCACGTCAAATTGCTGAAGCACTACCTTATCAGTTTTGATTCTTTAATAAGACTAAGAGAAATTTAGGTCAAACCCAAAGCAAAGCTATGTCTGATCACCCAACCACCAAACAGGAAAAGATTTATTTTTGTTATTAAGGGGGACATCCAACAAAATTGCTTTTGGGTCTCCTAATCTGTGTCTGTGGTATCAGAATTTCAGCAAATCTCAGGTTTTCCTTATGTAATGAAGCTTGTTTTGTGTATAAATTCACTCTTTGCTATGTGTTCTGTGTTTGGCCATCATGAAAGGATGGGCAAATAAATTCGAATTAAAAAGTCTCTCGACTCTTTCCTAATCTTTAGTGTCAAAATGGGATGTCAACAGGCCTTTTTCTCTAGATGATTTAAGTGGATGTGCCCATGTGATTGGATTCATCACTTGAAGGCCTGTATTACTTTTTTGGAAGGTTTTGATGGTTCGTTTGGTTTTTTTTTTTTTACTTGGGAGAAGGCTTTCAGTATTTCCACTGACTTCTAAGTTTTCTCCAACTGGCAACTGAAAAGGAACTCTCTAGGAAAGAGAGTCAAATCCTGACACTGTGATGGAGTCTAGGTCTAAACCCAACCTTTGTGGCTTCACCCTGGTCTGCTCCAAAGATTGTAAGGGAAGGGCCTTTTGTCATTCCTGTCACATGAAAAGAGGAAGTTGTAGGAGTTCCACAAGGGTCCATTTTTTGTAATATTTCAACCTCAGTTACAGGAACTGTTTTTGATAATTTACTTTAAATTATAATACGGATTTGGTTATTATTCTATTTTATTTTTTTTTTCCTGCAGTGATTGAACAGAACCAAGTTAAATCCAACTCTCCAATGCTCAAACTTAGAGAGTCTTTTAACTTTTGGGCCTACTTTTATATGTAAAACAGGATGATTTGATGACAGCGGCTTCCCCAAAGCCAGAGGCATTTTCTCTTCCTGTCCTCTGGACAACCATATTTCTTCTGGTATCATGAGCATAAATGTCCTTGATCTTCACAAACATATAGCTGGTGGGCATTATAACAAGTCTCAGCTTGCTGGGAGAAGTCTGTAAAACTGAGAATGTTTTCTGATGTGGATAATAAAATACTTTCCTGCTCCTTTATATGATTTTAACACATGTTCAGCATTGCAGTGCCTCTTAACCTGCTTTCCAGATTTCTTTGGTTTTTTCTTTTTTTTTTTTTTAATTAGCTCCCAGTTGTAAATTTAGCACTTGCTGGCAGATAAAGTTAACATTGGTGAATCCTAGCATAAGAAAATGATGTGACCTTAACAAGTGTAGAAAGACAATATGTCATTTTCTGATAGTCCTCCTCTTCCTCTCCATTCTGTGTCCAGCTTTAGGTGAAAGTGATAATAACACATGGACTTCTGTGAAACAGCCTTTCTGTCTTGTTAAGTCTTCCTGTAGTTATTTGATTTTCCTGTGTTTGGATAGACTGTAGTCTCAGCTGGAGTGTTTGTCTTCGTGGCTGTCTGATATTTTAGCAGGAGTTTTTACTTGCTTTTGTCACTTCAGCATTATTCCCCATCCCTGGAAGTGTTCAAGGCCAGGCAGGATGGTGCTCTGAGTAACATGGTAAGGTTTCCCTGCCCATGACAGGGAGGTTGTAATCAGATGATCTTTATGAGGTCCCTGCCAATTCAAACCATTATATAATTCAGAATCCATTTGTAAGTCTGTTTTTTCCAGGATTTTCCTACTTTTTGTAGCTTGGAGGATTTTAAAAACTTCCATGCAGGTGAGGCCTGCCCTGCTATTCATCAGGAGTGACTTTGGCCACCTCTTCATTTGCAGCTTGCACTTTTGAAAAGCTCACATCTCCAATCATCCTGCATTTGAAAACTAATTAGCAATTGTACTGTTCATGAATCAATCAATTTCATGCATCCTTAACATAGGAAAGGGACTTTGCAGGAGTAAAAGGAATTTTATTTATGAAATAAAGATTTGTGGTTGCTGAGTCCGAAGACCGGCACTCACAGGAGTGCATTGACTGTTTGTCATAAATGGAAAGTGTACATAAATATTCCTTTATGGTTTTTCCTTTTTTAGAGGGTAATATTTAAATAAACTTCTACAAACCTCTTGGAAAAGGAGCTTTATCCTTTTAGCTCTGCCCTGCGCAGAGTGGTCCCTGTTAGCTTTTAAACAAGATTTGTCCAAGAAAACTTAGCAACTTAGCAAAAGAAAATAAATAAAGCAGCACATTTTAAATCAGCTGCATTCTAAAAGAAAACATTCTTTTACCCAAACCACCCACATATATGTTAACATACAGAATTAGTCCTAACCTGCCAAAAGAAGAAAATGCACAACACCTTTCAAAGATGCAAATTGACAATTAACAAAACAATAGAGTTCTAGCCTTCCATTGCTGAGGTGCAAATTGATAATCAGATTGCAAGGAAAAACCGGTGGCTTCTATTTAAGATTTGAGAGGAGGCTCCCTATGGAAGGAGGGGAGGGAAAGGGACTAAGTAACCAGTTCTACAGTGGGAAAAACGCACATGAGAAGCGCAGGGACACACCAGGCTGATACCAGCTGTATGGCTTGCATGTTGTTAATTGTGACAACAGGAATGAGAAGGGAGTGGTAAAATTTGGTTATGTTGTGGGTTTGCAGATATTTTTCTCATATATATCCAATGCTTTACAGTGATGCTGATGGGAGAAAATGCAAACCCTGTGTAACATATTTCTTTTTTTCACTTACCTTTGGCAGTCTTGCCTTCACTTGGTGCATTAAATTCCATCTCTTGTATTTTCCCTGATGTTTCATACACCCATGAGCAGCTGCAGGTAACTGCCAGTTTATTTTACCCCAACTTGTCTCAAATATATTTTATCCTTTCCAAATACGAAATTTTACATAATGATTTCTACTTGAGTTTAAGAGCAAATAAATAATGAGAACTGCCATCGGCTTTTCTGATAGGAAATTTTAGTGCTCAGTGCTTGGGCAAAACAGGCTGTTGTACTGCAGGAAATTTTCATGTTGCAAATTAGGAAGGACATGAGGAGCTGGAGATTTGTTTGGACAGTTGTAATTTGGATGCAAATTTTGAAGAAACGGTCATAAACTTTGTTTTGTGTTTTCCCACCATCCAAGTTGTGTTTGTTCTGTGCTTTTGGCCAACTCCAGTAAAATTGGTGCCTCTAGGTTGTGACCTGTAGTGTTTCTGCTAGTGTGTACCTGTGAAAGTTGATGGGTTTTAACGGGATTTTTGCTTAGTTTGATTTTAATTTACCAGTGACTGGTTCCCAATGCTGTTTAATTTTTAACATCTGATCTCTCCTCAAAGATCTGTATCGTAGCATGTGCATGTCCATTTTAATTTTGTTCTTCTGAATTCTTTTCTCTTCAAGTTTTGTTACTATGGAATCTGCATTTCAAAAGTAGAAGAGTAATTTAAGGATAAGACCTTTTTAATAATCTGAATAATTTGTGGCATTTGACAAATATATAGATGTATAGTCTGGAATTTTTAAGACTGGTTGAAGTATTCGAGACTTGGTTAATTTGAAACCAAGCTGTATGATTAAATGTCCTGGGTATCATGGAAAGTTTCAGCCATAATTATACAATTTTAATGAATTTGTTGCTCTTGAAAATGTTGAGTTGACAGCTGCTTAGGATGAAGTCCTGGCTGGTTGCAGCACATGATAGGTGGGGGATTGCAGAGCTCTGAGCGCGCTGCGCATCGCTCGGCTCCCTCTCAAAACGAAGTTGAAGATCACTCAGTAAACGACCAGCTGAGCCCTCCCTTTCCATCAACAGAGCAGCAGCATTTTATTTTGTGGACAGCTGGCTGGTAGAGAATACTTGACATCTTCCTCTGATTTGTGGTCACCATGTGTCACTGTATGTCAGTCCACCAGGATGGTTGTCATGGCCCTCATCATGTGAGGAGGAGTGGAGGAATTTTGGATGCTGATACCGGCAGTGACAGTACTCTTGAGCCTGTATTCAGGAAACAGATTAATTCCTCTTCCAGGTGCCAAGATTTAGCACCTTTTATGTATTTTGATTAGCACTGAATAGGAGATTTTTATCCTTAGTGGTGTAATGGCTTGTTGCATTTAGATACCACTTATTATGAACTAGATGCTGACATTGAATATTATCTGACTTCTCTGAAAGCCAACCCCTCTTGAGTGAATGTGATGCTTGACAAGTAAATAATAGAGTATGGTGCCCTATGAATGTCTTTTAACCTGCTCCACTTAAGTTTTCTTAGCCTTGATGCATGTGTTTAAAGAGTGTAGTATGCAAGGCACGGAAAGATGGAAAAGTTTGTTTATGCATTCAGTAATTTCTTCTTGGGCAAGATTCATGTTGATGTCATTCGACACAGCATTTTATTATCCTGCCTCTGGTACAAAGGGGTATGTAATCTGAAGGTTGGGGGTGGACTTATTTTTTTCAAATAAAAGCCACTAAGGCCAGCACTTTTGTCCCTTTTCACGTCTTCTGAAGTCTGTGTGATTTCTAACCCTTTATTTCTTTTTTCCAGGCTATTCATGTTTGCTGTCGGGCAGGGCAAATCAATCTTTTCTAAGTACTCTTTAATCATAAATCCAGATGTATTAAGGTTGCTATTACCTACCCAGTGGTAGTCAGAAAAAGGCAGGGGGGAATGTCTAGTCAGTATGGCTGAACTGTGATTGTGATCACAGGGCTGCTTGCTCTGTGCACCTTCACTCTTGGGCTGCAGTGATGCTTTTGGTCTTGTTGGTGAGCTGCCTTTTTAAAAATTTTGGTTTTATTTGTATTTAATAGAGGCTATGTTAGTATTCTGTCCAATTACTTCGTTTTGTAGTGTCTGTTTTGTGTGCACTGAATTTTCATTCCCCTTAGCTTACATTTCCCCTCTGGTTTTCAATAAATCTTGGTGGACCTTTGTATCCTGCCATCTTTTCTGCCCTTTTCCCCTAGAGTGCTAATTCCCCCCCTCCAAATATCTGTAAAATCAGCATTTTATTTTTTTCCCTCCTGAGCAGCTATTGCCATCAGCTGTTATAAAATAATGGCTTTAGATGTGTCCCTATAATACATTGACCCCTCTGTCTGATTTATCATTAATTTCCAGAGATTTGTTCCAGGCTTGAACTAATACCTTCCCCCCAGGGTCCTGAGTTAAAAACCACACTGAAACCCACTTCCTTTTGCTTTTGTACCTGGAATATTAATCGTATTGCCACCAGCATCCCTGGCACATGGAGACATCCCACCACAGTTAACGATAGCTGAGTGTTTTCCACTGGCTTCTGTAAGAGCATTCAAGCTTCTTACACTTATTCCTGAGCTTGTATTTTATCTTGCTACTGTTTTCCACTCCAATACCCACACTGTTACTTATTGGAAAACGAAAGTTTATCTCCCTGAAGTTCTTTCCAGTTGTTTCTTTCTATTTCTGCTTTGTGCCATTAAAAGCAGAAAAGGTATGACCATTTGCAGTGGAACTTGGGCTCTGCCTAACAGTGTTGGAATATTTGTAAGTTATGGTTTTACTAGGCTTGGAAGACTTTCTATGCATTAATTAATATTAATTAAAAATATTGAAAGAGGATAATCATTCGAGTGCTGCAGCACAGTCAGCAGAAAGTATTGAATCTTGGGTTTTAAGTTTTCTTAATTTTAATGCATTGCTCTTAAAGTGGGATGTGTTTGGAACTAGCAGGTTGAAGGCATGGTCCCTGGCAAGGCAGTGAAAAATCTCTACTTGGCTCTAGTGAGCACAGGACACACAGATATTGTGTGTTCACTGCAGGATCATTGGGACTGGGGGCGAAGGAATGTTGAGGCTTGTTTCCCATCACAGCTATGTCTTCACAGTCACCTTCTCTAGGCACTGTGAAAGCCATGTTGTCTTTTAAACTCAAAATCAGAAATTTCTGCTAGTCCTTTGGAGAGAATTCCTATGCCAGGGTGCATTTATTAATGTCCTGTTTGTTCTTAAAATTACAGTCAGCTCTTCCTGAGCAAAGGGCTGAACAGGTTGCTGTGCAGGAACCTGTAGCTCATCAATGCCCCTCATTATTTTCCTGTTGCTGCAGTGCAGCCTGACAAGCAGTTACAAACCCTTGCTTAGGACACGTTTGCAAACCTGGTGTACCCATAGATCTCCCTGCCAAGACAATAGCAGCTGTCAGTCATTGCTACCTGTGAAAATGAACACCCCAGAAAAGTAAATCCACTCTGACCCGTTTTGAATTTTAGCTCTTTTGATATTAAAAAAAAAGAAAAAGTGGTATTTTGACAATCTGGAAATCTTAATACTTATTTGCTTGATTTGGAATTGTTTTGTATAGCTACTGAAATGGTTTAGCAGCCTTTGATCATATAAATAGTGTGTGAATATCTACGTATATGAAGCAAGAATAAAGAAATGCGTGCTCTGTGTTGCTTCTTGTCTGCAAACCTGTTGTTATCCAAATTCAGTTTTAACCTATGAGGATCCACAGACATGTTAGTTGGTGGAGCTAATAGGTAACAACACTACAGACAAACAAACATTTGGAAAGTAAAACAAATCCTTACTCATTACAATGTTTATTGAATTAAAGGCTTCAAACACTGGGGCTGTAGGTAGGGTACAGCGTGCTCCCTTGTCAGGAGGGCACGTTGCTTCTCATGCCTGGAGTAAAATTGCCCAAGACCAAAGCATGCCGTGAAAGTTTTGTTTGTTGCAGGCATTTATGCATAAAGACTCCATTTGTAAGGCAGAAGTAGCTAAAAATAGGATGTTGTAGTATGGTTAACAAATGATACTGAGAGCAGAGGAAAAGCTGTAGTGCCACGTTTCCAGGTTCGCTTGCTAGATTGGGGGCATGTGTGGGTCTAAGACAATGCTAGTCATCCCTTTGTACTCATGCCTGGTAGCCTTGGTTGGTTGTGCCTCAAGTTTCAAATACCTGGAGATATTTTCCATAATATAAGGCCAGATTTTTTATTGTTTTTTTTTTTAAAGTGCCTAGCCAAAAAATTCCAAGATTTGATTCATAAACGTTACGATTAAAGCAAAAATATCATGATGCCTTTGTTTTACTTCAGGCCTTAAGTCAGCAGTGCTTCTGCCAGCTTTACCCAGGAGCAGGAGGGATGGAGACCCAATAAAAATGCAACAAAAGCTGAAATCTCGTGCATTCACAGCTGTGTACGAGATGGAGTTTTAAGAGAAGTGCACATGCAATGTCTTATGCTTAGGAACATCAACATCAGTTTTGTGGTGTGTACAGCATTACCAAATCACTGGTGTGTGATAAAGCTGCCACAGTGATGGCAGCCACTTACCCAAATACTGTCAGCTCTTAAGTATCACTAAGAGTCTGTACTTGGGCTCGTTTACCCTGTGTGACTCAGCTCCATGTTGTACAGCATCTTTTGGCTACAGGGCAGATCGACCTGCTTTGGTGTTTGAGTGACTTTTTGGGGCTTTATGTTGTTTGGGATTTTTTTTTAAACACGTTTAGCAGTTTTTATGCCACTTAGCACCACATCCTCCTGCCTTTGGTGGCTTGTGGCTGACGATACCAAGTAAGTAGTGGTGGAGCAGTACAAACAGTATTTCTGCTACAAGAAAACATCCCAAGATCATCTATCATTACAAATCTATCTGATAAAAGGTTCATTTGATGTTTTGGAGAGCCAAATAGCTGTTTTTTATCTTCATCTTCTCTGTGTTAACTGTATTAACTGCTTCCCATTCGATCTGAGCTCATGGGAGCACCTGTGTCAGGTATCGGAGTGCCCAAATTCTTTCCTTCCTATCGTGGTTGCTGTTTCCTCTCCTGGAAGCCTCACCCATTGCATTTCTGCTTTGAAATGGTTGTCTCCTGGGCAGACAAAGGAATGCAGTGCTGCCAGCTGGCTGGTGGCCCCTCCTGCCCATCCGTGCAGACACCTTTCAGAGCACAGGGAGAGGTGTGGGTGGCGTGATGCCGGGCTGGGGCAGCTCCAAGGCTGCATGCCTGAAGGGAGGATCAGGCTGCCTTGGCCAGAATGGCTCAGGACAGGCTGCTGGGAACAGTATTTCAGACCCCACAGATGCACTGCCATAATTTCAGCATTGTTTGGGACCTCAGAGTCTCACTGCAGGGTCTGCGCTACAAAGAATGGGATTTACAGATAACTTCAGGGAGGGGGGAGTCTACTGGGAAGCTGCAGTTTCTGCCTATTTTGGTTAACTGATTCAGCCTTTCGAGGTCATTTAGGGTGGATTGATATGTTCTCATTCTCCGTATGTGCGGCAGTGCAAGGATCCTGCAGATTGCAATAAACGGGGAAAGGGAAGGAGCAGATTGTCCTACCGGAAAGTAAAAGACTCTTTCAGGATTGTGTAGGTTGTGTAATTTGAAGATCAACATTGCTTATGGTGAACAGATGGAGAGGATGATTAGAAGCTACAAGTGCCCTCCTGTGCTATAGGCCCAATGTCAGATAAACTACCTCTACAGAAAATTATCACTTTCTGAAATTCTAGGACAACTGTAGGTTGTATTCTATGAAATTGAGAGAGAAAACTGGTGTGAGGAGGAGGAAAGGATCTAGACTGTTAACTGTGTGAGACTGCAAACTGCCTCTCAGGAAGCTCAGATTCAAGGTGATTTTAGTGTCTGTGAGTGCTCAACATTGCTTTTATGAAACTGTGCAAGAGGAAATTCCCATTATTTCAGTCCTGGAGCTCACTGTGGCTATCATTAGTACAAACCAGGGTGATTTTTCCTTCAGTGAGGGCATGCTCACCTGCCTCACAAGGTCTAACAGTGCAGTATTTGTACACCAGAGAACACATGCTAAAACCTGAACAAGCAGTGCATTTTGCCACGTGTGGCTGTAGGAAAAGCTTATCTGAGAACTCCTGGTTGAGAGTTGTAGACAAGCGTGTGTGTGTGTTGCAGCAGTGTGTTAGCATTTAAGGCTGATTGTGTGAGGTTTTGGGGTTTGTTTTGAAAGATGTGTTTAAGGTATTAGTGAGTAACAAAGATGTAGAACAATGGACAGTGACTGGGGAATAAATGGTGCACATGGACTAAGTTGGCACATCTGGGTGGGAGTGAAGCATCTTCCTTGGGGCTTAGCTGGTAAAACCACCTGTGTGTTACAAGGATCTCAGTTCGAATCAATACTCCAAGGGCTGGGAGGGCATGCAGTGGCAGGCTGGAAAACCTGGGAACTGGGTAAGTAAGCATTAGTGTCTGGCCAGAGCTTGGCAGACAAAACAGGCAGTGCCGGGGCAAGAAAGCACAGCAAAGTGCCTTAATGGAGCTCTTTCTGTGAGTTGTTCAAGGGCTGGAATGAAAGTTCTGCTCAGTAAGTAGAAAAAATACTGAAATTGTAAGAGGGGAGAAAAAGCGCTTCTCCTCAAGGATAAACCGAACTGAACTAGCACGTCTAAAAAAAGAATTTGGTTGTTCCTGTGGTTAAATCAATGGCAGTGAGGAATGCCAGTGACTTAGGAGTAAAGATGGTCAGTGGTGAGGATATGGCTTTGCATTGTCCTGCTTTAGCAATGCGTGTGTGGTCATGTGTGTGTAAACATATCTCCCAAAATCAGAACATGCAGCAATGGGGAAGGTGTTCCCAACGTGTATATAATGTATGGTATTACGCACAGAAACTGTTGGGTAAATGAACACTAAGATTGTGAAGTCAGGCACTCAAAGCATAGGAAATGCCAGAATTAGATTTGCCTGCACAACCTTAATTCAGCCCCTTTGTGCATATGCATTATGATACAGTCTTTAATTACATGATCACATATCAGACCACTGAAATGACAGTGCTGACAGAATGAGAAGATATTCCATTTTTTTTAATCCTTTTTGTATGTCCCTGTGGCAGGCATATTCTGTACACATTCAAACCCCAGCTTAAAAACAGCAATTCCATAATACTATTGGTATGACCAGTACATGTGAAAATTAATAACTTCATGTGGACTTCTCTGTGATGCTTATCCCTGTGTTATCTGTATGTTGTAAAGATGTTAATTGATTCTCACAACATCCATCTTGGTGGTACTCTGTTTTACAGATGTGGGGAAGTTTTTGAAGGGGAAGAAAACACCCCAGTTCAGTCAATTCAATATATAGCTACAGTCATCCTATATCCTGGCAGCAACTCAGTTCATTAAGCCTGCTTAATCCTGAATATTTATCTGCCTTAGGGAGTTTCTGGACCATGTAAAAGTATCTGAACTCTCCTACCCAGAGGTGTGCCCTTGCCACCTGTTTTAGGGGAACCCTGAGGAAAAAGTATTTTCTACCCTTCTTCCAAAGTGATGCTACTGTGCACCAAGAACGCCAGAGCCACGTGACAATCCAGGCTCCAAACTGCCCTGGGGGTAGGCTTGTAGAAGGATTGGGCTTTCAGTGGAGTGGTTGGTCCCAGGTAGATACAGGCCTTTAGCCTTTTCTGCTAGTTCTCCATGATGATAACTGAAGAGGAGGTATCTTGCTTAGGCCTCTGTTCAGTCAGTAGAGAGAAAGAAATGCGGTGTTTACTTGGAATTAAATTCTCTGTGCAAGTCTCCAGAGGTACCCCTCTGCCTCCATTTTGTGTGTAGGGAAGGTAACTCCTGTGATAGGCTTCTAAAGGCATCTGGGTCAGACCTGACTATTCAAAATGCTGTTTGCACTTTATTGTAGCTGTTTGTATCTTTAAAATAAACCATCAGTTGACTGCAAAATATAGCATCCCCAAGTGTATGTTCAGGTCAGAAAGTGGGACATGTACAACAAAGGACTTCCTGCAAAGGTTTTGGATTCCTGCAAAAATGTCCTTCTTTTGGCTTGCAAATCTCTGCTGCCTTCAATTCTCATGTTCCAGTACGTAAAACAAGTGAGTTCATGGTCCAGCAGACAACTTTGAAAGTATGCAACTCATGTTCATTCCCAGAGCTCGCTCTTCTGGGGTGATATTCCCCTAGAAAAAAAAATAGGCATTTGATCATATAATTAGAGAGTATTGCAATGTGTATGCACAAAGACTGAATCTTAGCTTGGGCTTCCAATGGCTAAATAAGATTGTGAAATCTTTTACGTAAAGTATTTTGTTGAATGCTCACTTTGGTTCAATATTTTTTAACCATAGAATTTTTGTAGTATTAAACTGAAAATGTTGTCGAGGTCTACCACCCTTTCCCTCCCACTTAGGTCATCAGAGGGCTGTTACTTGCAGATACTCAGAAGAGAGTCCTGCTGGTTTCTGCCAGTTGTGGACAGCAGCAGAGTCAGTCTGAAGCCCAGATTATTCCCAGTTATGAGGGTAGTGGCCTCTGGCAGTCTTGGCGTATTCTAAATTATTTTTTGTCTTTCTCATCTTCACCCATACTTGTTTCTCCTCAGCTCCTGCCAGCCCATTACTCAATTTTTTTAATCCATGCCACTTTTCCGTGCTTTAGGTCTTTACATGGAGTCAGGTTGCTTCATCTGCCTTCACAATTTGGCAGCAAAGGGAAGGGCGTGACGTTTCACCGCCTTTGTAGTGCTTCCCAGTGTAAAACCTGGGACTGATCATCACTCTGATGACTCAGAAGAGCTGCTGGAAGAGGCTTGTGAAGGAGGTTGGCACCACGAGGGAGGCACACGGACCTGCGTAGGGGCAGCGTGCCCAGCGTACCAGGCCATTCGGTCTGGTACACTGATTTTCAGCTGGTCTTTTCTGCTTATGTGTAAATCGAGTGCTCCCTCTTCCTCAGCCTTGGACAACATTCCCATGGGTGGCTGCAAAGGGCAAGTGGCAGGAGTTGCTTTCCTCCATGCACATTTCAAGGTCATCCAAGAATGATTTAAGCTG
This sequence comes from Aleadryas rufinucha, assembly GCA_013397815.1. NCBI lineage: Eukaryota > Metazoa > Chordata > Aves > Passeriformes > Aleadryas > Aleadryas rufinucha. Next base: position 182,293 of record VZTH01004184.1, on the reverse strand, counting down.
TGTCAGTGAGAGGGATTTAAGAAAAAATGTGTGGCTCAGGTCACAAATGGCAATGTACGAAGCCAAGGAGTTAATTTTTTCAGTTTTTATGCTCACTGTTTTTGTGTATTGGCTGCTGCATCTATTTTCTTATAAATACTATATGTATTAGGCCAGCCACAACTAAGAGTATGGCGTTTCCGATGGAGGGGTGGTAGAGGTTTGATCAGGAGTGGTGTGATTCTTGCTGATGTGCTGGATATTTAGAGAGAAAAGCAAACAACAGGGGCTTCACAACACAGGCTGGTGAGAATTCAGACCTTTGAAAACCACTACTCCAGAGATTTAGTGAGTTACCCAAAACTTACCTTAGCCTTTATTGTGCTGATTCGTTGCATGTACACCAGTTGCTAAAGTAAGAAATACTGCTTTAAATTCAAGGAAACAGATCTTCATGCTTGCATCGGGGAAAAAAAAAACAACCTGTCATAGCTGAAATAAGCAACATTATCAGCAATATAAATTTTCAAAAGTAATCTGTATTCTATAATTCAAGTTTGGGGTATGTAAGGTGCAGCCATATTTGGAGGTTCTGGTCTGCCTGTTGTATTGGTGATTATGTACTGCGGGGAGGGATGAGGATTTGCTGCTTTGCCAGTTTAATAGAGGCGAGGTAACTAATTTGATTCGGGATACTCTCATCATGAGTTGCTTGAAGGTGTTCAAATTTGCTTATGAAATAGTCCCTTCTGAGCTAAGGAGATGGAAATGAGACACTAAAAAGCTTTCTTGAAATGCTTCCATGTTTCTCAGCTCAGAACATCCCATTTGATATTAATATTAGGTACTGAGGCAAAGTCATCAGGTAGAAAAGGGAGGAAATGTCGAAATAGTCATTTTCTTGTGTGTTTCCTCAGGATGCTATTTTGAGGCTTTAAAAAAAAAAAAAAAAAAAATCCTGCTTTGCTGCTGAGGCTGCTGTAAAGCGGGGAAGTGGCAGATGTAATTGAAGTCCCAGGGCCCTGCCCTAGAAGAGGTCCAATCCTGGCAGCATACATATTGCTTATATGAAAGCGAACAGATGGATACATTTGGTCAATTCTGCCGGGTTCATATGGAAACCTTCAGAATTTTTTCTTACTATTTTGAGTGGAATACTTAAATCTGTTATCTGCTGAGAGGCTGTAGTTGCCTGGGATGGGTGCTTTGGTAGCTTTGAGCAGGGAGTGTTGCCTTACTGTGGATGTCTTCCGATCAGATGTGTTTATCTCCCCATACTCCTTCCCCCCACCCCTTCCTACAGGACCAATTCAGCTACTGGAGGAGTGAGCTGGATTTTTTTCAACTTCAGTGGCATGAGAACTGTCAGCTGAGTCTTAATCATGGAGCTATTACTGGTAGTGAATATGAAGGAAAGAGAAGAAATCCAGCTTGCTTTTCAGACGATAGATTGACTGCAGAAGCACATTTTGATTATTCTTGGGGTGGAGAGAGAAGAGGAAGGAGGAGATTTGGAGAACAAAAACATCACATTTTCTTTAATTAAAAAACCCACTAATTTTCTGATACTAATTCATGCTAAATTCTTGCTGACAGTTTTTGATGTTTCCCAATTCAAAACAACTGAAAGCAGTGAACTGAAGGGAGAAGAATGAAAAATCAAAGAGGAGGGGTGTAGCTGCATTAGTAGGACATATCTTGAAGTGCTAATACTTAGTCTGGGTGAGGGGAGGAGGTAGGATTAATCTGTAATGCTTGAAATTAGTTGCTTTTGAGTATCCTCAGGTGTGTGTGTGTGTGTGCATGTGTGTACACGTGTAATGGTCTAATAACATGGCATCAAAGAGAGAATTGGTATATGGCTAAACTCTAAAAGCCTATCATACAGATGTGTCAGCATCTGTATTGTCATCTAGTTATCTTTTGCCCATGTGTATAACCATATAAAAATATACATGGTAAGTATTTAGACACTATCAATGACAGCTCTGTGCAGTATTAAAGTTCTTAAGGAAACTCACTCTTGCCAGAAAGCTTTAATGATTTCCAGGAAAGCTGTAAACAAAACAACAAAAAAAAATGCAATCTCTGATATTAAAAGCATGTTTCTATGAAGACTGTAGTTGTGAGTGCTCATTTCTGTCTCTTTTTTAAAGAAAAAAAACTTATTTTAACCACTAGTGACAATAACTTTTGTTGAAAATGGGGGCTAGAAAAGACGAGTAGAAGCTGAACTTGTTGGGGGAGAGAGCTAGAGAGCTTGAATTTGACAAAAATAGTTTCTTCTTTATTCCTCTCTCACTCTCTTGAGCTGCATCCTTCTCACAAAAACAACTCCACCCACTGTTGTAGAAAATGGCCATCTCTTGGTATGTTCTGTGGAGGTCTTGTTTTGATAGTGCTAGTGCTAGTTTTTGGGATTAACATGAATAACCCTATCAAATTTTTTTAAGACATGGTACCAATACAGAAGGACCCATGCATACTATTTAAAATACCCTTGTTAACAGAGATTTAACAGTCATTTCATTCTCCACTGTTCATCACATTCACACATGTGGGATGGGCATTAACAGATTGAGCTACATCTTTTCATTTCAATTCTGCAGCAGTCTCTCTTTGTAGGAATATTTTATGTAGTAATAATTTTCTTCCTATTACAGACTTTCTAACTATGTTAATGGCAGTAGACTGGCCACAGAGACATTCGTGAGAACTACCTTTGCAGTGACATTTAAACAATTTATTTGATCTTGCTTTAGCATACCTGCTCATGCCTTTTTTCACTCTGTTGATGACCTTAGGAGAACTTTGTGTATAACCATGGGTCTTTCAATCACATTCAGCTTAACAAAATGGTATGCAAATTTCTTCAAGATGTTATTTCTGAAGTCTTCGGGATTTGCAATGAGTCTGCTAGCAGGTGGATGCCCCTTGACAGCATGGGCACATTTAAGGAGCAGCTCCAAGGCCAGTTGCAGAAGGCAGAGTGTCTTAACTGAGGATGCTCTCTTTAATGGGTATGCAGTTGTTGGATGAGCCTTGACTTACCCAAAGCAGAAGGTGCTATTATAAACATCTTTTTTTTTCTTTTTTTTTTTTTTTTTTTTTTTTTTGGTGCATGATAAGGGAAAAAGCAAAGCCGAGAAAGGTTGATGACAAGGGGGCAAGAGGGCATTTCTATATATCTCACATCTATACTATGTTTAATTGATCATCTTATCACCATTTAGAGAAATTGCAAGTTGTGGATTTGTGGCTGAAATGTGTTACTGGTGTGGGAGTGCTCTTGGCTAAAAGCCTAAAATGAGGACTTTTTCTTTGTGAGGGCATATCTTGTCCTGTGCTTGATGCAGTTTCTCCTATACTGGACCATGTGTAAGAGTGCTCTTAGGAAGAGAATAGTTAAAAAAAATTACCACTGCCACTATAACCTTTAACACTTTTATCAGGTTCTATCAGGATCAAAAGTCCTACTGTAAAGTGATGTTACGAAATCATCCAAGCCAAAATTAGGGAAACTGAAAGGCAAGAAATGAACTGAATTAACTGGCAAAAAAATTATATTTATCAGCTTGTTGATTTTTAGTATAATTCATGGAAATGAATTCTGTGAAATTGTCATTCTGTGACAGCTGATTGGGTGGGAAAAACGTAGGATTGCTGCTGAATGCTTACATTGACAGGAACATTCCCATTCGCTAAAAATAAAGCCCTTGGACAGTAACATCATACAATTTGTGTACGTGGGTTACCTGCTGTATGATGTCCCCTAAATGGGAAACACTTGAAGCACAGGATTAGTCTCTTCAATTTCTGTTGAACTAAATTATGTTTTAGTGTGTGTTTACAAAACAATTTTTGGTTGGTTTGGGTTTTTTTTTTTTTCGTTTTTTGGGGGCTTTTTTAAGACCAGAAGGTAAGCCTACATGTTTTAAACTTGGCTTCTTCATAAACATTTGTAGATGGAGGTGCAGCTTACACTGCTGGCTATCCCTCATGCCTTTCCATTTCCCAATTCTAGTTGTGAAAATAAAGTTTCTGCCTCATAAGTTGCTTGGAAAGAAAGCAGGTTTCTTGGCTGGGTCATCAAGGCAGCCTTAGCATACGTGTGTGCACAATGTGTTGTGCCTGCATTACTGAGCTGGGTTCTTTGCCCACGTGTAGTGGCCTGCCTACAAACAATAATAATCACTGTATGTGTCACACTCTGTCCTCTGCAGCACTAAAGCTCCCCTGTTGAAGGGGAAAATTCAAAGCAATCATCAGTTCCCCTAAAATTGTCCGTTTTGGTTTCTGTGGTCATACCAATTCAGTGTCTGGGTCTGATTTTTCCCCTTATCCTGCGTCTTACATACAACTTTGACTTGCTGTCGGAATTGAGTAGTCCAAGGATAAGACAAGGGAAAATCAAGCTTTCTGTCCCTGGGGTAAAGGAAATGATACGTAGTTCAACTTTCTCAAGTGACAACATGTATTAGGCAGTTACTACAGACATCTGTATGTAGTCACAGATAACTTGGTGTTTTCTGGGCACTTCCCTAGTAACAAAATCCCAAATCACTATTTACAGGAGGTGTCGAAGCTTTTTTCAGTGATTCCTTCAGATGTAGCATTCTTTAAAAAAATCTTTAATGGAAATGTGCAGCCAGAAAAAGCTAAGCCACGGATCCACTATGAATTTCTGCAGACATCCTTCTTTTGCCTCCTTTGGGTGCTGGTGTGGGTCCAGCTTAAAACATACTCAACCCATGTGTACATTTTAGGTGCTGCCATTTGGGTTCCACTGTTGCAGTGCAAAGAGTACCTTAGCTATGTCTCTATCAAAAAGAAATAAAACAGAGTTGTAGATAGAGTGTGGGGAAAAAAAGAGAGGGTCCTTTCCATTTATTTATGTATTTCTTTGCTTGATTTTTGTTTGGCTTTTTTTTTTATTTAGTTTTATTTGTTTGGGCAAGTTTCCTGCCACTTACCTTTGCATTTGCATTTCCTATTGATTGGCAATTTTTAAACTGTTTATTGTGCTCTTTTGTTTAGCTGTTCAAGAGCTAAAACAAAAGCCACCAGGCCCTGTGAGGGACACATTTGCATGCGGCGAGCGTTGCCCGAGGAAAAAGTAATTGCTAATGCATATTTATGTGGCACAAATTTGCCATTTGTTTATGCATAAAATTATCAATAGTGCAGGGCGGCCCAGCCGTAGAAAATGGTGACCTTTTTAGCTTAATAAAGAGAAATCAGCTGTTATTGTGAAGAGATCAGCCATTTATTCTGTGTTGAGGGACACTGTCGGGAAAATGTAGATTGGTGCCGGCAATATCATTAAATGGAAGGCCAGTGACCCTTTCGGTATAGTCTATTATACTTTATCTAATAGGGGATAAATGACTCTGGTTGGCAAATAGATTAAAAAAAAAAAAAAATAGAGAGAAAAAAAGAAAAAAACAAAACAAACCCACAAAAAACCCAGTAAAACCTACTACTCCTCCTGACTTTTCTCTTGCAGCTCAGCCATGTGAACAGGTAGATACTGAGGACGCAATCTCGCACAAGCCACCTGGTATTTTTCTAGCAGAAAAATTATTTGAAAAGCAACTAAATAACAGCAACAAACCCAACCCTAAACCAACCCTCAAGCCTACTCCGTTTCAACTAGTTTTGACTCTTTTGGAGTGGGAAAAAACATCCAGAGCCAGCCTGTGATTCTTCCATGTGCATGCTGTCAAAACCAGTGTTCTGAAGGACCATAATGTGGATTGGGTTTTGGCTTGTGAAATGAGAACTCAAGAGTCTGAAAGTAGGAGGTAGGGTCTTCTCTGAAGACACTGTTTTCAAAAACATTTATGCTTTTTTCTTGTATGCATTCCATTTTTTAAGAGTGAAGAAGAACTTGCTAGATACTGAAGACCTCACCTGCAGAATATGCAGCAACACAGTTTTCTTTATACCACTTGACTAATTCAGATCAACCTTTAATAGGCAGATTTCAGAGTTGAAGAGTTAAAAACTAACAGCTGTAAGCCTCGAGGGGTTCTTGTGAAAATGAAAGTGTATGCACAAAACCTCATGTTTCCCTGTTTCTCGCATTCTCTATAGTGTGTAACTGAATGGAGTTTTAACCACCAGGTGAAATGTGGAGAGCTGTGACTCACAGCTGCTGTAAAATGCTGCATTTTCTGTGCAAACTGTGTGGTGGGCTGAGGGTTTGATTTTTAATTTTTTTTTAATCACTGAGAAATATCCAGCAGATAATTGCTAGGGTAATTTTGGGCCTTTGCTCTGTTTGCTTCCTAAAAATATATCCCAAAGCTAACGTTGTCATCATCACAGAAAAGTCACCACAGTGTTTGTCACTGTGTCTCATCCTCCTGGTGGCCTCAGCAAAGAGGCAAAGCTTGAACAGGACAATGGAACTTGCAGATAGTGGAAGCTTTTTGAGGCAGGGCTGCCTGGAGATGAGTGTGGGGAGCTTGTGGTCAGAGGCAGGACTTTGCTCTTCTCAAGGCTGTTGCTCTGATTTCACCACCATTAAAATTTAGACATCATTTAAATAGAAATACTTCAGTCAAATATAATACAATACATAACACTTATTCTAGGAGATATTATATAGTATACCATGTATTTCTTTCTCTTTTAATGTTGTAAAAGTCTTTGTAAGGGTGTGTGCTACAGTTCAAGATTTTTATTCTTAAAATTTTCTCTTTTTATGATTTTTTGGAAAGGGTTGGTTTAATTCCTGTACATAGAGCTATTGCCTGCTTCTGGAATAGTGCACTCGCCATCCTCCCAAGTAATGATTCCCAACCATGTTGCTGTAGAAACAAAAATATTGTAGGATTAGTTATGGAAATAGAGAGAAAGTCAAAGAAATAGTTTAAAAGTAGAATTTTTCTTAGGTCCATCCTATGGAAACTACAGTAAATAATGAAAGTGAATTTAATTGCAGAGTAGGATCTAGGTTACTTCACATGGCAACAGGCCCATTTTTTACTGGTTCTGTCTCTCCACTCAAGGCTGTAGCCAAGAACCACAATTTCAGAAGTCTCTGTTAATGTTTGGTGATTGCTTCATTGCATTGTTAATGAACAGTTGAATTAGGTGGGTTTTTATCTTTAAAAACACATTTTTATTTTTACTTCAACTAATTAACTAAAGTTTGCTTAGTCCAAGTAAATCTGATTTTTTTTCAAAGGGTCTTTTTCCATACAGATATTTCCAGCTCTGCTCCTGAAAAAAAAAAATCTTCTTATTCCCATCAAAGCTTGTAGGCAGTTGTTAGCCTGAGTTTTGCTTTGTCTTTTCTAACAGCCATAAAACAACCCTTTTGAAGTTGCTTGACACCAGCTAGAAAGTTATATGTAGATTAAATTAACGAGAAGAAAATGGTTAAGTCTGTATGGGGATAAACTGGGGGTCACAGTGTGGTAAACTAACCCAAATACAACTGAAATTCAAATTCAGGTGGTGATGATGGTTGTTCTTGTTAATATTACAATTGGGGTTTTTTTTGTACCTGTGCCTGCCCAGGCCTGGTTGTGGAAGATAACTGCTAAGTACAGAGAAATTAAAAAGCAAAGCCTCTTCAAAAACCTAGAAATATCTGTGGTCATGGAAAATCACAAGTTTTGTAAAGAGTTTGTTAAGGGAGGAGATATCAGAGACAAGACAGGGATGAGCAAGTATCACAGGTCAAAGCTGGTAGCAGCAAACAAAAGAATGAGTGAAATGAGTGTTACTTTTTCCTTCTTCTCTGCTGATATGAAGAGGTCAGGGATAGGACTTTGTTCCAGGTTGCTGGGAAAGGCAAAAACATAATAGGGAATATTCTGTAAACAAATGTTATTGCTCTGATTGTCTTGTGACTGGCTTTTTTAATCCTAATTAGGAGTGAATTGAGTGGGGCTTGTTCTTTTCTCAGCTCATGGTCCATGTCTGCTGTATTAATAGTATGTGAGTTAGGGAAGGAAGATAAAGGACTAATTTTCTATGATGCTATTTAGTTAATGAATGGTTAATCTGGTAGCCAAGTAATAAGAGTTAAGCAGTTGATATACTTCAGTTCTTTGTGATGATGGTAAACAGGTAGTCTAATAGGTCCTGCAAAACTTGACCTATCTTTGTACAAGAAAATTTTGATAACTTATCTTCATTGAGGAATGACTTTCCCCACCTCTTTCTTCAGCACAGATTTGAAAAGCCCATAGAGATATTCATCTTTCCAAGAGCAGAAATTCATGACTGAGAAAATTTCTATACAAAATATATAGAGGACACATTTCTGTTTGTTCATCTGATTGCTCAAAAATAATATAGGAAACTGAGGTTTGTCTTCACAAAGTTTTCCTGCATGCAGAGCTCAGTAGGGAACCAGGGATGGTTGTCTTTTGAACCTTCATGCACCAGCCTGCTCTTGGTGGTGCCTTATATGCTGCTACCTTTCCTGGAGGTCTCTGAACTGTAGGGCTGGAAAAGTAATTCTGTCAAGTTGAACAAGTAGGAAAAAGTGCCTGGTTTTATATATTGAGGATGTTGATTTCAGAATTTGGTTGTGTGTGTGTTTTGCAGTTGAAAAATAAAAAGTTCCTATTTATATTCACACATACATTTCATACTACAAAGTATTTGTTTTGGTTAGACTAGATTGATAATAATACACTGTAATGCAATTTGGGGATCCAAACCTGACTGGGAGGACAACCACTTCACATCTGAGATGAACTTTGGCACGTGTGAGGTGTCATGTCACAAGTATGGGCTCAGACTGGCTTCTGCTTATTCCTATGTTGCGCATGCTGCACTTGCACACCCTGTGCCACAACGCATTCCTCCCCTCTCTGCTGAAGGCTTGGGGGAACACAGCAGCAGCCACAACTGCAGGAGGTGCCCAGAGAGGTCTGAGGAGCTTCATGCTCCTCAACTGTGGAGGTCCAGGTGGGGTTTGGGAAGTCAGGCTGACTTCACTGACCAACGTGAGTCACTGGAGTTCTGGGCTGTGTTGTTCTTGGGGGAGATGCCACTCTGTCACCCCTGCAGGAAGATCAGGTGCAACTCAAGAACCTCAGCACAGTGTCTAAGTTGTGGAGTAAATGTGTGAGTAACCCTCCTACTCACAGGGTGTCAGCTGGGAGCAGAAGCAAATGCAGAGGACTTCTTGCTCCCAGCACTGTACTTGCACTGCTAACTGTGCAAGCATGTGGTCAGGGATACAAAAACGCTGAGTGTAGGTGAGCTGTTTAAACACTCCAGAGAAACAGGAATATGTAGTCATATCTTTCTCCTAGTTCAATCTTTGTATTGATTTATCATGATAAGAGGTGCTTCTTTAGTTCTAATAATGTCTACTTTTTTTTTTTTTTCTGCTATTACATATTTCTATGGCAGCTTTTCCACGTGATGCGTGTTGGGTCGCACATTAATTTACACCAGCCTCTGTTCTGCAAAAAAGAGTTCATGAACTAAATAAAAAGGAACGGGGAGGGGGATGTCTAGCAGAGCCCAGGCTTTTGTTTCATGTTTTGGGTGTATTTTCTTTTTAAAATAAAATTGTTGATACGCATTTGCTTTTATTTTTCTAGCCTTCCTCTTGCTGATGATCGGGTTCCTGTTTGATCCTGTTTACAAGCTTTCGAAGATTGAAAATAACCCCAACTCCTCTGCATTGGGTAGGAAAACAAAGCCATATAAAGACATACTGCAATTACTCTGGAGGGCTGGCAATAAGGAAGAGTGTGGTACGAAGGAAGAGCTTGTGGAGAAAAAGGAGGAGGTTACTAGGTTACCATAAAAGACATTAGTGTACTCAGTTTTTCTCACCCACTCTTGGGCTGGGGAGGAGGGGGAAGAGTGTGCATGTCAGCAAGTAAATAAGCATTCTCCAGTGTGTGTATTCTCAGTGTAAATATTTTAAGTTTGTCTATACTTCCTGTTGCTTATTCAGACTGCTTTGCAGTTGTATTTCAGTCTATTCAAAACATTCAATAACTATTGAAGATTTTTGGGTTTGGATTGTTGTTTTGCTTGTTTTGGGCCTTTTTTTTTGGTTTTGTGGGTATATGTGCAGTATTTTAGTAGTGTTGTTGTGCAAATATCTATATCCCAAGTACTAAATTTTTACAAATACGATGTTTCTTGCAATAGGGAGAATAGATGGGGAACAATCTGGTTAAATGTTGTTGGTCTGGCAGGAAAGTCAGATACAGATAATCCCACCAGTTACTGTGTCTTCTTGATCCTGATGCCAAAATGGTTTTTGCTTTTATATATTCTTCATATATATATGTAGCTCTGTGGACTGTGATTATATAGTTATATCATTTCCTAACTTCAGTACTTTTCCTATTAGACAAACAAATTCCTGACAGCCTGTTCTAATCTTGCTTCTTATGGGAATCAAGGACAAGACACCTTTCCAAGACACTTTGTCATGTAATAGACATAACTAGCAAGGAGGGGGGCTTCAGAAGGGGTTGAACCAAGAGGAGGAATTACTTCATTACCTAATTGAGGATTCTTGTCAATTATGCTAATTCGCTAAATTGATAAAACTGTACTTGCCCTATGTCACATGTGCATTTTTGACGCATTTTTAGCACATATTTTGGCATGTTGAGCACCTGGAGGGACCCTTCATTAAAAACAGTAATCACATTCTATCACCAAGTCTTGTTTGGCTCTTGATTTTAGGGGCTGAAAAGGCAACAGTCTTGTAGTAGTTTTTGTGCTTAATCTGACTCCCATGAATAGTAAATGTTTGCAGAATTAAGGTTTCAAAGACAAGCACTTCCTTTTGGCAGCCTTGTTTTTATCCTTGTTATTGTGGACTTCAGGAACGAGAGCTGATGTTGGCACTCTTGAGTCTGATGATTTTCTCACGGGGTTAGGTGTCACCTATCTTTGACCAGGTTGCTCTCACGTTTCTTGTACCATGAGTGGCAATTGCTAAAACATCAGGGTTAGCAATGCAGCCATGGTGACAGGTAACACATCCAGTTTTCCTGGGTGGAAATGAGGAGAAGGCGTGGAAGGCGTTCAAGTGCACATGAGATTTTAGGACTGACTAAGATAAAACCCAGAGACAGCCTTCTTCATTTCAGTATGATTTTGTCCACGTGCAGAGGGCTATTCCACTGTTCTTTTTTGGGGGAAAAAAAAATTTCCAATTAAATTTGGATGCAGGATTATGTGAATGGTTGATAATATTATGGTGTAAATTGATGCTTTTCTGCTTTGTGGTGAGGCCTTAGACACGCATCTGAGATGACAGTCTAAGTCATGGTATTTTAACATGATTGATTCAGATATGGAGAAGTTGTACGATTCACTTATATCTTTCTAAATGCCAGAAGTCAGTTGTGACATTCTCATCTTTTCCTCTTCTAAATAAGCTTATCAAAGAAGAAATCATTAATTTGCCAGGCAGTGCTTAATAATCAAGGAAGTGAAACTTCTATTTTACAGGAAAAAAAGAAGAAATCTTTTGCTGAGTTGCTGAATGATTTTTAAATAATAAAAGCTTGCTACGTTCTGAGCAACTGATTTTTTTTTTAAATTATTTTTAAGGCCTTAATTCTGAGAAGGGTCACTAGCCTTTGAGAATTGAGCCACTTTGTTGACAGATCTGTCCTCTAAATTGAACAGCGTTAATTAGAACTTTACGCTGCGGATTCTTACTTTTTAATGTGGGTGGCGCTATCAACAAAAATGTCTCATGAATTTGAAGCTGATTTTAAAAGGTCTGCCACCTGTAGATAAAAATGTGCATTACTACACATGGTAATTATCAAGATCAAAGGCTGTGATGTGACCCACTGACCTTTTGAAACCAAAACACTTACTATAAAGGAAAAAAAAGGCACTAATTTCTCCATCTATGTTAGTATAGGACATGTCTGTATATTCAGCTGTATTGATACACTGTAATGGATCTACGGGAAAAAAAGATACTTTGAATTATGTTGGACCCAAATTTCCCATCATTTCCTCTGCAGACTTACAAAGCTCTCGCTATTTTTGTATGTGTTGAGGAACCTTTTTTATTTTTTTTTTTAATCTAATGATATAGATTGCTAAAAATACTCAGGTGTCTGAGACAGCAGCAAAACATCTCTGAGCCACCCTACAAAAATAAACTAGTTTTGTGCGTGCAGGATGAAGAAGCAAGTGCACAGGAACAGATTTCGGCTCCGGGCTTTTTTTTCAGGGGCATTTGCAATAGGGGAGGGGAGGAACAACCCAGCAACTATCATTGTAAAAATTATGAAAAGCACTTTGATGGTCCTTTTTAAAGTCACTTCACTAAACAGGGGCCATAGCAAAAGCCTGAAAGGCAACTTGTAGTTGGCTCTTAACAACCTCAGCCCCTCGCTGCTGTTTGCAGTTGAGAGCAAGTGCCTGTGCACACAGTAATGGTGAGAAAGACTAAAGGGAAAAAAAGGGACACAAAGGAAGGATTTTCTGTTTTCATGTGAGTACTTGGAAGAGCAAGCAAGTGAAGAAGCAGCAATTTTAGCTAAGCTAATGTAATAGAAGACCATTGCACCCAAACTGTCTCAGCAGAACTTCCTGCATAATTAGATTGTAAATCTTCTCAACTGAGGAAGTTTTGCCCAGGGTCAGATTGTCTAAGTAATAATCCATTCTACATAAATTAGAAGATTTGAACTGCTGGGATACATTATTACATTAGTTTTGTTTTTTATTCCTAATATAACTAAGGAGAACAAATGCAACTATTCTTTTTCTTTTCTTTTTTTTTAATTATCTCATGTCTCTTTAGCTTTTGTTTACCTCAGAAGGCCTTTCCTCTAGGTTTTGGGATTTTTCCTGAGCAATGATGATGAAGTTGTTATATAGGCAACTTAATATATTTTTAATACACTTCAGAAAGTGACACCACAGAATCCTTTGGCTGAGTGATATCACTTCTTCAGTGAAGAGTTTAGTCAGGGATGCTGCTGCTCTTTTTGTGCTGTTGAAATTTTATCTTCCACTATGACCCCCTTTTTCTGCAAAGAATAGAAATTCGTCTTTGTGGTAAGAATTAATGGGTGAAAATTTACTAATAACTAGTTTACAACAGGCAGGGTTTTAAGTTAATAGTTCAATTATTTTCTTTGAGAAAAGGAAGATTATGGGTGCTTCTCATGCATTTACAGCTATATGTAAAAGTGATGGGGTAAATCCTGAAGTTCTTATTCAGGCAAAAATTGCCATTGACATTTCAGTATTTGAGCTGCTTGAAGAAAGCCAAGTTTTCAGTATAGCACAGATGAACTGATATGCTTTGGATTTGCTGTCAGTGTGTGTTTGGGAGGTGCTGGGTTTTTGGTGTTTTTTTGGTGTTTGTAGATTTGACTTTCACTATAAAATGGAGAAGTAGCCAACTGCTCTGGAGAGTCTTTTGGAAATAAAACAGCTTTGGGGCTGGATTCTCTTCTTATTGAAAATTCATATGATACATAACGGTAATTTGGTTTTTTTTAAAGACAAGAAGGGAACTATCTGGGCTGAGAGGTACTAAACTCCTCGTTTCCAAGCTGCTTACTCTGCTCAAGGGTAGAAAAAATAGGAAATGGAATTGATAATCCTGTGTTTTCAAATACAGGGGTATTTTGCGTACCTGATGCCCGTTCTGTGAGCTCAGCTGCCTGGTGAGTCTGTGGTCAGCTACTCTGCAGAGCACTGGCAGCTGAAAGCAAAGCAGAAGTTTGGTGGAAATGGCAAGTGCTCTCTAAAGTCCTGGAAACAGGGACGCTCCCAGACCAACGCATGTCTGCTCACCGTTCCCTCAAGTGCTGTGCAAGGAGCAGAATTCAACATACTTTATTATTTTTCTATCATGCTATGAGACACCAGTGGATGTGAAAAAAAAGAATAATAGTTTAGAAGACATGAGGAAAAAATTAAAGATCAGTGAAAGCCCTTTGACATTGGCATTTTGGGGAAACACCATATCTTTTAGATGTCCTTGGAAACATTTCAAGAGCATTGGAAGCCAGAAGACAAACCTTTATTTTTTGCTTCTATTTAACATCCAAATTTACTCTCATTGCTGCCATTATAATCCTTATAAAATTACTTCTACATATTTAAAATTTCCATTATTATTATTATTATTATTATTATTATTATTATTTAACAGCAAGTAGCTGTGTTTCTTGGGGTTTTTTGGTTTTTTTTTTGTTGTTTTTTTTTTTGTCCTCAGGAACATCAGATATAAAGAAAATCAGAAATCAGACCTCAAGACTACTTTTGAGGCAGAAATAATCCAACCATTATTTCTGGTGTAAAAGGTTTGTGAATAGCATCATTTGCCTAGAAGCTGTTTTCCAACCTAATAACTCCTGGAATAATGACCTAAAACTGTTTCCAAGAGGATTAAGGCCCATATAACTATTAGGAAGTATAAGTTTCTGAAAAAGCCTCTTTCTGATTGGTGGAGAGGTGAGTTCTGATTTAGGTTAAAGCTGCTTGCTTAGGAGAATCAGTTTCAATCTCTCTGAAGTCAAAAGTGTTGAAGTAATCCTCTAGAGAAGGATTGTCTGAGGTTTTTTTTTTTCTTTCTTTATATATGTAATATATATGTGTATATATAGATATTACTTCTTGCCATAATGACCTGGAAGATGGTCATTTTAAAAGAGTTTTTAATCCATCTGGGAGGGGCTTTTTAATCTTCTGCTTTAGTGTGCCTTGAGCAAAAGCTATTCAAAATGGGCTGAGATTGCAGCTGAACACTTGGCTTGTTGGTTAATCATCACTTGAACACTCTTCATTGGAGAGACTGTGGAACAGAATTTATTATCTGTAATGCTATTGGTGTGTTTTTAGGGTTGTGCACATGTTGGATGTTGTGTGCTCTTGTTAATTGCTTTTTCAGCTAGTGTGGCCTCCAAAGGGGAGGGAGGAGAAAATCTGGGCTCGGGATGATTTGGGAATATCCAATGTACAGGGGTCAGGCATTATGCATTAGAGGAATGCATGGATTTGCAGCTGAATCCGTTTGATAAAGAGCTGCTCGCTGAGTTGTACTTTTAAATTGGCAAAACTTCCCAGCCATGCATCAAAATGCACTGGTGACAGAAGTTCACCACAGAAAGCACTGAATTCACACTGAAATGGCTGTTAACCACCTATTGTTTTTCACCTTCCTGAATTAACCGGAGCTAATGCCGGAGCTCCTGGCTGAATCACAGAAATGTCTCCGCAGATCGCACTGAAAACCTGAAATCATCAGTGAGTTCAGCCAGCTTTATCCTAGGATGCCTTCCTCGCCAGCAACTGGGATTGGTTTACATCTGTCCCAAGAGCATATTCATGTAAGAAGGTGAAATAAACATCTGGCATTAGCAAAGGAAAATAGAATTGGTTTATTTACTTGAGGAATTAGTATCACTGGCCATTCAGAAATCTGTAATAATATGCGTGTGCTGTATTCATTTTGACCTTTAGAGAAATTTGGCCTTGTGTGCAATTTAAAGGTGATTTAGCAGAGCTTCTCACTAATAAGGTAACAATAAAATTTGGCTGTCGAATCTTCTTGTTATACAAGACAGAGCCAGTTTTGTGGGACACTGAAATCCATCTTTTAAAAATGCAGGAGGAATATAATCAGTGATGGTACTTAGCATGCAGCTGAACTGGGCCCTGCTTTGAAAAAAAGCACTCTAATTTTTACAGTGGTTGACTGCAGCCACAATAGAGAAAAGTGAATAAGTGTTTGCTGATCAGATCTGTGGCCAAATTCTTGTTTCTGATGCAGGGTGTGCAGTGCCAAAAGTCTGATGCATATGCTTATGAAATATTTTTCTGGTTCTATATGTACTATAAATACATTCCACATGGCTTTATACAAAGCTCTCTGTTATTTCAGTAAGTCACAAGCTACTAAGCCAGATCCAAAGAAGGTGAAGCTCTGAATAAGGTTCTTTAACGTTTTATGACTTTGAAATACTGGTTTAGAGTATATTTGCTTCATTAATTTGTGGCTTTGATCTCAGTTGGGTAAGCATTGAAAAGATAGGCAAAATTTAATGGGGAAAAAAACCCCTTTTCACAAAGGTCTCTTGTTGCCCTTAAGTTAACAGACTGAAGAAAGTTCCTTTTCATTTTTAGTAGTTTAGGTTCTGATTTTAAACCAGGAATATGTAGTCTTACTTAAAATACATCATTCAAGGAATACTGTTGCTGAAGACCTTATTTGGTGTGACCAGGTTTAGCAAAATTGCTTGTCTAGGGTGAATAGGAGTCTCTCCAGGAATTTTTAGAGGAAAAAAATATCTGTGCTCCCTCTACTCCCAGCTGTGGGACTGAGGGAGTAGTTGTGCAGTATGGTCTGCCCTAGCCCCAGACAGGTCTGTCCAGTGGCCCAGGAGCTCCTTGGAGTGTTCCCAAGCAGCAGTAAAATTGTCTGGCTACTGCCTTGCTGGCTTCTCTTTTTTATACAAAAACTTGAATTCCAGCATTACAATTAAAAAGATGAGGAGAGAGAGTGGATTAGCTGCAGAGAAAGAGTTTGGTAAACCTAAGCAGAACACTCCAAGTTGAACTTCAGAGATATTCTGCTTGTTGCAGCAACAGGTTGCTCTAGCNTCTCACTTGTGGGGGCAGGAGGGAGATTACTGTGGGGGCGGGTCTCACTTGTGGGAGCAGAGATAGTGAAGATGGGCTTGGAGGTCTCAGCAGTGGCAGTCAGAACAAATGCTCTGGATCCCTTTCCTCAGGTGAGGGGGGAAACAAGCATTGAAGGACACTGACATCCCACAACTGCTTTTTGGTCAACCTCACTAAACTCTGGTGAAAAAGGTAAAAGGTGATGATGGTCACTTTATAAAGTCTGGTGTTTTGTGCCTTCCTCGAAGAGTCGGGCAGAAGATCATTGATAGAGCTAGGGAGTGCTGAGCCCAACCCTCAGAAAATTAGGCATCCTTGCAGCCCCTGAAGTGGGGGTGCCCCAGACTGAAGCACCTGAAGCCTCCAGTTGCTCTGGAGTCACTGGATGGGAACCTCAAAAAGAAAAAGGAAACGGGGCATTCAGCGACTGGAACTCATAAGACAGGAGAGCCATCAGCTTCTGATTTCTACACCTTGGAAAGGGTTAATGCCGAGGTGCTCTATTGTATTAATGATGGTTGTCTCTTCACAGGCCCGTTGGGCTCTTTCAGGGGCCTCTCAAAACAATGAGTGCAGTGAGGCTGTTCTGTCTAATTACTCCAAGACAGGGATGCTAAAGAGGAATTAATGACAGTTGACAAGTGCAATTAATAATTATAGCAAAGCTGGGAGTCATGCAGCAGGCAGATGACAATAACAGGGTAACTGTACATGACAGCTTTCATCCGTTCCCCCCCTGCCCCGCCTGCTCCTCCTTTCTTTTACCCTTTCATGTGAGCTGCTGCATGAGCCGGGCCAGGCCACGGACAAGGAAGGAGAAGATCTCGTTCCTTAGATTTGTCCGATTTCTAACCTGCTGCTCCCCACCCCNGTCTCTCCAGGAATTTTTAGAGGAAAAAAATATCTGTGCTCCCTCTACTCCCAGCTGTGGGACTGAGGGAGTAGTTGTGCAGTATGGTCTGCCCTAGCCCCAGACAGGTCTGTCCAGTGGCCCAGGAGCTCCTTGGAGTGTTCCCAAGCAGCAGTAAAATTGTCTGGCTACTGCCTTGCTGGCTTCTCTTTTTTATACAAAAACTTGAATTCCAGCATTACAATTAAAAAGATGAGGAGAGAGAGTGGATTAGCTGCAGAGAAAGAGTTTGGTAAACCTAAGCAGAACACTCCAAGTTGAACTTCAGAGATATTCTGCTCGTTGCAGCAACAGGTTGCTCTAGCTCCTCCTTGTTTGTTTGGGTTTTTTTCAATCACCATTTATATAGTCAGGCACCAGAGTAAATTCAAGTTAAATGAGGGAACACTTCTGTTCCTCCCCTCCCTTTTATTTCCCACCCAGAAGCAGCTTGATATTACCAATGGAAAGTGCAGCTTTGTTCCCAAGGCTGGTGATACAAACACAGTATCAACCCATTTGTTTGCTTTTGTCCTCATAATTTTCCTAACTGGGCCTGGAGTGCCCACTCCCTGCCATGTTATCTGTGGCCACCAAATCAATGGCAAGCGTAAGGAAGATTGTGGTCATCACTTACACCTTTGTAACAGCACAGAGATAGCTGGGTGGGGGGATTGAGAATTTTGGGAGTGCATATATGGGCATGGGAAATTACTGTGGGGGGGTCTCACTTGTGGGGGCAGG
>VZTH01004184.1:135244-163606 GCA_013397815.1 Aleadryas rufinucha | reverse complement strand
ATTTCTAACCTGCTGCTCCCCACCCCACTCTCTCCCTCCTAAGGAAAATGAAAATTAAAATAAAAAATTACAAAAATTATCAACAGCACCAACTTAGCAGCACAGGCTTCTGTTAGCTTTCACGGTCAGGTGTTGACAAGACTACTTAAAATTCATGTTGTGAGATTGGAAGGAGAAGGGGACAGGGAAAGGCAGCAGCAAGCTGGAGTTGAAGTGGGATTTCCATATCAAAGGCCAGGCCTTTGGCTCTGAATGGTAATTAAAGTACCCAGATTTCATCTCCTTGGTCAGCTCATGAAAAGGAAAAAAAAATTAGAGAGAGGATTTTTTCACTCCCTTTAGACTACAGTACAGCAAGCAGTAAATTAAATGAAAGTTGAGCTAAAAGGTGCCTAACGCTTCAATCTTTTGCATCTAATAAAATCTATGATGTTTTTAAAGCATTTATTCAGTTCACATCTTCATCTTGCTGTGATTATAAAGAATATCATGTCTGCTTACATTTATTGGGCACACATCTTGGCCTTCCCAGGGTTGTAAAAGGATTTCACTTTTCATTATGTTGCTGTTGTGTTACGGCCTTTCGGCTTAAAAAAAAAAAAAAAAAAAAAAAGAGGGAGTGGGGAGAAAAGGAAGGGGAAAAAAAAGAGCACATTTCTGTGTAGTTTCTAGTTGGTCATTGTAGGAACCACTACCAGGGAGAACCAAATAAATGCAAATTTAATGAGGCATGGGCAACTGGTAATGAGATTCAACAGCCTCTCACCTTGAGGTTGTTGGTTCAAACCAGGGCTGTGACACTACTGAAAGTGGCCACAAACCAGCAGTCACGTGGCTGTAAATGTACAATGCTTTGTCACTTTGGTCCAGTTCCTAGTGGACATACAGAGATGAAATGGAAGCTTGCATTTGCCTGGAGTCCCTCTTAGGGACAAGGACTGTAGGACCATGATTTCCTGAAATCCCTGGGTTTCATGCCCACGGCATGTTCAGGTCCGGATTATGCTGTAAAAATGTGTGATGTCTTTCCCTGAGCTCCCTCTTGGCTGTCTTGATTCCAGGTCTTCTGCAGACATGTCTCCAGTCTTTGGAGCTATTGGGGTCTGGCCTCACAACAGCAGTGGGTGAATGCCAAAAACCTGGGAGTTTGACTTGTACTGCTGGTGTCCTGTTGTGCCCTTGGGTTTCTTTTTCGGTCTGTGCTGGCCAACCAGTTACTCAACACCTTGGGGCTCCTGCCTTTGGGTTTGCACCTCAGTAAATGCACGGTTGCACCTTCTTTGGCTCAATGCCCTAAGGAGTAAAGAAGTTTAGCTCTTTCCAATTCTGCTTCATAACTACGAGAGACTGAAACCTCAAGTCTTGGGGCCAAAATGTGTATAATTGAGGGTGGCCAGGCTGTGTCAGAACCTGCTACAGGTCACTGAAAATCTCTCTCCTGACCTCACTGGATGGTGGATCAGTTTCTTGAGCTGAAACCCCGAAGTCTCTCTGGTTTGGTCCATTTTCCTACAGTTGCATCTCAACTATACCAACTGTGTGCCTTCTGACATAACCATTTTGGTATGAGTTACTATAGATGTGGGCAGTACTGGTGGTGTCCTGTATGTGTTAGCACAGCAGCTGAGATGGAAGGGGTAAGAAGAGTTCCTTGGAACAAAGATTGGAATAGTTAAAATTTAAAAAGGAAGGAAAGGGGGGAAAAAGGCAAAATATTGGTGCTGTAACAAACAAGAACTTAGAAATAAACCAAACTAAATACTCACCGAACACACACCCACCCCAAACTTGAGGCTTGGAAATGTAGACTTGTATTCTAAATTCTGAGGTTATTTTTCTTCCTCCCCTTTTTACTCTCTTTTCCTTTCTTGCTCTTTCCCTTCTCTCTTCCTCTGTAAGGTATGCTTTCCTCCCCCCTCACCCCCAGCTCGAGTGCATCATTTTCTGCTATTGTGTTTAAAAAAACTCTGCTGCAGGGGCTCTGAAATGAATAAAAATGTAATCCTCACTGTGCCCATTGTGCACTCTCATTTGTTTTTGCTGTATCGATTTATCAGCAGAGGGAAATTACTCGCTGGAAGAGAGGATGCCAGTCAGAATGACATTTATTTCATAGTACAAGGAGGCTCTCCAGCGTGTTTCCATGTAACCCAGATATTGGAGCTGTAAAAGGGCTTGTAACAAGGTTTAGTGCTATGATTAGATCGTGCGGAGCACCTTGCTTTCGTAACAACAGGCACTTGGCAGGAGCCAAGGCCTCAGGTTATGGTCAACTTTTTTATTTCCTTTTACCTTAACACAGAGTATTTGGCTTGCACCTCAAAATGTTCCTCTGTTAAAAACTCAAGCATGCAGCTTGTGAAATCTTACTTGGTATTTATAAGGGTCTTGAGCATTCATGCCACTGAGTTAAAAAGAGAGAGAAAAAAAATATAAACGATTTACTTGTTAAGCTTTTTAGCTTTGTGCTTCCTTGTGCTTCTCGTGAAGCAAATGTCTTCCTCCAGTGACTGTAAGCTGTGGTTGCTCAAGGTAAAAATGGAGCGTGTTTTTTACACAAAACCTGTAATAGGTATATAAGAGTTGCAAATAGAGATGGGACTCGGGAGGCTGAATTGTGATCCAGGGTTTGAGCTTGGTTGCTGTTGCTGGATAGTTTGTGCCGAGGGCTTTGCTGTGCTGATCTGTCTGGGGTCTGTTTAGCTCAGCAACCCCTTTTCAACAGCATTGAAGGTCAGGTAGTTCAAAGCAAGGTTCACAAATCCCAGAGTGGCTCTTGCTCCATGGCACTGCTCTTCAGCAGGCGGATGCTGGTGTGTTCTCCACAACACTTATGTACCTTTGGAACTGATGCTGGTGGAGAGATCACCTCTCCTGACCACCACAGGAACGTGGGGAAATAGGCAGTAGGAGGTATGGGAAGTTATGTCTGTGTCGAAGACTGCTTGATGCTTTCCATCCTAAAACTCTCAGTTCAGCTGTTCATATCTGTGCCAAACAACTTCAGCTTTGGCTGATATTTTCCATTTTGGGTGTTTGCCTCAGACAATTAAAAAAAAAAAAAAAATTATTTTTCAGCCAAAATGGCTCAGCTGTCCCTAAGCTGAGAGAAAAAAAAATAAGATGTTTTGCTTTTATTAAAAATATTCTCACTGTCTCAATAGAAAGATCAGCTCCCAAGTTACAAGCCTCTGAAATGCTAAATTGTGTATCCAGTAGCAACTTTATTGAGTGATAAAATTAAACCCGTTTACCTAGCCTGTTGAGTTTTTTGCTAGACTGTGAACTCACTGGCTTTCATGTCTCTGCTGCCTTTGTCTTTGGGATGGTGGCTGGGAAGTCATGGTTAAGGTGAGCTTAGCTAGAACTACTTAAATCCATCTGCCTACATCTCTCTTTCTCTTTTAAACAGAGGATAATGCTGTTGATACAACTGTATCCAGCTGAAGTAAAAGCCCAGGCTGCATTTGAGCCACAGAATGAGCTGAAGGCTTTGCTAGCTAAGCTTGACCTAAACTGAACTGTTCCTTTCTAGTCTAGATGAGATCTGTTATTTCCCTCCTAAAGTTCAGGTCAGGAACAGAGAGGGAGCAAAAGAGAGTAGTGCTGAACTGTGGAAGAGAAATAAAATCAAGCAAGTGGCTGGCAGAGGCAGAGGACAACACTTGCTTTTGGTAAAGTTGGGAGCATGCATCCAAATAGGTCTGATGGAACTTGTAACAGCAGCAGGAGCGTGGCTCTTCCCCGGGGCACCTGTTATTTGTGTGAGACATCCCCTTCTGCGGGCAGGCACTGAACTTTCCAGGAGAGAACAAATGGCATTTCTTTCCTCTGCCTGGCTGAGGTAGCGAATGGGCAGTGCAAGGAAAGAGGTGTGCACTTTTCAGGAGAAGAGCTGGAGTCTGTGCACACGTGGACCTGAGGAAAGGAGGTCTCAGCACATCACCGACTGAAGCTGTGGGATGGGCTGAGGCAGCCAGAAAATCATCTAAGCAGCCATGATGGCCTGTGTTCTTAATGCTTCGTGTGGATAAGGAATTATCTGCTTTGTCAATACATTGGATGATGGGAAGGTTGATTGATTTGCATTTTTTTTTTCCCTCCTGCATACCCAAGCAGCTATATTTGGAATGAAATACGGATTCTGATAATGAGAAGATAAATGGAAAAAACGTAGTTTAAATAGTGTTGTTATCTTAAAACGAATGCTTGAGTAACATACAGGCTAGAACTATTTAAGCATATGGAAATGTATGTGAAATCAATACACTACGATGTCACTTTTTGCGTCAGAATCAGCATGTGTCTGTGCTGACAAAATGCCATGCATTACCTTTCCCCATCTGTTCAAAGCACATTTAGGAGTGCCTTTGAAAAGCTTTTGCAAGTCATGACATAAATACACAACTGGATGGTGCAGTGTAGATAGAGCAGCAATCTAGCAAAGCCTTCTTTAAAGGGAAATTATTTTAATCCTTTTCAGGCAAGAAATTAATTTCCAAGGAAAAAAAAATACGGCGCTGGTATAAAAGTATAGTAGCATTTACCAGTCATATCCACATTAAACATTTCTCCCCAACACTACATCAGAAAAATAGCTTTCAACATGGAGAAAATCCAAAATCAATTAGTTCAGTTTAAGTTATTTCAAATTTCATTGTTAGTTTTCAAAGAACATCTTCCAGACTGTCTCTAAACTTTGCATGGAAATTAATTTAGTTAGAAGTTTTCTTCCCACTTGCATATTCCAACATAGAGAAACTGAAGATTTGCAGAAATCAGCAGTAAAAATAGTACCATTAATTCCCACACAGCAGTACCTGAGTAGTTCTTCAAATGTCACTTTCTTTGTAATTATTGACTTTTTACTGATGCTTTAGCAGAGCTTCTCATACTATGATATGTAATAAACCCACACTACTCTCACTTACGAGAGTAGGTAACTACACTCATCTGACAACATGAGTATAATTGTCCATTCTCATGACTTCAGTGATGATTTTACATAATTTTCTTTTAAGAAGTGTCTTTTGCTCATAGATGTGCAGAAGGCTGAGAGGTAGCTCACTGTCTATGTGCTTCCCTAAAATACAGGACTCTGCTTACACGCCCCAGGTGATTGCCATTTCTAGGGCAGAGCGGCCTCAATCTTTTAGGCAACTTTCAGGACCACACAAGTTTGAATTTCTTATCTATGGTTTCCTTCTTATCTGCGTAACCTGATTATAAGTCCATCCATCAGCTCATAGTTTTACTTTAGTAAAACTCCTGGTAAATCTTGATACACAACAGCTGGTGGTGTGAGCTCTTTGTGTCCGTCTCTGTAAGCAGAGGGAACTGTAGATAGACAGAAGGGAGTGCCTGAAGTGAGAGCTGGTCAGAGAGTCCAAAATGACCATTCATTTCAGGGGGGGGACTGGTTGTTTGATAGACTGCAAGGCTGTAGAAGTTCTGTGGAGCAAAAACCTCGGGTACTAGGTGGATATTGCTTGTTCCTGTTTCTGTGGCACTTGGTCAATTACTAGGAGAAGGTGGTGGAAGTACAAAGGAAGAAATTATTGTTGGAAGGTTTCTCCTTAAAATTGCAGTGTAGTTTGAGAACCTCCAAACTATTAACAGGGTTGGGACCAATAGGAGTCATAGGAGTGTTGTCTAATCTGGTTCCTCCTTAGAACAGACCTTACAAATTTTCTGTATCAAAATTAATGAAATGAGAAGGTTTATAAAAGTGCAAATTGGTAGTAGCTATTATTGTGACTTTTATCTTCTTATTCTTTGCTTATTTTAATGCTATATTTGGAAAGTATTTGAAACAAGAGCCAAAAGCAATGGAAAGACCTTCCTTTTGAAGCAAAATTAGAAACATTAGCTGGAAAATCTCGCACTGTGATGTTTATTCATCTCTTCACCATTGGCGAATTTTGTTTTCGCTTGCAAGTGCGAACCAGCAAATTAGACACTTCCAAGGGTTCATTCACTGCGAGGTTTTGCAGGTGATTTCAGTTTAATGCAACCAGATAATTGTAGCCCTGGGGCTTGGCTAGGTTATAAAGCTGCTAATCCAGACAATATTATCCAGTCGTATGTTGTGCTTGTATGAGAGACCTCTGCCTTTAATAGTCTCTCCCTGTGCTTGTAAGTGGTGGTTTTGGTTTGTTTTTTGTAGCTTTTTTGGTTTGGTTTGGTTTTGGTTTTGGTTTTTTTGGTTGTTTTGTTTTATTTTTTGGGGTTGTTGTTGTTGTTTTTCTCAGCAGTCCTATAAAAATGAGACTCAGGAGAAGATTAAGATCCTGAACAAGTCACTGAAGGTATGCAGTGCTCTATTATATACACACCCCATACATGAAATGCACATACATCATGGATAAGCTGGCTCACAATGCTGAAGTGTATGTTCACCTCCGCATTTAAGAGAGGGTAAGGTGGTGGGCACTGACAACTCTGAAAACTGAAGTCTATATTTAGTTCTAGGCCCACATGTAGCTGAAGCAAATGTATGGCAATGTTTTATAAGCAGTACTGTCAAGTAGTCAAAAAACACATATTTTTGTTTTAAAAAAAATTGTGTATTTGTCAAAACAAAATTTTTTCATGGCAACACACTTGTTTGAAGAAAGATTTTTGGGGGAGAGAAAGGAAGGTGAAATTGCATGTCAGCCTGAAATCTGAACCTTTCTCATTTGAAAATTATGTTTGCTCACCTCTAATGAAATTCACATTACTTAGTTACAAGAGTGACAGTTCTTGCAAGTTTGCCATCCAGCCCTTTGAAATACAAGAGGTTGATAGGGGTCACATCAAGCTGTGGCTGGCCCATCCCTGGAGGTGTCCAAGGCCAGGCTGGATGGGGCTCTGAGCAACCTGGTCTGGTGGAAGGTGTCCCTGCCCATGGCAGCAGAGGTAGAACAAGATGATCTTTGAGGTCCCTTAGAACCTGAAGTCATTCTATGATTCTATAGAAAACCTTAGATGAAAGCTCAGGCCCATCACTGCCTATGCCATGGAAAAATAAAGCACAATGTCCTGTTGCTGGTACCTCTACAGCATTGCTTTGGCTCCAGATACAAAGCAGGAGGAGGGGCTGTCTTCCAAACCAGCCAGCAAAAGGTTTTGGTGAACTGCTGTGGCTGGAATAAATAACTTGAAAATAGGGAGCAGCACCGGTAAGACTTGCATAGTAATGATTTGTCATTTTAGAGATGGGAAGAGATCTCTGTACAGCTGATTTTATAAGGTGGGATTGCTTCCACTTTCAGAGAAAGGAGTGGTGTGCAGAGTATGTTGCTTGAGCAAATGTGAGGCCTGGCTGTGCAGGTCCATATGCTGAGGAATGAGGCAGAGTCTTCAGCTTGCTGGAGGATGTCAGCAGGCTGAGGATCAGACCCTTAAAAATAGGAGTGCTGGGGTTTTTTTCTGGAAAAGCTGTGTGAACCATTGTTCTCTTCTGTGTTGTAGCACTGTCTACCTGTATAGCTGATTTCAACTCTTTATCAACAAGTCTTTCTAAGAGACAAACTAGTAGAGTAAAATGAATCAACCATGGTTAAACCATTCACATTTGTCCTCTCTGAGGTAAAAGAAAATGAAGCACCAATCAGAGCTGTGCCTCTCACTTGAGCCTGCTCATGCCCTGAGCTGAATCAACTTGCTGAACTCCAGCTCTTGAACAAGCACCAAGCATGTTCTCCCTCCTCCTGCTTCCAGAACAAACTGGAGCAGAGTGCCTGTTTCAAAGTGCACTGTATGAAGATGCTGTGGTCCCAAGAAATAGCAGTGGCAGCAGAAGAGTTACTGGAGTGTAGAAGTCAACCCACTTGGTTTTTCTGTATTACCTTAATCTTTTACTTATCTTCAAGGAAGGAGGAGGTATATAAAATTAGAGAGACTGTGCAGTGCTAACATTTGGATATCTGTTTCAATAATTTTTTTAGAGAAGAAGAGAGACCTAATTTCTCCATAAAATTTCTGTCAAATATATTTCTTTGAAAATGAATTTCATCCAGGCAGTTGAGGCAAGGGCTGTAGTATTCACTGTGATAATCTGGCTCTGATTTTGCAAAGGCTTGGCAAGTTCACATTGGTTTATGCATCTCAATAGTCTCTCTAGCTTCAACAAGACTATTGACATGTGCAGAGTTACAGGTTTGAGAAGTCTCTGTAGGATGCAAGCCTCAGATTTTACACTGGGGAAGAATAATGTCAAATTTGTAATTAAAAATATTCAGGACAGGCAAATCTCTGCGCATGTGCAGTATCCTTTTTGTGAACCTCAGGATCTCAGCTGGTTTTGGTAAAAAACACAGAAAGCAATTAGCTTGCATCTTAGAGGCTAATAATAACTGAACCTTTTGGCAGATTTTGTGATGGGATGATTCTCTCTGTGTTATAAGCCAAATGAATTAATAAACCAGATTTTTAAAAATCACTTATTCTAACAGTCATTTTCCTGTCAGAGGTGCATAAAAGCAAGGAATTTGCAATTTGGACTCTGTTACTTTTTGCTTTAGACCTTTTGGTAAGGATTAATTTCATGTATTTGTGCCATGTTAGAGCAGTTTTCCCTTTGGAGCGACAATCTTGTGTTCTGCTTGAGATCTGAACAAATTCCATAAAATCAGTCCCCTTTATTCTCTCTTTTTATATCCAGGTGGTTGTCTGGATTTCATTGGTAGAGGAAAATGTAATCACACACAGAAGTCATGATGGCAATGTCTTCCAAGTTATGGGAAGCAGTCTTTGGGGGAAGAAGCAAGAGCTGCTGGAAGAGAGAAGAGTGAAAGAGCAGTGAGATGTTCTCCAAGATATTGTATTTCATTTTAGTTAGGGCTGAGTGATATCTAAGCAATGCATGAATGATGCTGGTTGTGTGAAAACTTCATTATCTGACACAGGAATTAGATGCTTTTGACAAAATAGACATCACTTCCCCCTTTGAAAATATAGCTGGCTTTATCATGCATCAAATCAGGTATGAAATAATCCAACTTTCCCTTCACCTTTTATTTCCCACCTGTGGAGTTAGCCAATGTAGCACAGTGCTGAGACATTAGTTATGGTATCAAAGGGCTTTTCCTCATTGTCCCCTGCCCTCATTCTATGGTGAGTGGAGCTTCTCTGGACCGAATGCCAGGGAAGTTTTCTGTGTTTTTCTCCTACATGCCCTGATGTGCAGTGGGCTTTTTAGCTGTTGTTTTGCTCTTGTTAACTGTAAGCCTAGAAGGTCTTGTCTCTTTTGCTGAACTGTGAAATACACACTGATTCTTCTGAACAGGGTGTCTGGAAACCAAATGGCTATGCCTCTTATTTTTAAAATGTATGTAATAGTATCATTTGCTCTTACCTCTGAAAAAGACTGACACCTCCACCAACATTCTCCTAAGCAACCAGAAAATAGTCTAAACGCTTCATCCTCACCTGGGGCTCACGTTCCTGATCTCATTCCTTATCAAAAGCAGTCATGTGCAGAACACAGACTGAAGCCATTGCTGCCTAAGGCCACTGTTTAGGCCAAGAATAAATCTGATCAGCTGCAGACTTTTATTTTTCAGTGGAGCCTTTTGCTTCTCCTGCTCCTTCTTCAAGACAGACAAAAGCCCAAGGAAAACATTCACAAAGAACCTACTAGGAGAATTAGGCTGTTTCCTTCAGCTTCTTATGATGCATCCATTACCCTACTCTCTGAGGTCTGATGGTTTTGTAGGTGAAGCTGTAGAGCCTTAATGCAGGGCTTTCCTTGTGCAGTGTGACTTCTCTGTGCCTTGTTCTCCTTGTTCTCTTTCAATGGAAATGCAGTCAGTGCTGCTTTGCATCCTGGGCTTCAGGCTTCATGAAAACAGCCATCTGACAAAGCTTTTTTTTTTTTTTAGATGCAAGGTAATATGAAGGAAATTATCATTTGGTGCTCAAGTGAGCCACTCAAACATAGGCTTACAATGGCAGCTTGGGTGTTTTAGGGGTATCCAGTCATGCATCCAGGTGCCTGTACGGTAAGGTCCCAGTCTGGTGCCATGTCCTTGTGTCTGAGGGACAGGCACAGTTTAGCCACAGCTGGATTTTCAGTTCACTGAAGTTGGGGGCAGTATTTATCTGTGGAACTGCTGAATAAGCTGGCTGCTAGTGTGGTGCCCTGCGGTGCTCCAAATCCTTTGGAAGCACGGGGAAGTGAGGCTGGGTGTCTCCTCAGAGCACTGTTGGGCTGTGTGCCTCCACCCCAAGATCTCCCTTGATCTGAGGTCACTGGAGGAAGCCCATTAAACCTGTCCCTTTGGCTCCACAGCGCTTGCTGTCACTTCACCTGCGTGTCCCTGTCCTAGTGCCCTCCCTTTTCATTTCAGTACCCACTGCAAGTCCTGCCCACAGTGATCTGCCCTACCTGGAGCTCTTTTAAAGAATAATAGCCTGCATGGAAGCAGGTTCAGGGAAGTTAGAGATCAGAACAACCTTTTGCTCATCTCTGCCTGTCTCTTTCAAGCAGCTTTGAAGAGGGAAGATCTCCTCTCCTCCTTTCCCACTGCCCCTCTGCCCCAGCTCCTTCTCCTTCCTGCCTGGGAGTAAACAGTAGATGTTACATGTATTAACACTGAGCTCTAACACAATGCTCCTGGGCGTGCTCTGTGTGCAAGTCCCTGGCAGCCGTAAATTAATTAAAAGTAGACAGAAACCCTAGGAAAAAAGCAAGTTCCCTTCCCCCTTCCCCCCTGCCCCTCTTTTCCTTTCTCTCTCTGTGGGTAAATAGCTAATTCCTTTGTTCCTTGCTGCACTATTTCATTTCTGCCATCATTGTCCTCATTGTTCTCTGAAACAGGAGGGGTCTGGGCCAGGAGCAGCCAAGGTCTTGGCTAATGACGGGAAGTCTTTAAAGTTTGCGCTGCATTTCATCTTCTCTGTGGGAGTTTTAGGACGCATCCAGTGTTTGATCCCCACCGTGCAACTTTGCTTCTAGTTAATTAACAGATCCCCATTACACTCTCTCATCTGCAAGCACATGGGAGGCCTATCAGGAGGTAATTCAAGGCCAATCTGAGTGATGGCAGAAATTAGAGAAAAACGGTTGTTTTAGGGTTCTAACATCCAGGAATAAAGCTCTCCCTTTGCAGAGGTGCCCTGTAAATTTGGGCTTGTTTTGTTGTACCATTTTAAGTTTTTTAAGTGATGTCCTTTGCAATCAGATCTGTTTGGGAGTTTTGTATTTTTCAGGAAGAGTAGATGGGAAAGCAGCTTATTTGTGTTGCTGCTACTTTGCTGTGCTGGCAGCCTCCATGGTGTATGGTTTTGAGGGCCAGTTGAAACGAAACCGCAGTGTTATTAGCAAGATGTTTTCACCTTCCTTTCATTCCCAGCTTCCCCATTCCCATCAAGCCTATTATACAGGTTACAAGTATCTTATGGCAAGTTTTTAGTGTCGAGTAAAACCACCACAGGCCTCCCAGCTGCAGAGCTTTGTCAGGCTTTCAACTAAATACTGCCTCTCTCAGGAGTGCAACCTTCTGTCGACTTTGAATGTTTAGAGTTGTCTGATATTCCCCCCCTTCTTTCCTCTTTCCCCACCCTATGAGCAATGACCCCCTTTAACTAACGAATTAGGGACTGCTCCTGCAGTTGCAATTCTCAGTTCAGCACTTGGCAGTGAGAAGCAAACCACGGCTATTTAGTGCAGCGTTAAATGGCCCACCACATTAGCCCCCTGGCATGCAGAGCTATTAGGTTGTTTTACTGTTGTTAAAGTTCCATTTGTTAGGTGGAGTTGCTGCTCCAACAGAAACTTGGTAATGTGGAAAGGCACAGGCAGTGTCTTGTGGTTGTGCTGTGTGGCTGCAAGAGACCAAAGTTTCCCCTCTCTCCAGGAGACATTACAGAGGAAAGTTTTCAGCTTTGTCGCGGTTGAGTGGTCTCAATTGACCACGATGCTGTGGCGGCGAGTAATCACATCATGACCAGTTCCTTACCTGTTCCTTGGTCAGCTCCCAGCAGGGCTGCAGCAAGGTGGAGTTACCCAAAGAGGGAGCCTCCAGCACTTTGGGAGCTCCAGTTAGTGCCACACTTGGCGGGCTGTATCCTCAGCGTGATGGGCCACTGCTGGTGTCATCACCCTGTCCTCCGGCTCCTCGGCACGTCTCAAGGGAAGAGCAGCACGTGGGGTTATTCTCAGGTGCCAGGTGTTGGGCTGATGTGAAGACTCTGAGCAACTGAGGCTGCACAGGGTTTCCCCAGAGTCTCCTCCAGCCTGTGCACTGCCAACGCCGTGCCGCCCGAGAAACGGGTCTTTGTCAGAAATGCTCCAAACCTCCCTCAGAACGGGCTCTCACTGAAGGATTCACTGTTGTCTGCTATGAGTGAAAAAGGGGTATTGTTTTGATCTTGTCATCAGGGCTGTCTGGAAGATCCTGAGCACAGTTCTTGTAGCTGCCGAGGTCACTGGTCACACTGGGAGGTGGGATTCATGCCTGGCCATGAACTTCGTGTACAAGTCTAGAGAATGGTGTAGAAGGTTATGTGCACCTTTGGTTCAGGACAGCGTGCTAGGCTGTCCAATGCCCAGTCTTGGTCTTTGTCTGAAAACAGTACTAATTGCCTGCTTTTTTAAGGAATCTACTTTCTTATATTCTGAATAAATATTAATTAAAATATTTTAAAATATATATGTGTACATATGTATATAAAATGCCATATATTAGAGAAATGTGCTCTAATACAGGGAAAAAACATAGGGAAAGCAAACAGGGAGGGCATCAAAGAGAATGATTTAGTATTTGAGCCTCAAATACTAGTTTGAATCCTGACAGGGTTAGCAAAGCCTTCAGTGCTCCTGATTTTTCTCCAGTTCACTGAAGGTTTCATGGACAAGAGAACAAGGAGTGACATCCTTTTCCTCCACCTAAGCCCCAGTGTTCTGTGGAGCCAACTGGAGGTGCAGGAGTTTGCTCAGCCTGCCTGAGTGAAGTCTTTCTTTTCTTGTTCTTACTCACATTGCAGTGATTTGCATCCTGTGTTCTTGCAGGAGCAGTACCTCTCCATTGCAGGATACAAAGATACTGTAAAGCACTGGCTGATTCTTTGGGGTGGGAGGGGGAATGGATGCACTGAGGTGAAGTGAAGCTGTTTTATTTGATTTAAGCGTGATGAAATGGGCAGCACGTTCACAGTTTGAGGCACCCTGTTGCTGATGTGACTGGGATAGACAGGGTCCTCAGCTGCTAAGCAGGGATGCTTGGATGTGCCACAGGGTTTCAGAGAGAATCCCCCTGCAAAGGGAAGCGTGTGCCAGTATTGTAGAGCGCTTGTGCCAGCCAGCTTGCAGGGTTGATTTGGCATTTGGCGTATTGGTAGCGGCTGCCAGTGTGTGTGGTGGAAGAGAAGGGAATAGACAAGAAAAACACAGGAGTTTAAAATAAAAATGTAAAATTATTTGCTTTGTGCCATATGGACTTCAATATTTTGACAAAACTAAGGCCAAAATTAATCATGCCAGGTTAGAGTTTTTGTTCAAAAACATATGTATAACTGTCCCCCTGAGTGTGTGTTTGAGTTACGATTTTCATCCAGGAAAACCTTAACCTTTTCAGTTTCTTGTTCTCTGCTCCACTACCAATTGTTTCACCCAGATGAACTTGTCCTATTGTGTGAAAGTTTAAAATAGTTTTGCCTTATTGAAAGTTTCTTAGTTAAATCTCTAAGGTTTTCTAAAGGATTTCCTTTTAAAAATTTTGTTTGGAGGAGTTTATTTTCTTTTTCTTTTCACAGAACTAAATGGATTTTAACAAGAGCTGTCTTATGTCCAGACTGGACTGTTTGGTCAAAAAGGGAGGAAGGGATGAGAGGATGGAGGAGGATCCAGGGTTGCTAGTAATGGTTGGAGAGCCATTATATGAAAAGTGGAAGTCCATTATGCCTTTTCTCCTTGTCCTGACTAAGATGCTGTTTCCATTGCATGTATAGCACAGGGATTCAAATACTGGATTTAAGTTCAAAAATATGGCATCTGGCCAATTTGTGGCTTTAAATTTATAAAGTAACCGTTCATAACATCTAGAGAAATGTGACCTTTTGCACCTGTGAACCACTGAATTTTTCACTGAAATGTTTTCATCGAGCACCCAGCATCTTATTGTAACTGAGGATATTATTCAGGCTTGCCCTGTATTAGGCTGTTAATGGACAAGCTTGGCTATGCATTGAATATTTTCCTGCAGTGGTTCCTGTTGTGGCACTTTGCTTTGCCACTAAAAATGCCGTATGGAGTGTACCTCAATCCACTTCAAAAGCAAAGCTCAACTGTACAAAGGCACTCCTGAAAAGAAATAGGGATGAGTGTGGAGTGGAGCTGTTCTGTATTAGCTTTTCAGGGTTAGTTTGTTATGTACCCAAGTCCACATGATGACAGGAAATCTTGAAAGATCCAGGTTTTTTAGAGTTCAGGTGTGATTGAATTGGGTGGTTTTGTTCATCCCACTATAGAGATATGAGATGGATATGAAATTCAAATATAGATATCTATCTTTTTAAAGTTTAGAAATGTTCAGAGGCAGGATTTAAGCAATCTTTAATTCATGTATGTAAGCAATACTATGACTATGTGAGGACAGTAAATATATCTCTATCTGTGATTGATCTCAAGATCAGCCTATCTATTATCATAAAGCCCCTCCTTGGAGAGTGGGAAGTGGGTGGAAATTTGAAAGAACAAATTTAAGCAACTGGTTTCCTTTCACTTTTAAAACCAAATAGTGAGAGAGGCATAAAAGACCTCCAGTTTGATAGCGAAACATTGCTTTGAAGTTCCAACTAAATTGCATTTCTTGTTCT
Organism: Aleadryas rufinucha; assembly: GCA_013397815.1. NCBI lineage: Eukaryota > Metazoa > Chordata > Aves > Passeriformes > Aleadryas > Aleadryas rufinucha. The sequence continues at coordinate 148,804 of VZTH01004184.1, read as the reverse complement.
CTGCTGTCGCCTGTAAGACTCCAAAAAAAAAAAAAATTGGACAAGCAGTGATTAGTATATAATAATGTATGTTCAAATAGCTTATGGTATTATGAAAACAAAAATTCAAAAGGCCAATATACTGACAGTTAAAATCTGTCCAAGGGGCAATAGGGGGGAACCTTCACAAAAACAATATGCTGATTGCATGCAGCTACCCTGCCGAGTCAAATCTTAAATAAATTATACATACATAGCTGTGCTGGGGCTGAGAAATGAAGCAGTTTAAAATGTTCCTGGTTCTGTGCTTTAGGCAAAGCCTGTATCCACTCTGTGTTCTTAATGCATCAGACATTTGGTCTGTTGGTTTGGGTGCCCTGCCACGGGAGCTGGGCACTACCGGGTGCTTCGGAGGCCAGTGGAAAAATACAGCTTTGCACTAGATCAGGTACAGGGAGGAGTGTGGGTGATAATCCCTCTTGATTCTTTGATAAGGAATCCCTTTCTCTCAACTGCAGCACGCACCCCCAGTCCCCTCCACCCACTTGTAAGAAATCCTGATGAAGTACTGAAATGTTGAATGTTTGGTAAAGATTTTTCCCCCAGAAAGCAATTTAATGCATCCAAAAATTCAGTTTCTAAGCAGCGGAAGTTCGTCGGGAATTTAGGTCAAATCTGATAAGTAATTTCAGCCAAAATAAAGATGAAAATAAAATTCTGAACGTCAAAGTGATTCATTTCAGTACACATGAAACCAAGTATTTTGATTTCTTGGGATTTCCAAGAAGAGTCATTAACTGTACAATCTAGTGATATGGGCTGCTCACAGGTACCCGTGTTCTCATCCTCTTCCTTCCTAAACTGAAGAAAGGTCTTGGATGAAATTTTTCTTCATCTTGCATGCCATTCTTAGTCCATCTATACATACAGTCATGCATACATGTTCATGGAAGGAGAAACAGAATAATTCTGTGGGTGTGTGAGCAGGCTATTCCGTGTGAAAACAGCTATCTGGGGTCCACTCCTTGTGCCAGGGAATATGTAAGTGCTTATCCAGAACTTGGACTGAAAAGACTGATAAGGAGATCCTGAGGTACCACTGGTTAGGGCATATATAAGAGTATGGTGCACACACAGATCCTTGCTCTAAATCATATTTAATTTAAGTTCAAGTCCTGATCTCAGTGAATACTTGAATCCCTAAGGCACAATGGTAAGGAGGGTTTGACAGCAGCATCTTGTTCACAAGACCTACTTCTATACTGCTGGCAGCACATTCTTTTGCCCAAGAAAAGTTTCCTTAACCCACAGTTATTTGGACAATTCCCCTTTCAACAGTGGTAACTCAGGTTTGGACCAAAGGTAGCAAAGATAACCCAGAAACATTGTTAATATTAACATGCTTTGCTCAGGTTTTTGTGGGTTTCTTGGGATTAAATTGCACTTCCTAAACATCAACTAAAATCTATGTTAAATGAACAAAAAGTTTTACCTCCTCAGGAGGTAATCCAGTTTTGGTCTTTGGCCAAGACAATCAATCACACTAGTAATTGTAAACCCAGCACAAGGGGATGCAAGCAAAGAATACTACTGCTCTAAGTGTACTGTCATGAAATTCTGGCTGTTCTACCAAAATCCCCTTTCAAAGATTTAGTTAAATTACAGGGAAAAAGAGCAAAATTTGGCCCTTACTTCTGCCATAGTATCGATTGCTTGCTATCTTTTTATCAGTTTCATTTGCTAGAATAGATACTATTTGAACTTATTTTAAAAAGTATATTTCAACATCACTTGGCCACAAACAGAAGCTAATGTGTCCAGCTTTCAGGCGGCTTATTACCATTTGAATACTCTGGAGATAAATTATATTAAAAGAAAGAAAGAAGGGGGAAAAAAAAAAAAAAAGACGTTTCAGCTTCTGACTCATTCTAAATGGAGACTTGGCTCTAAGTAATCAAAATTGCTTTGGTTGTGCATAGCAGCATTAAAAGCCTTGTCCACTAATTGAGTGGAGCGGCTCCAGTGAAGCAGCCTTGCCCCCTCATTATGTGATCTTGCAAGTGCTGTTTGTCATCATCGCTTGCTGGTCTCAATCTAGCTGTGCTGCTGGTGCAAATTAATGGTAATTCCTTGTGACAGGCCGTGTCCTTCCAGTGAAACCACAATATGGATCTCCCCTTTCCTCCCCACACCTACCAAAGTCTGACTTCCCACCCCAGGGTATCGCCCCTGACTTGGCCCTCCAACTCCTCCCAGCTGACTGGTATGTCAGGGCGTGTTGTGGCTGGAGGGATGGATTGCACCCCGTGCTCTGCTGAAACACTGTGGAGGGACATGTCTCAAACAAAAGGCAGCGTTTCTTGGCAGCTCAGGACATGGGTGTCACCATCCACCACCTTGTGCAGCCACAGGACTACTGACAGTGCGCTCCAGCAAGCAGGAGGGAGCAGTGGGTAACACCTTAAAATCAAAGTTAGCTGGTACACATGGAGCGTTGACATGTCATCGCTGTGCTTTTACACTATTGGGGTTTTAGTAATTTATTAAATTTCTGCTTCCATCCTGACTTCAAGAAATGGCCTTAAGAAAGAAGGTATTAGTTGGGAGCTTAGAACTCAAGAAATCCATGCCTTGCTTTTCCTCAGGTTTGTCCCTTTGCAACAGATGCTTACACTCCCTTTTAATAATAATCTCTACTTCTCATCTTTTGGTTTTGCTGTCATTTTAAATTACAAACTGTGCTGTGAGGGCTGTCTGTATCTTTGGGGGGGGTGGGGATCTACAAGGGAGCAATGGTTTCAGCTGGGGCTTCTGTCCCAGATTCTCAGCTGGTAGAAGTTGGCAGAATGCCACTGAGGTCATCAAGTGTATGTGAAGGGACTGTGGCATATCATTGTTATTTGCATTGCTGGAGAGAGGGAATCTTCAGCCAGTGTCATCTTAGCCCAGATCTTAAAGAATTAACACCCAGTTCTCAGGCATATGCAGTTTTTCCTCACCTCAGTTATTTTCATTTTAAATGAAAATGAACAATTTTTACATGAAAATTGAACACTTAAAAAAAATCCACTTCAAAGCAAAATATTTATACTTCTGTTAGGAGAAATTTAGGAGATTGTTTTGAAATTAGTGCTTTTTAGTAAATTTTTCACTTAAAAATCAATTCACCAATTTCTCACTTTTAAAAGAAATATTATGGGGAGGAAGCAGGAAAAGGAGAGAAATTTAGATCAAATCTTGGATTGAAATTTTTTTAATAGTTCAGAAGAATCCAGAACTGACTGAAATCAAGGTTACAGCTCCAGGTTCATCCTAACTAATGTTAATCACTTTTCTGAGGTCACTAGATTTTGAACACTGTCACCTGAGCCTGCCTCTTTAGAGCTAGAGTGTTTCAGCCCCCATTAGGTTTTTACAGCCCTTAGGGTGGTCTGTCCATCTCTGCTGGAGGGATCCTGGGCCAACTGTGTTCATAACCCAGTTGAGTTGAAGCTGGGTTTTAGACATCACTTCTCAACAGGTCATTTACTCTGGAATTTTTTTTTTTTAATGCTAAAAGGTCCCCAAGATGAGCTGTTCTCATTGAAATATAGCACAGCCCCATCCACAGTACTGTTCATCAATTCCAAGGTTAATGCCATTGTCCCTGTGCCACACAGGAGGCACCCAAAGAAAGGGAGGTGACTTAGCAGAGGTTGGCCAGGAAAGATGTTTGCACCCACACCCCATGGCCCCGGTCTCGAGGTGTTTATTAGGATAGAGCAAAAACAAGGTTCTTCTCTTAACCTTAAATCCTAGAGTAATGTTGGACTTTCAGCTCAGTTAGTTCTTTCCCCAGTGGAATTGGAAGATTGAGGATGTGATTTCTCACAGTTCCAAGACAAGGAAATAATCTCCTACGAGAATTTTTGGATAAAATGTCACTGTCCCGTATTGCTGATTGCATGATTTGGGGATTTTGGAGTACGCCTGGCAACAGCACTTTCAGATTCTGCAGCATCCTAAAATATCTCATATGGCTGCATGGGCTGTTTAATGCACAAGACTACAGGTAAATATTTTGGACCCTGAGTCCCTGTGGATGTGTCATGGGAGGAGGTCAGAACTTCTGACCACAGAGAGGGAAGGTTCGGTGCTTTTGTGTTCCACACTGTGCCCAGTTGACAGGACAAACACCAAGTTTACTGCTTGAGTGTAAGCTCAGAGATCTCTGTGTTGGGTTGAAATAATTTCTCAGATTTGCAGTGTATATATAGCTGGTGATGCAGCCAAAATAACTGTTATAGACACTGCAGGATCAATACTAGAGGTGCAGATGAATACTCTCTCAAATGACTGTGGGAAACAAAATAAATCTTAGTTTTGCTGAAGAATAAAATTGTCAAGCTGTTTAGCTTTCTGCCAAGTGTCTCCATTGAAAGCAACAGCAGAAGTCCTAAGTGATTTCAGTACTGCAGGATCAAGCTCCAGGTGTTGCAGGACACCTGCATATCCAATGTGAAAAACTTTTGGTTCTTTGAACTGGCAAAAAAAAATCTTTAATTTAGATTATATATAATCATTTTTTATTAGAGCTTTAACTTGGTTAAGTATAATCAGGTAGCTATTGTATAATTTAAATGGCCAGTGATTGTTATTTGTTAATAACAACTTACATTTATGTAGTGCTGTATATCCCAAAGGGATCCCAGATGATTTTAAAGACTCAACAATAAAATGCACAACAAAGTAAACATTAATTACAATTACAGCATTGCTAGAAAATATGAGGATATTAAAAATCTGGCGGTCTGTGGCTTGCTTCTGCTCTCATTTGAATTCATTAGCCAAGCTCACCCAGAGTGCAAATGGATTATTAGTGGTTCTGCCATATCTGATTCAAGAAATTTTCTGTACAAGTACCTCCTCTGTACTGGGACAGTAGTAAAGGATGTAAGTACCCTTCTGAAGCTTCACTCATGCCAGTTGCTTAAGTGGAATGTTATTTTTGGAGTCTGTTGAGTGGCTTGAATTCCTCCCTCTCTTGTTTGGGTGGTTGTACGGTGTTAAACTCTGGGGCTGGTTTCTTGTTAGATGGGAGGAGGCTAAACAAATGCCACATGCCTGCAACATCAGAGTGGGAAGTCAGACAGTGCTTTGTGCAACCAGTTCTTTTTTCATGTATAAGTCTTGAAACAGTTTAAAATTCAGCCCTGTTACAGCCATTTTTGGGTTCTCCATGTTGACATTTCACTGAGGTGAACAGAGCAGTTTATGCCTCCTGAGCTGCTCTTCCAGGCTTTTGCATGTTCAAGTTTCTCCACCAAAATGGTTGTCAAGCACTGGAACAGGGTGCCCAGGGAAGTGTTGGAGTCACCATCCACTGAGATACCTAAAGGATGTGTGTACATGACACTTAAGGACAGAGTTTAGTGGTGGATTGGCAGTGTTAGACCATTTGTTAACCTTAAGGGTCTTTTGCAGCCTAAATGATCCTGTGATTCCAAGTGTCTAGCTCTGTACTTTCACTCCCTAAATACACATTGTCAGTGCTGAAGGAGATGAAAACTTCAGGGATGTTAATGTGTTCTGCTATAGCACCTTAGGGAAGACTACCCTGGAACTGCAGGTGGGAACTGGGAAAGTTCTGCTGCAGCTGGCACTGCACAGACAAGAGGCATGGCAACAGTCCCTGCCTCCTAGAGGGTGATATAAAGGACTTCAAAAACATAAAAATGAGAATCACAGAGTTGTTTGGGAGGGGAATCACTGAAGTGATGGGACTACTTTCATTGCTGACCACAAAAACAGAGCCAGGAAGGCAGATGCTATTTTTGTGGATGGGTAATACAGGTCACTTGCTTTGTGTTGTTTCTTTTCTAATGTCTAATAAATTCTAGTCCTGATTCTGAAATATTTCCAGAACCCCTGAAATACTCTTGAATTATAAAGTGTTTTCAACTGCTGAGGTAAGTTGTTTGCACCTGAAGATAAAGATATACTGATATTAAACATAAATTTGGGACTAAGCAAAACAATGTGTAAACTACTTTTTTTCACTGGTTTACCAGAGTCCTTGTCCACGGAGATGGTTTTCAGTTTCTGAAAACATTAATTTTTCCCTGCCTTTGGGCCACAACATGTGAAAACAGTCTACTTCAAATAATTTAGTCTTAAAACCATAGTTCTTTCTCAATATCTGAGTTTCTTTAGTTTCTGTTTTAACACTCATGATTGTGTGAAAGTTGTTTGCAGATACTGTCTTGTTTTTCAGATTTGTAATGAAGCATGAGGGATTTTTACATTTTGTGGCGAAAGTTTTGCATGGTTCTTACTGTAAAGCTTTCACAATGTCTTTAAGTTGTTTTATTTTTGGGAGATGGAAGAAAGGGAAATAGTGACTTAGAGACAAGTTTTCTGCTCCCTTTCCTCTATGTAGCAGATGATAACTCTCAAGTACAAATGGTGCCACACCCAAGACGCTGAGCTCTAATTTTTGATCCTACATGCACTGGTGGCCTATTTACTAATCTGTAATCACCAATAAATTTGTTCTAATATAGTTAAGAGCCTGATCTCTGAGTAATATTGAGCAAACACTCTCAAAGAAATATCCTTGTGGACCTTCTGAAATTCTTTTCCACAGAGGTTTCTGTCAAAACTTTATTGACGCCACTACAACCAAGCACTGGGCATCAAAACTACATGTAACTCATAGGGAAGTGCTATGAAAATGTTGTTTCTTTCTGAAACTGTATTTAAGAGTAGGGTTAATAATGATGATGATAATAATAATAGCACTTGTGATCATTAGACCTTGCAAGAGGATCCAAGTCTTTTCACTCATCAGCAATGCACAAACTAATGGAAGAACAGCAAGCTGGACAGTGTCTTGGGTGTCCTGCTCTGTTCAACACAAGCCTGTTAGAAATGCTCATATATGAAAGACAAATTGACCTTCCATATGGGAAGTTGTGGCTTTTCACTTACAGCTCCCCAGCTCTGTAGAAAAACTCCCTCTTGTTCTGGTTAAAGTTGTCGTACATTTTGAAAAGCCTGGATAGATCCTACTAGACTAGAATCCAGCCAAGGACATAATCTTCTCTGGAAGGAAATCAGTATTCTTCCTTAAAGAGACTTGAATTTTTTTTATGTTTTAAGACATTACTCAAAAGAAAAAAGTTTAAACGTGTCTTTTTTTTTAATGGTCTCATTATTAATTGGAATTTGAGGACTGAACTAGTAATTACTAATCAAAGTCTACCTGTGGGAGCAGAAACTAGATGGAATCTTGTTTCACTTATTTAAACACAAACCTGTACAATTTGAGATTAAATAGATTTCCCCAGGTTACCAGTAGTAGCCTTCTCTGTGCCGGTAGGCCATCTACTAAAAAGTGAAAAAATGTGTGCACATGTTGGTGACAGAGATGTCACAAAAACGTGACTGGCTTTGTTTTAGGCATCATTACACGTGGGTGGATTTTGTGGACTAAGCATGGAAATGAAGGGCAGACTGGATGGAATAATTTTTTTATTTGTAATGAGACTGAGTATGTTCAAGTAATTTGAAATCCCAGTGGTAAGGACTTAGGTGCAATATCATCATTGCAGTGCTTTTAGAGGGAAATAAGAAGTCAATAGAAAAAAGATTAGCTTGAGTTGGAGCTTTAATTTTTGTTAAGGTTTGTAGTTTTAGAACAGAGAGTGAACTCGCATAAGGAATGGCAGTGCATTAGTGAAAGCAGGTGTCTGAAAGAAACTAGTCTGTGTTTGTGGGAGCATGAAACTGTTGAAAAGAACTGCTACTTTCACACTGTCACATAAAAACTCCTGACGAGCCTGGCAATGAAGCGTAGAGAAACTCTCCCTTGTTTGTCCAAGAAAAATAGTGCATGCGAGAAAAAATAGTATCAATGGCTCTGGGCTTAGTTTCTGTGGTGTTTGATATCAGTCTTTAGGACTCGAAAGAGAGAGGTTCTAAATGAAAGCATGAAAGTCCTGGGATTTTGTTATGAAAACTTCCTTCAAAATACTTTTACAAAACACCTTTAAAATGTTGAAGAAATCTGTTAGAACTAATCTCAGGAGTGGGAAATAACTGTGAGTTATTATTACTGCAAATTCTCTAAAGCATCTCTTTTGTATGTTTACAGCATGTAACAAATATAAATAATAGCTGATTAGTAGTCTAGTGTCAGAGCTCTCTGTTTTCTCCCCATATTGGATAAATCTCCTACTGATGGATCAAACATTAAATCAATCTAGTAACATGGCCTTCAGCACTATAGTATCTGAGTGCCTCCCAGTGTTGGAACGCTCAATAATGCTTGGTTTTTCTCCAGTTACTCTGTACGTCTTAATTTGATTTTGTTCTTAGTTACACTGATGTAAATGTAAAACTACTCCACTGATTTTGATAGAGGAAGCCACCATTTATGAGCCTGAAGAGCAAAATCTGTCACCCCCCCCTTGCAATTCCTCAGCTATTCTTAAGTTGTACTATTAATAATATTTATTTGACTTATTAATCTGCTCCCTCATTTATTCTCCCTGTTCCTGCTGCATCTTTTTTTCTTCTGCCACTTTGGGTACGATCCAAAGTCCTCTGAAATGGCTGCCAGTCTCACTATTGATTTGAGCTGACTGGGGTTCAGTTTCCCACTTGTCCCTCCCTCCTTTTTTCCCCTCTGCAGCTCCCGAAGGGTTCTGTGTGAGTTTGTACTCTGATTAATTAAAGTTACAGGTATTCCTACAGTTTTGTGAATACACACCTTGCTGTACTGGAATCCTAATCCCCATATTTTCCTTAATGCCCATTGCTTCCCTCGGTTTAGTTTTCCTTTAATGAGAGCTCCCTTTCCTCCTCTTGCCACAGGTCTTGGTGTCAGGTTCAGCATCTCATATTTTAGGGAGAGCTTTGCTACGAGCCTGATCTGAGTTCTGTAGAAAACTCAGTGGAGAAACCCCACTTCCCTGAGATTTTTGTTCAGGACAGTTGTAGTGAATATGAAAAGGGTTTTGAATGAGATAGTTGTGACTCTTCCTTTGATATTTTTTTTTTCTTTTCTTTCCCCTTGCTGCCTTCAAGTGTTGGAAGCAGAAGAAAATAAAAAGGAATTGAGAATTTAAGCTGGGAGGCCTGGAAGGTAAGAGGAGTGTTTTCTTCCTTGCCAGAGAGGCATTTCTGGATGTGCTGATGTGAGTGGCAGTGCGTTGGCTCCGCTCTGGGAGACGAGGCTGGTCCAGGGCCTGCTCAGTCCAGTTGAGGTCCTTGATCCTTCACAGCCTTTTTGTGTCATTGGGGGCAAAGGCTTCACTTTGCTCACCTGCAGCAGGGGCAGAAAGGCTTCCCTGCAGCAGGAGGGCAGCTTGAGGAGAAATGCAGCAAAGACTGGGAAGCAATGAACTGGTTTAAAAGGTGGCAGAGCATGGGAGCTACTTGGACAGAGTTGCCAGGTTTGAGGGTAACAGCTGTGCTGTGTGGACAGCTGGGCTGGTGTTTGCATTATTTCAAGAAATGTTTTGCTAAGGTACTTGGCTGCTATCTGTAACTTCACTGCGTTATCTTCTTTGGAGCCTCGTTTGATTATTTTACTCTCACTTTCTGTTCTACATGGTTTTAAATGGGGCGAAGGTGAAATACAGTATAAGCAAGATACAACTCTGGCTTTCATATAAGAACCATGCTGAAAGCACAGTAACAGCATTGGAAAGCCATGCACTACTCGTTGGACAACTGCAGTTTGCAAAGACAGCTCGTAAGGGCTTACTTGAGGCACACCTAGGGACAAAAGCCTTTTCATGGGAACAAAAGCCACAGCCAGGCTGCCAGATTTCAAACCTTCCTCTGAAGCTCGAAGCACCAAAGTATTTTTCAGAGGAGGAGCTTGAAGAATTGTCAGTGTAATATCGTGCACCCTTGTTCTTGGGAGAAGTTGTCCCATTTCCAAAGCTCACAGCCTGAGGCAGTCATGCATCGGAGATAAATCAGCTGAAATGGCAAAATACTGGCAGGGTATGAACAACTGCAGGTAGTTGTTTAATCGCTTGTGTCAAGTAATCTTAATAACAGGTATGCCTACTGATCCAGTCAGTTATATAAATGGTCCTGCTGCCTTTCCTGGGCTCTCACTGAGGCAGAGCTATTGATACCTAAGATGTGGCTGTGTGCAACTGCTGTACTATGACTGTCTTAAAAGACAGAGCTCACCCAAACAGGGAGGGACTGATCTATTTCTGCTTCTCTGCCTTTTCTCCGTGGCACTCTGTAGTGAGAATCTCGGATTTTCTTCCCCCTCCTCTAGATTTGTGAGAATACATTTAAATTTTAATATTCAGAGGCCCCAAAGATGTAAATAGCACTAAGATAAGTGTTGCCCTGTTTGAAATTCCCCGCTGGGTCCACCTGTCACGCTTTGTCTGATGTTGGGATAATAAGCTCTGTGGGGCAGTAAATGCCTCCCTCACTCATCCACACAGCCCGTTGTGCTGCTTTTTGGAGGAAGCTTCGAGCAACACATCGTGGAAAAAATACCAGACTCCTGAGACTGAGAGTTTGCAGCACATGGAGCAAGCTTGGCTCAAACTCACAGATCGAAAGAAGTTTGTGGCTGATAAGAAAATAAATCATTTTCTAATCTGAAATAATCTGGTCCCTAGCACTTACAAGAAGACTCACCAGTATTATAAAAACAGATTTAGTTGCAAAGTTTTTTTGTGTGAGAAGAAAGTATTTGTGTTTTCAGTGTATGTTACTAATAGACCTCTGACAAGTTGGACATGTTTGGCTTGGAAGAATTTATCTTCTGGGTTTGGATATTTGGGTTGGTTTGGTTTTTTTATTTGCCAGTGCTTTCTTGATTTTTTGCAATTTTCAAATCCATATATTGGCATCTGGTTTTTTTGCTGTGAAGTTATGTCATCTCCAAGCAAACCTGTGTAATGCATCAGGCTGTGTCCCTGTGTGTCCTGGGTCATGTGTTTACTATTAAAGCACAGTTTCTGTGCTTTTTCACAACAGTTTAGTTGTCTGCAGGAACTGGTGGTTAAACATGGCAGGCTGGTGATAATTGTATAGGTTCAGCCTCTGTTTCCACTGCCTTTGATCAGGATGCATTCGACTTTCAAATATTGTTTATAAATTATTTTTTCACATGCTGCTTTTGATTTTCATAGATGTGCCCTTCCACACAATAGGAATAGTGAGTGATTTCTTATTATAGCTCCTTAGCATGTAAACATTTTGTTACTGTAAACTCTGATCAAATTTGAACTGTAAGTGTAGGTAAGAATAGAAAGACATGGATCCCACTACAAAGATGTTGCAGTTAGAGTGGTAACAAATGACATGGAAAAGGTGGAGAAGACAACTGTCAAATACAGCATGTTTGTGTATATACAAATGTACTTAAAAAGAGAGGTACCTTTGTTTATTTCTGCAGTTTAATTTAACATCATAGTAAAAAAAAAACAAACAGTAGAAAGATCAGTGTATAAAAAAATTTGAACCATGTGGCAGAACTTGTCTTCCTGATAAAAAGGAAAAGCAGCCAGAGATTGAAAGAGTGGGAATGTTGGTATTTTTTTATGAATAGCTTGTGTTAAAGTCATTAAAAATAAATTATTCAACCTTTTTCCAAATAAAATAGGAATTTTTATGACTTCTCCCTCTATGGTTTTGATGAGAAAGAGTTGAGTATCAGTAGAGTTGCAGAAACCTCCACACAAATGTGGTAAAGCATCTTAGATCTCTGTGGTCTGCAACTTGAACACACAGTGTAGGCTGGAGAGAGTAGCTCTATCAAGTAAGGAAAGGGAGTTTGTCTGAGGTTGTATTCTTGCTGCAGATTTTACTTCCAGTTGGTAAATAATATAAATGTTCTTGGGCAAAATTTCATTATAAACCCATTTTCTGTTGCAGGTACAATTTTGGTTCAACTTGAGAATTTAAGTCTGTTTGTGTGGTGACGATGGGAAGTGGGTTGGGAGGAATTGCTGTTACTGTATTACTTCCCCTCCAAAAAGGTCTCAAAATGAAACCAGCTGCTAAATTGGTAATCTGCAAGCTCACAATATTTGCATGCATTTCTGAGTATGGCTGTGAGAGAGAGGAAGCCCCCGTTCTTGCACATCATTTGTTTTCTGTGTCATCCTGAACTCTGAGATCTGAATCTCTTGCTTGCATGGGTGGCTTTAGTTTTGAGGGGTTTTGTGCTAGTTTTTGTAAAAATCCAAGACTGAGGCTTGTTTGCAAGAATGGCTTGTGAGTGGGTACCTCTGGCTGATCATTAGACCCACGAGGTCTGAAGAGTATCATATCTGTGTTGAAGGAGCAGGTCCAAATCATATTGTGATGTTTTATTGAAGTGTTCATATGTGAGTTTGCTTGCTGTTATGTCAACTGCAAGAGCTGTCGCCTAAGAAGGAATGAAGATGATTTAATAGCACTGAAGAGACTTAGGTTAAGGTTCTTTTTTGTGCCTTCATTTTGTGCCCAGCAGTTGCTCAGGTAACTGAGAATCAGTGGATGAATATTCCCAGACAGGTTAAAAGCATGCATGTTGTCCAGTGATATATCCATGAAAATGGGATCAAACAGGAAATGATAACTGAAGAAGCTGAGTGCAGCAGAAACATGTGAATTGTCCTTTCTACCTGTTCTGACAAACAGAAACTATAAGTTTGTTTCTCCCTTTACCAAAAAAAATTAAATGCAACCAAGACTAGATTCTTTAACATAATCCTCATGGGTTTGGGTATCATTAGGTAGGCTGGGTGACAATCTTCTTGCCTAAAAATCCCTCACAATGAAAATCAAGTAGCTCCAAGAAACAACCAACTCATCAAATGTTGCCTTTTCCTAAAAGCAGTGAGACAAGGCAGCTGAGATTGGAAATGGGGAGTGGCCCTAGAGGCTTGGAGAAATGCTGTAAACCTAGAAATGCCTTGATTCAATCTGCTTGGGATCTGAAGTTATAATCCAGTGGTTTATCTGCTTGTTTCTGCCTTCTGCTGTGAACAAATTCTCTTTGTGCATGGCTGGATTCTTTTTACCTCTGCAGTTTAGGTCAGAATGCTCCTGGTCACTTTTCTGGTAATGTTTTTGCCTGCTTTTTAGAAACACTTTTTCGAAACAAGAAATGTCTGCAATTAAAAAGCCAAGTTGCCCCTGACAATAAGTGATTCCTCTGCCATTCTCCTATGAACAAGTTTGGGGGTTATATATATGTGTGCCCTGCACATGGTACACTTTTTTTTAGGTACATCGTTTTCTTTCTTTCTTTAGATAGTGGGAGTAAGTGAATCAGCAGTTAAAAACTCAAGTGTTTAATTTGTGCTTCTCTCTGACAAGTCCCATTGCTGTTCCCAGTCTTGGTCTGCAGGATCTGACTGTCCCTGGTGTGTCTGGGCCAGCTGAAGGGCAAGGTTTCTGGAAAGCTTTGTTTTTCTTTGGCTTTGAGGCTGTGTGTGGGTGTTCACTTCTTGTTCACTTTTTCTGAAATGGGAAATGCTCTTTATTTAAGAAAAAAAAAAAAGTAGCTGAGCTTTATTTGTCTGCTCTGCTTTCCATGCATGTTCAATAGCATCACTTCCCACTGGG
>VZTH01004184.1:118561-135222 GCA_013397815.1 Aleadryas rufinucha | reverse complement strand
CTGTGGTCTGCAACTTGAACACACAGTGTAGGCTGGAGAGAGTAGCTCTATCAAGTAAGGAAAGGGAGTTTGTCTGAGGTTGTATTCTTGCTGCAGATTTTACTTCCAGTTGGTAAATAATATAAATGTTCTTGGGCAAAATTTCATTATAAACCCATTTTCTGTTGCAGGTACAATTTTGGTTCAACTTGAGAATTTAAGTCTGTTTGTGTGGTGACGATGGGAAGTGGGTTGGGAGGAATTGCTGTTACTGTATTACTTCCCCTCCAAAAAGGTCTCAAAATGAAACCAGCTGCTAAATTGGTAATCTGCAAGCTCACAATATTTGCATGCATTTCTGAGTATGGCTGTGAGAGAGAGGAAGCCCCCGTTCTTGCACATCATTTGTTTTCTGTGTCATCCTGAACTCTGAGATCTGAATCTCTTGCTTGCATGGGTGGCTTTAGTTTTGAGGGGTTTTGTGCTAGTTTTTGTAAAAATCCAAGACTGAGGCTTGTTTGCAAGAATGGCTTGTGAGTGGGTACCTCTGGCTGATCATTAGACCCACGAGGTCTGAAGAGTATCATATCTGTGTTGAAGGAGCAGGTCCAAATCATATTGTGATGTTTTATTGAAGTGTTCATATGTGAGTTTGCTTGCTGTTATGTCAACTGCAAGAGCTGTCGCCTAAGAAGGAATGAAGATGATTTAATAGCACTGAAGAGACTTAGGTTAAGGTTCTTTTTTTGTGCCTTCATTTTGTGCCCAGCAGTTGCTCAGGTAACTGAGAATCAGTGGATGAATATTCCCAGACAGGTTAAAAGCATGCATGTTGTCCAGTGATATATCCATGAAAATGGGATCAAACAGGAAATGATAACTGAAGAAGCTGAGTGCAGCAGAAACATGTGAATTGTCCTTTCTACCTGTTCTGACAAACAGAAACTATAAGTTTGTTTCTCCCTTTACCAAAAAAAATTAAATGCAACCAAGACTAGATTCTTTAACATAATCCTCATGGGTTTGGGTATCATTAGGTAGGCTGGGTGACAATCTTCTTGCCTAAAAATCCCTCACAATGAAAATCAAGTAGCTCCAAGAAACAACCAACTCATCAAATGTTGCCTTTTCCTAAAAGCAGTGAGACAAGGCAGCTGAGATTGGAAATGGGGAGTGGCCCTAGAGGCTTGGAGAAATGCTGTAAACCTAGAAATGCCTTGATTCAATCTGCTTGGGATCTGAAGTTATAATCCAGTGGTTTATCTGCTTGTTTCTGCCTTCTGCTGTGAACAAATTCTCTTTGTGCATGGCTGGATTCTTTTTACCTCTGCAGTTTAGGTCAGAATGCTCCTGGTCACTTTTCTGGTAATGTTTTTGCCTGCTTTTTAGAAACACTTTTTCGAAACAAGAAATGTCTGCAATTAAAAAGCCAAGTTGCCCCTGACAATAAGTGATTCCTCTGCCATTCTCCTGTGAACAAGTTTGGGGGTTATATATATGTGTGCCCTGCACATGGTACACTTTTTTTTAGGTACATCATTTTCTTTCTTTCTTTAGATAGTGGGAGTAAGTGAATCAGCAGTTAAAAACTCAAGTGTTTAATTTGTGCTTCTCTCTGACAAGTCCCATTGCTGTTCCCAGTCTTGGTCTGCAGGATCTGACTGTCCCTGGTGTGTCTGGGCCAGCTGAAGGGCAAGGTTTCTGGAAAGCTTTGTTTTTCTTTGGCTTTGAGGCTGTGTGTGGGTGTTCACTTCTTGTTCACTTTTTCTGAAATGGGAAATGCTCTTTATTTAAGAAAAAAAAAAAAGTAGCTGAGCTTTATTTGTCTGCTCTGCTTTCCATGCATGTTCAATAGCATCACTTCCCACTGGGAGGTGTTGGTCCAGCCTACCAGGAGATGCTGTGCATCTGGACTGTTTTTCTGAGGTGATGAGTTAAGTCTCCTTCTAAAGGTGTTGTGGACACCTCAGAACCTGTGAACATCAGCTAGTGCACATTTTTTCATGGTTTTCTTTAAGCATCATTTAAAAGTTAGTTAATATTCCAGCAAATGTCAGTTCTATGGAGCTGTTGAGCTTCTCTGAAATTCAGGGTTGACGCAGTGAACAAATACTGCTGTCGCTTTTTGGCCAGTATAATGACAGAACTTTGAGAAGTTTTTGCCTTCGTTTCTGCTTCTTGTCAGATATTTGTTCACTTTCAAAGGAAAGAGACCACTTCATTTAACAATTTCAGTTCTGAAGTGTAAGTAGCATTTGTGGTGTTTGCTCATGTGAAAAAATTGTAGTTTTTAATTTCTAGAATTTTAATCCGTTTTAAGACAAAGCTGTTAAACAGATGAATGTGGTCATATGAATAAGTAAACATATATAAAAATAGAGTGAATTAATGAAGCAAATTAACTTGGTTATTGTAAGGATGTGAGAAGATAGATGTGCCTGTTTTTCAGGTGGAAGTTTTGGTGGCGATGGAGAGACCAAACCAGGTTGAACCCCCCAGTTCATACACAAATATGACCCGTGCCCAGGGCTTGTTAAGTGTGTTTGCTCCACGGCTTCTCCAGAAGGAGAACTTCAGGTTTTAGTGCCTGTGCTTTGTGGATCCAAAGTGCATTTTGACTGTGGCTCCCTCAGAGAGGAAACAAAGATCTATCAGAGTTACCTGGGTGATTTGTTCTGGTTATCTGCCACATAAACCCACCACGGAGCAGCTCAGAACTCTTATACAGGTTGCTGACATGGCACAGGGAACATCCAATGCTGAGCATGAAAAAGAATGGAGAAATGATGAGCAAGAGCTTACAAAATAATTTCATAGTGGGAGACTTGAAATTGGGTGAAATACCAGTGAAAGGAATTTCAGGTTTGGTGGTTGTTGCTGCTGCTGCTGTCCTAAGCACAATCAGAGCTTTCCTGTTTGTCTGCCCCATTGCCCTGAAATGCTGCTGCCAGTTATCACAGGGAAGGCTGGGTGTTTCTGACATACCCAAATTCACAGCAGAGCTCTGGCTCTTCAGAACCTGGACCTACTCCCAGTGTTAGGAGCAGGAGTGAAACAGCCATCCCTTCTCCTGTGCTAACACACACCCCGCCATTAACAGTCTGAAGGCAATTTTAATAAAATACATAACCCTGCTGAGCTAGTCTCAGAAGATAAATAAGTGTTGTAGAAAAGAAGCTTTTGTTTAAAAGTAATTATTTAAACTATGCATTACAGGTAATTTTCCTTTACCAGTAAACCAAATGCTATCAGAATTTCAATAATAGCTTTGTGTTACTTATCTAGATAACATGATATTGTCATTTCCAGGAGCTTAAAATGCTGTTTTATTTTCATTTGTGTCAAATATAAGGGTAAATGAGACCTGAATATGTATTGAAAAAAAAATCCAACAACATGGGTTTTGTATAATTTTCTGAGAGCAGCATTTTGTTTTCCAACCTTTTATAGTAAAATAACAATCTAATGATAGTTTCCTAAAATGTGGACTTAAAACAGTAGGGTGAGGAGCATCTTCTTATTTTCTGTTTGGGGTAAACATGCTGAGTTGACAGCAAATACAATTCTTTTGAAGAGGTTTGTCAATAAAACCATAACACTGTGGTAACTTTATATTGTGCATGCAGATGTAGCCGAACACTAAGTGCTTCAACCCATATATAGCTTAGGAAAAAGAGTGGTATCATTTTTTACCCAAGAGAATTTTCACTTCTAAAAACTACATGAAAAACTCAGCCTCTGTGTTTCCTTTCTCTCAGCATTATTTCTACAGTGTAAACCTCTCTAATGGTCACAAAATAGTTTATTATGAGGAAGATGGAACAACTAAGGAAGGAAAACAATTTTTTTTTTTTTATTCTTGAAAGAGAAACATCTCTGTTTCAGGTCATTAACTGAAAGGATGGGCGGTTTGTTTCAATAAAAGGTTTTTTTATTATTATTCTTTATGCTTATTTATTATATTTATATTTATTTCTGTTTCAGTATGGGCAAGGGAAGGGCTGCTGCTTTGAGAGCTGAGCAGCTGAGCCCATGTGGGGTTGTCCCCTGTGAGGCTTGGCTGCAGCCTCAGTTTCTGGCCAGGAGCCCCATGGCGTGTTTTGGCTGCAAGGAGGTAAAGTAGGAAAGATACCCAAGTGCATTAAGGCCAATTTTCAACCCAAATTTAGGCCTAGATTCTGCCTAATCCCTAACCTAGAGGGTTTTTACTGAATGTCTCTAGGCCTTCAGAAATGCCTACCCAATTGAAAGTGGAGGCACCAGGATTAGGTGGATTTTTAGATCATCTACATCTGGCCATGGTCTGTCTGCACCAGGGTTTCCAATTACCCAAAATGGAGAAAATAGCATTTCCCTACTTCAAAGAAGATTTGTGAGGATCAATGTGCTTGAGATTGTGGCAGTAGGATATATCTGTAACCTACATAGGTAATAGATCAACTTAAATACTTTTAATAAAAGTGGGCACAATAATTCATTGCTCCGTCGCAGGGAAATTGTGACGCTTAGTGTTTGTGATCTATGTGAGAGAGGTTGAGATCTTTTGATTAAAAAGTGATACTGCTCTAACTGTGTGAATTATGAGCACGCCTGTTTGCACACTGAATTTACTTCTCGACCTACCCAGGGGGGAGTTTTAATCTCTTGAGTGAAAACTGTTGTCCCCCCTCCAGAAAGTTTTGCCTGTTTCAAGCCATGCTCGGCTTCCTCCCGTTACTGCTGTTTTGGGAGAAGGATGGTGATGGAGCAAAGAGCAGAGGCAGCTGATGGTAGGCAGGGGTTTTGCCACCAAAGAGCCCAGCTGATAGCAAGGTACTGCCATGACTTGGATCTGGCAGGCAGGAATCAAAATGCCACCCTTTGGCTGCGGAAAGAGCTAAAGATTTGTCTCCAGCAAGTGACAGGCGCCAAGGTACTGTCGCCCGTTTTCTAATTTTAGCAGGAAGGCTGGCAGGGATCTTACCTAGACAGACAAGCGCTGTTTCTGCCCAGGCCGATCTGCTGCCGTGGGTCCTGTTCCAAACCGCTCGGCTGGGTGCCTCCCGGCTTTCAGGGGGTGGTGTGCTGGTGGGAGGGAGAGGGGAAACCCCTACCCTTGTCTCCAAAGGCCTGTGAAACCTCCGAGCCTGCCTCGAGACAGTAAAACCCATCCCTTCTACCGGCTGTTGGAAAATAAGTGTTTGTAGGAATGTTGTTATTAGTGCAGGGATTGGGTTGGGAAGGCTGTTGGAAGTGCCTGTGACAGCACAGGGAGTCACACACACATGAGAGGCTCCTGCGTGTCCTGCAGCCTGGTGCCTTGGGTGCGGTTCTGGTACAGAAGCAGAAGAGGAAGAAGTGGTTACAGGAGTTCACCAAAGGGGAAAGAGAGTGGGTCTTCCCCCCTACGAAGTGACTGGAGCATGTGTAATCATTATACAGGGTTTCCTGAAAAATTGCTCTGACTTTGACTTTTGACTTTGGAAATAGGTGTCTAGGGAAAGGTAGGAAGGAGTCTGAAATAATTTCCTGTCGCCTCCTTTCCCTGATTTACAAGTCACCTTCACAGCTTTGAGGCTGTGCTCTGCCGTGCATCCACCTCTCTGCCTGTTGCAGAGGGGTGTGAGATTCACTTTAGGAAACAGTGAAGCGTTTTCTGCTGGTTTAGCTCACTCAGTTGGTTCATTGGCAACTCAGGCAAATGCCAACGAGGCACTGGCTTTGAGTCTTAAACAGCAAATGTGATCTGTCACATTTTGAAAATATCTGTAAGGACACTGCAGCCAATAGTGCAGCTGAGCTTTTCCAGTAGCCCATATTCAGATGGAATATGAAATTGAGAAGAGCCTATTGGCATGTATTATTACCATATTATTAACACTGGATTTTATTAATGTGTTCTTCATTTGTGTAATAATGACATGGGCAGTATTTAGCTATTCTGGGCTTTACATAAATAACTATTGGGAGTGTCCTTTTGTCAAATAGGTCTGGAAGTGGACAATGCAGAATTGATGTTTATCACATCTTTCAAAGATCATTTTTACCATCTCCACTAAAAGCTATATTTGCTCCAAGCACATCTTGCTTGGTGGAGGATAAATTCTGCCATTTTGAGAGGGGTAGTTTTTATTTATAATTGTGAATGTGTTTAGCCACATGAGGCTGTCAATCAGTGAGACGAAAGCCCAGTAGGATTATTCCTGTAAGTGGCCAATTTTCCCCACCCTTTCGCTCCAAATCAAGGACAGATGAAAGGTCATGATTAAAACAGTGATTTTTTCCTAAATTGTAAGTAACAGTTTGCAACTGTTTTTTTACCAAGATGTCAAAACTGTATTTTATCTTGGGAAAAGGGGGAAGGAAGAAAATTATAAGTTCTTGAAAATGTTGGCAATTTTCCAAACGGTTGTGTTGAAATTTATTTTAATTATTGTACTTGTGTCAGTTCCTAGCAAGGGTAAAAGGGGGGGGAAATAATTCAGTACAGTATTATGCAGCTATGGATTAAACAATTAATGGTGAACCTCTGTATCCTATTAGTATATTTGAATTCATTATTTCAACAAATTGTTTTATGAGCCAGTGACTAGTGGATTTAACCATTTATTTTATAGTCAAAACAGAAGAATAATTGCCTTGTTGGAGGGTCTTTATGTGTATGAATCCATCCAAGGAATTAACCTGAGACCGTCAAATAATGCAGAATGTCATCAGGAGGTTATTTTGTCCCAAGAGTTCGGTCTTCTTATGTGCAGTCAAGGAACTTGCAGTCTGGGAGGGTTTTGGCAGCTGTCTGGTGATCATTGCAGCAGCCGCCGTCACTAAAATTGTGGAGGGCTTTGGTGTAATCAGTAATTCCCTGGAAAGTCTCTCAGTTGGCATTGTATGTGGTGTTCTTCTCTTGGACATGTGCTAACCACTCCCGAGTCAGAAATAACACTTCACTGGTCATGGCATGTAGATAATCACCAAAGTAAATACTTCTTTAGGCTCAATTTTGTGTGTAAGACCTATTAACAATGGCCAGCTAAAAAGATGTTCTCAAGAAGTACCCCGGGGTAAATAATCTAAGCATGTGAGGATGTCACTGGTTTTTCTCTTTGCAGTTCACCTTAGAAGTGTGCCAGGACCTTCATGATACCCTCATGGAGTTTTGGCCAGATGTATATTCATAAGTATTACTTATGTTAAATATTTTCTTCTTAAATTAGGCATGAAATCAAGATGCTTTCTTTCTGTGTTGTTAAATAGCACTTTTATCTTGATAAATAAGGTTAAATGAGTAATATTGTAATCTCAATAGCTTCTGGTTTTCCGTTTCGTGCTTTTTCTGTGATGGGAGGATTCTCTTTTTTGCCTAAAAGAGCCCTGTGCCTTTGTAAGGCCTGATAAAATGAGTCATCTTCCACCACCACAAGGGATGTGTAAACGGGTACTTCATCACTGATGATGTGAGTGCTACAAGTAAAACTGGGTGATTTCAGCCATCTTTGCACTGCTACACAGTTAATCCACAAATCTGATAATGCACGGGACCCACGCATCAGGTGGAGTTGACTGTTTGAAGCATGGACAGTGAAGTGAGTAATTTCTGGGCTTATTTCTAAAATCCTCTCAAAGAAATGTCCTGTGCTTAATACACGTGTAGTTTTTATCACTGTGTTGTGCCATTTCCTTCCATTTATCTCTGCTAAGCTATTGAGAGTTACAAATTTAAGTGAAGAGCTTCCCTTTTCTATTTTTTTCATGTGAGCAGATGATAGGGGTGCCACCTTCCTTACAAAATTTTAGGTCAGCTAAGAAAACTGACTATTGGTTTTGATTGTAGTTTGGCTTTTTTTTTTGGTCGGGTTGTTTAGTTTTTTCAAAGCATGCAAATACTTCTTCTGTAGTCAGTTATAATGATAGGCAGGATGCTGAAGCAACCTCTGAAGTGTCTGTGGTGGTTGGTGAACTGACAGTAAATTCTGCTCTTCTCTTGCTTTCTACGTCTGGGTGAGTCACACAAATATCAAGTCACAAGTGCCTCGTGCCGCGCTGTAGACCTAAGAGTGTAGCATGAGATCACTGTTCTCAGGAGCTCTCCAGAATACCAAAGTGTGGATGTTGCAGAGATGTGTTTCTGTGAGCTGTTTATCGTTGCTGGGGAGAAGGGGTAGAAGCAGAGATGTTCTCCAGGCTGGTAACGAAGAAGGGTGCTCTGTCATTTCTTCTCATGCTTTGGTAGCCTGGATTCACTGAAAGCAAAGCATTTCTTGGCTTAGCTCTTCTAACCTTGATTTTGGTGATGACCTCTTTTCAAATGGCAAAATGAAATTAGAGGGATGTGGAAGAGGTGAAGGTTTGGGTGCCACCTGAGAAGAATGTATCAGGGGTCCTAATCTTCCATTGTACAAAAATAGTGCGGGCTGAAGGTCAGCAAGACAATTGATGTGGGGAAAACCAAGTGAATGTTGTGTTGGGAACACTTGCAGAGTGTGCCTGTATAAAAATATAATCAGCAAGACATTTAAAGGGATGAAAACAAGTGGAAAAAGTAAATTTTTGCATGCACAACCCTTTCCTTCCCTCTTTCTACAGGAAAGGGGGAAAAAAAAAGAAAGATTATTTGTTTCAGAACCTCTTCTGGGACTCTGTGAAATGATTTATAGAAAAGGTGTACTGTGTACAAGAGTTTTTACTGGCTGCCTTGGCAATGAATTAAGGCCCTATTCTACCAAAAAAATAATAACGTTAGCACTTCCTTTGCAGCCATCCTGGGCTTCCGTGGCGTGGAAGTCAGATGTAAATTCTGGCTGAGTTGGACCCTTATGGAGGCAGTGTTCAAATGGCCTGTGAGGAGAAGAGAAACCATTCAGGTCGTGGGCCTCTGCCTGCTTCAGAGTCCTTCCATCATTGCTATAATTCTCTGAAAGCAAACCAATAAAACTTCCCATTGACTTGCACTCATGTGTGCTTTGAGCGGTTATTTACAGTCTACCATCAGCAGATTAAAAATCAATTAAAATCCATAGAAACAGTCAAAGCTACATGCTCCTCTGCTGGTAAATTTTTTTTTTCAAAGATTTTACATTAATACTTGCTGCTCGGTATTATTGAAGATAATGAATCAGATTTAGACAAAGTCTGTGTGTCTTTAAATCTGCAGAACTGTGCATCTTTAGCTTTACAGAAGCCCTGCTAAGAACCTCTCATCCTCTGTGCCTCTTGGCCTCTGTAGAAATAGGAGAATTTATGCAATTCATTTAACTGAAATGGAGATGTTGAAAGCTCTCCAATACTGTCATGATGGATGCTATTGCAAATGTGTAGGGAAAACAATAACCTTAATGATAAAATGATAAGTTTAATACCAGTACGTTAGAGTGGAAAGTGAATTTTAGTACTGCTAACACATTAAAATAAAGGGGAGTTTGATTTGTATTCCTGACTTTCCACAGAAGCGCTGCAGATTCATTTGGTTCTATCCCACAGTTCATGTTTTGGTGGTGCTGATCTGGGACTGCAGACACCCAGTTCTGTCAGTGACCTGCTCTGGGGATTTTGGAGTGTGCAGTGGTATTTTTCTTGAGTTTCCTCTCCATCTGTTTGCCTCCCATTCTTTGCGAGTCTGATCTGTTTATACCATTAAAATCTCAAATATAGGGCTGCTTTTTAATTTCTTTATGAGTGTGTGCTCCAAAGACTATTATACCATTGAATAGTCATGATATTTGTTCTAATGTTATTCATGTGTAGATTCAAAGGATATAATCTACACTTCTAATTACTATTTATTCGTCCTTTCTGTTTCTTATCTTAATGCAACTTTCATCTGAAATTTACAGTAGCTAAAGAAGCCATGACTTCAATGCATTGTAATGATACTCAGGTATCAACCACAAAAGTCAATGCTGATTGCATGGCTAAGACAGAAAGCCCAAGCACTGAGAAACAGGGGGAGGGAGAAGAGGGGAAATCATAATTTAAGTAACTTGTCCAACCTTAATTTAGTCCTCTTGTGGTTAAGCTTGTTTGTAGACTGCTTCATTTGATACAGGGTAAAGATTGTGTTGATGGGTGACTTCAGAAAAGCTAAAAAGGAGTTGCTTTATTAACATGGAGTCAGAGCAACATAGAGTAAATAAGGCCAGGCTTTTCAAACAAATGCTGAAAATAAACACAATATGAAATGACTGTTTGTTAAGCAAGCAGACTCTATCCTGCGGGTGACATTTTACATAAAAAAGACTGGCATGATATATTTATATCCTACTATGATACATCTGCACAAGACAACTGAGTGAAGATTGCACAGTCCACTTAAATCCCACGGTCCTCTCTTTTGATTCTTTGCTTTGCAGCCTGGATAGTGTTTATGTGTATGTGTGGTGGGGAAAAGAAGGGAAATGTCACCCTGTCCATCACATTGACTCCTTGTTGGTGTCCTTGTGAGAGCCTCACATCCAGCTGCACTATTCCTGCCCCTCTCTGCCCAGAGGCTGCTGCCCTCTCATCACCTTGGAGAGGGAAAGAACTGTCAGAGTGCTGGGGAGGGAGGCCACTTTTCTTTCGGAGTGGTTTTCCTTGTTTGCCCATCTCCACCAGTCAATTTACAGCTTGTCTATACTGTTGCTGGTGGTCTTGCCTTAGTGCCTTTTTTCCCACTCTATTGGTTCTAGTTTCCACTTTTCAGTGGATACTGTCACTCTCTGCTTGTCTTACTCTTGTTCTTCCCAACTATCAATTCCAATTTTTGTATTTTCAGTTTTTCCTGTAGCAGCCCCCAGGTACTTTCTCATATTGTTCATCTCCCCTAGCTCCAGATGCCAAAAATCCTCTTCTCCTGGTTCTGCAGTGTTCTCATTTCCTCGTGGTGAAGTCAGTGTGTGCTGACTGCAAGGCCAAGCCCACCTCCCCATGGATGCCTGGAGCTCAGGGATGCTTTGGGCTCTGTGCCAGCACAGCCTGGTCAGCCTTGGGCATCAGGGATGGCAGGCATCTGCCCACAGAAGGTGGGATCTTCACATTTAGGTTTTTTCTTCATCTGAGAATACTTTTTGAGTCTTGTCTGTACCTGCAAAAAATTCAGATGTTCTCTGATCTTTTTGCCCGACTCCCTCTCCAGGTTTGTATTGATAGTGCTAAAAAATTAATTTGCTGGAGTTATTATATTAGGATTCTGAAGTTCTTCTGCTTAACTTCATTACTATGTATACCTCCTAAAATCTGTCAAAAAAATATGTCTTTTTGAAGCTATACAAAACCACCATTGCTTTCAGTAGTGCTACCATTTCATTCTTGGAACATCATACTGCTCTACTGCTTTCAGGATTGATTTGGCTATTTTTTTTATGCTAAGCCCTGACTCATAACAATTAGCATTACCTATGTGCTAAGTTTATTGCTCAAACAGAGATTTTTTTTCTGAGAGGGATTGTACTTCCCTAGCATTCTCGCTAGCTGAGACTGTTCATGTGCTGGAGTGTTGGATAACAGAGGGTCAGAGTCTATCCTCCAATCTGATCCTGTTCAAAAAGAAACAAAACCAAACTGATGAGGTTTTCAGTGTTTTATTTGAATCCCAAGAGCTGTATTTCCAGATAAAATTTAAGGTTCCTACATTTCTGAGTTATTGTAACATAAAATATTAACTGCTGTGCTAGAGCTATACACTCTTTCAGTTCTTTCTCAGCATATAATTTCTCTTTTTAGATATCTGACCTTTCTGTAATTCTTCTAATTTATGGAATAGTGCAGTTTATCTTTTCTTTATCATCTTACTTAGGGTGGCTGAGTGGAGTGATGGAGGGGATGCATATATCTTCATGTTTCTTTTTTCTGACTCAGTGTTTAGTCATTATTTTCAGTATCATTTTATCTGTGGAAAGTTTCCCCATATGTCAGGCGTATTTTAAACATGCAGCTGAGATCTGTGCTACAGTAAGCCCTTTCAGATATGATGCTCAGCAAAGGGCAGAGTTCAATCTGCACCATTAATGAAAGTGAAGCTTTTTCAAATGCTGTTTTCTAAACAAACACCAAACCTGTGCATTCTTGTTTTGTTAAACATGCAAATCAAGCTTCCCTGCGTATATAAATTCCCTTGGACATCCACTTCTTTGTGTTGTCTACAGAAAAACTCAGAGCTCTTAGGTGAGCAGATCTAAACTGTGGTACCCTTTGTAACAAGATATTGTAAGTATTAAAAGTTCTTGCAAGCACCATTGAGTACTGCTAAGCACAGAGATGCAGCCTGTGATTGAGAAAGGCCCCATGTCAGACATCACTCCTTCATAAAAGTCTTCCTCTAGATTTCAGTGCATATTGAATCTCAAACTTACCAACACTTGTTTTAAAGATGTGGCCTCAATGTCAAAGTGTTTATTAAAAAAAAGTACAGAAAGCAACTGTAAGAATACTCTGATACTACAGAAGCTTTGATTACTGTTTGCTTCCTGCAGAAGTTTGTTATTAGTTTACTGAGAATGTGCAACCTAAGAGTATTTAGTTTTCTTTAGCAAATCTGTTTTGGATGTTAATTGAATGTAATGGGGTTTGTATGCTAATGGAATGGAGATCATGGGGAAAATAGGTATTCTTTAACCTTCCTCTTTGCTGTAATTACTGAATAATGCTATTTATGGTAACGTTGTGTACATGTGCATGTCTTGGGAAAAGGATATGGGATTACTTATTAACAAAGAAATGGAATTCCTTTTCATAGGGAATTAGAATTGTGACTCTAGACTTGCTAATTTAAATAACTTGCAGGCTAAACAGACTTCTATAAAGCATTAAATGCTATTATGTCTTGTGAACATTAAACACATTTTCTGAAAATATTAATTTCCTACTGGTTTTCTTGCCTCCTTCTTGTTGCTTTAATTTCAGACTGCCTATTAATCCATCCTCCACACACCAGAGGTTAGGGATTTCTGGGACTGCTCTGGTGCCTAGTTTTTTCAGTCCTTTTCCCCTCTCCCTGTGGCTCTGTTCTCATCAGCAGTAGATGTTCACCATCTGCACTGATTCAGGATGAGGGCACCAACTGGTGATGAATTTGCAGCAGCCTGATATTTTTGGTGATAGTGAAAACCCTGAGTGTGGTACCCTAGCAGCTGCAGGTCTTCCCAAATCCCCAAAAACCTGGTAGTTTGTTCTTTCTAAACTTGGAAGACCAGTGCAGAAACATGAAGGAGCAAGAGATAATCTTTGATTTTTAGGGGAAATCAGTAACAAATGTTCTAACTCCAGAGACTGATACACATGAGTCTGTTTGACTTGTATTTTAAAGGCTGCTCAAAGAAGGAGTTGACCTTTTTCTTGGGGAGGGCAGAGGAGGGAGTTAGAATAAGTTGAAATTCCATATTTATAACTGCATCTTCAGCAGCTACAAGCCTGAAAAGTTTGATTCTGATCCTAAATGTTAGTGTGTAGGGCGATTTTATGATTACCATTTTTTAGATAATCGCAAAACAGCGCAATTTGGAAGGGACCTTGAAAAATCATCTCATCCAGCCTTTCTCATTAGAGAGTTTTGAGATGAGAGATTTTTTGGGCAATCCACCATGGCAAGCATTTTTCTGTGTGAAGAAAAAGAGAATGCTTTAAAACTGAACGGTACAGCTTACTCTTATCCTGAAATCAAACAGTTCTGTAGGCCGTGCTCCATCCTGACAGGTTCATGAAAGTTTGAATGAAATATGATTGTAATCTTGGACATTGGTTATATAGCTCCTATTAACTCATATTGGCTACTGATTATGCAATTTCTGTGCTGGTCACTTCGATTAGCCTTGATCATTTGAAAAAAAAAAATCAATTCACTCTCCTGGTTTTAATTTTGATAATTCAAATTCACGGTGTTCTTCATCTGCTTTGTTTGATGCTGTACATAAATCAAGGTTATAGACGAAACCAATTCCTGAATGAAAAGTTTCAATTTTCTTTTCTTTTTGGCTACAACTATGCAAAGAAATCATCATTTGGGCAACTAATATGCCTAAGTATCCTTCAAAAGGAACTGTGATATATTAGAGCTGTTTAAATGTCCTCACAAATCATGTTGCCTTGCAGCTTTGATCCTGAAATATGTGAAATGATGTCTGATTTATGCCACTGATCCTTCTTTTAGATAGTTAAGTGTTCTTGCTTAATGTTATTAAATAAGTTCAAAGCAGCAAATAGGCCATTCTGGGCTGAGGACATTTGAAAAATAGCCTTCTCAGCAGGCTGCATATACAATATATGTTCTTTAGTTTTTCCTTTGTGGTTTTTTTGTGTACAGCAAGCTACTAGAACTTTCTTCTCTTTATGTCTCTGGTTACAATGCTTTGGGTTTTGTGGTTGAGGGTTTTTTTTTCCCCCCACCCTCTTGATAGCTTTCTCCTGGGTTTTGTATTCATTGGGGTATTTTAGGAGTGTGTGTGTTGGGGGGCACACAGAAACAACTTTGGGACAGTATGGGAAAGATCTTTCAGTCTTCCCTAACTGGGAGACTGATGAAGCACAAACAGTGGTATAAATATATAAATATATAATGGTATATTGCATGACCTAGCTGAAGCAGTACAAGAAAAGAACCCTCTGAGAGCGTAAATTAGTGGGTCAAATTCACACTCGAAGGAGGGAGTGAGTTTGACTACTTTTAATGAAAAATCTATCGATACGTTGTCACTTCTGTTTTACCATGCAAAAAAGAAAGAGAGAGATGAGAAAATTCTTGATTCTAAAATATTTATCAGTATAAATATTCTGAACTTGCATCAGAATACTGAAGTGCAAATCTCTCCAGGCATAAGGGTTGCATAGGAATCACATCAGCTCTAAATTTAGTAAATCTTTTAATGGAAATGTCACACAGTTCAGACACAAGACTTAGGGATTTTAGTATGTTATAGGAGCTTTATAACCAATATTATGCTTAGGAAATTTCGGTAGGAAGTATTAAATCAGTATTTCCAGTGTGGTATGATCCTTGTTGAAGCAATGATCACCATCTTGGTCACCACCTCCTGGAGAAGAGCTGTTTGTTAGGGAAAATTTCCCAGTGCTCTCCAGCAACACCATTGCCTTTCAGGCAAACATCAGGATTTCAGATATAAGACAGAAAACAAAGATAAAATTTGAACATTGGATGTCATCTCTGTATTCTCTAGTTGTGATGATTTTGATGTCTACCTTTGTAAGAATATGAATATTTAAATTTTATCAGTATAAAAATATTTTTTTGTGAATAAATACATACATTTGTACTCGCTCTTTTAATTCTTTTTGTATAGCATCCTGAGGAAATCCTGAAGAGAGAACAGGATAGCAGGTAGAGGCTCAGCAGTTGGTTGCTTTAGTGGCTTTTTATCTGCTCTTCAAACCAGCTATTTAACGTTCCTTTTGCCTGCTTGAAAGACATTATTACCCTGAGATTTAAGATGTCTGGATTGATGGTCATTCTTTGCCATGAGAAAGCACCATCATTAAATCATTTGATGTCTTCTTTACTCGGGACCATGGGATGTGTGTGCTAAATCACTTCAAACTTTTCTACTTGTATCCCCATTAAAGGGTAGGAGGGGTTCAGGTACTGCTGTGGCTTTAAAGAGCAGTGGAAGATGGAGGTGCTTCAGAGGGATTCAGGCAAGTCCTCCCATCTCCGACTCTATTCCAGGTACTCTGGTATTCCAGTTATGCTGCCAAAGGGTGCAGTTTGCTAATTGTATTTTCACAAGGTATTAGACTGTTACATTCACGGAGAGATGGGTTGCACTGTTTCAGATGTTTGCTTTTTTATACTTCTTTTAAAGAAAGAAATTCTTAAATAATAAATGAAAACACGAAAGACAGCGAGAGTATTTTTGTGTGGGTGGTGGCAGTTGTTTCTTTTGATGTTGGGAGGCTGCATTTCTGCCACCCAAAGGACTCTGAGCACTGGACTTTTGCTGTGACTGGACAGACAGATCCAATCATTAGTAAACAGCAGAAAGCAGGAGAGACGGGGAGGGAGAGGGTGTGTTGGAACTCGGTTTAATTCTGTGGTGTCACATCAATCTGCCCGGTTAAGTGATTGAAGGGGAGAAACGCAGGCTGCAAAAGAAACTGGGCCCTGATTTGTTCAGGGTCACCAGCAGTGGTTTGAAACCATCTTGTTTGCAGATACTTCTTTCATGTTATTAGGCTGTCAGTTGAGTGACTTTGTAAGATTTATGGCTTGGAGCTGGAGCGCGTGCGTGTGCGCGGCGGTGAGCAGCGGGCGGGGGGGACGGAGATGTTATTGAGAAGACAGTGATCCATGCCTGCCGTGATTGAGCTCTGCAGCCTTTTGTCTCGTCCTAGTTAACCTCCTTATGTGTTTTTCTTTTCACATGCTGCAAAAGGAGCTCGAGCAGAAGGTGAAGCAACAAGTGGTAAAAAGGTTGCTTGTAACAGCATGGAGAAGCAGTGGACTTGGTGCGAGCTTACTGACTGTGAAATGATGGAATAAAGCTGTTTGTTGGGCAGGGCCCAGGTTTAACTTGCTGGTGTCTTTCAAGCAGTTTTATTTATTGTAATGTTGTCAAAGCCATTGGCTGAGTGTTCCCTTGTCACTGGTATCCTCGTAGGGAAATGTGTTCTTGGAGAGAGACTTTAGAGATAGCACTGGGTTACACTGAGAGTGAAAATGGTTTTGTTTTTAAAAACAAGCAACCCAAACAAAAACAAATTAAAAAAAAAAAAAAAAAAAA
>VZTH01004184.1:0-118489 GCA_013397815.1 Aleadryas rufinucha | reverse complement strand
AAAAAAAAAAAAAAAAAAAAGGAGAGGGCATTATTTGATCAACTCAACACAGAATTTAAATTAACTTTGGGTGTTAAGTAGGAATTGGAGATTTTATTTTACATAAGTCTGAAACTTTTGAAATACTGGATTTTGATAAATTCCTTTTTCTTTTTGGAAGTTAGTTATAATTCAGAAAATAGTCTTCTGGTCTTCTGTTTACACAGTTCACAGTTGTGCCAAGATCAAGGCATGCATTATTTTAGAAGATGAGTAAGAAAATGTTCATTGTCATAGGATTCAGTTTCAACTGTGGTGACTTAAAGCCAACAAAATAGACCTCAACTTTAGAGGAGTCGGTGAATGTTTCTGAAACAGTGTCACAGGGTTCAGCCATTTAAGTTTTACAACAGAAAGGTTTTATTTGTGTTTAGTTGTCCATAGGTTAAAGGAGTAAATAGAAATTGCTGATACGTTGTCATTCATTGAAAAATCAAACTTTATTACTGATCTGGCATAATTTGTGTGTTGGCTTTGTTTCAGCCTAGTCAAGTTAATTAACTTAGAGGAATAGACTTGTTCATAAATGGTTTGTAATGATCTGCCAACATCTTTGATATCATGATAGGTTTCATGTACTTGACCATGAAGGTGTTCTACCACAATATGTATAATTTTCAGCTTAATATTTAAAAATTCTGAGATATTTTCTTAGTTCTTTTCTAAAACTCCAACCTTCAAATCCTTCCCTAGTTCTCTTTTTTTTATTAAATCACCAAGAAAGCACCTGTTCTTTTTATCTGAGATAATTGTGCACATTTTGACCCTGTAGTAATCTGATACATTTCAGCATAAATGAGGTCTTGGTTGTACAGACACAATGTCGTCGTTCTTTCTCTATTTATGTAAAGATATTGATGAGAACCTGAGGTTATTAAGCTGAGTAAAATACTGCTTTTCAGTAGAAAATTCTCTAAAAAGTCCTACCAATAGCAGGACTCAAAAAAGTGTAATACCATCTTTAAATCAGAGAACTGGGTCTTGGCAGAGCATCACCTTGCCCCGTGCCTGGTGTGGCCACAGCCCTGCTGTGTGACCTTGCACCAGACCTGTGCTCCCATCTGCTCTCCGTGCTCCTGACACAAAATACACGATGGGTTGCTTGGAAAACACCTGAGATCCTTAGGTGGAAATGAATTGGTAGTAGAACTGCACTTGAATTACTCCACATAGTAGCTAACTTGATTGATAGAACATCTTGCAAATAATAGCTCATATATACCTATATACATATATCTATATTTATATATATTTCCTCACTTTATTTTTGGTCAAAAGGTAGCTGAGGTTTTGGGGAGTTTTTGCACAAAAATGTTAACAATTATCATGAAGAGAATTTCATTAAATCCTGAATTCTACCAAAAAGAGAACTTCAGCTACTTTTAAAAGAGTAAGTCATTCTGATTAACTGTAGGTAAACACAGTTTTGGGAATTACAAAGGAGGAACTTAAGAGACATTGCCTGGGAACACAGGGATGGTGTCAAGGCTGTCAGTTATTTGTTGTGCTGTCTAGCAAATAAGATTCCTGGTATAAATAATATTCTGCTTGTTGATAAACATTAAATGTGGAGTTTTGTAGAGAATGTTCAGTATGTTTCTTAAACAATGAAAACTGTTCTAAAGGCAGAGTGTTTGGAAAAGAGAAAACTA
The DNA here is from genome assembly GCA_013397815.1 of Aleadryas rufinucha. NCBI lineage: Eukaryota > Metazoa > Chordata > Aves > Passeriformes > Aleadryas > Aleadryas rufinucha. Next base: position 116,798 of record VZTH01004184.1, on the reverse strand, counting down.
ACTATATACCCATGGGATTATTTGGGGCATTCGCTTGATTCAATCAACTCTTGAAAGCTGTCCTGTCTTCTTTAAATCCGTGGTGGCAGCTAGGTATTGCTTTGTTCCTGATTTTAAATGCTTTCTGCCTCTACTTTTCAGTTGCTCACACTTAGGTGAAATTAAGAAATCTAACTGTTGGGTATTATGTTTTAGACCTGCTGAAATAGCTCTTCCTGCTTGCATCCTTATGGTCTCATTAAGACGACGCTCACAGCATGCCTGACTCTAGTGAATATTTGCAGACCTCATTTGCCTACATTAGAGACAAAAAGCTTTAAAAAAATCCTTCTTGAGCAATAAACGGTTGAGTTTGTCAGTATCAGTGATCACAGGGCTGGTGTCTCCCAAGGCAAGGGCTGAATGCTGTCCTTGGAGTTGAATAACTATTGAAACGCTCCATGCAAGCCCTTCCCACTGCTGGGATAATACACTAGGTCCCTGGCTTTGAGCTGGGAGTTTAAAGTGCGAGGGCTGCTAAAATCAGTGAGAAGTCAAAGTGTGCACCACTCTTACAGCAAGTCCTGTACATCAAGGACTCATGTAGGCAATACTGTCATTCCCATTCCTGCTCTTTTAAGAGTAATGATATATAGAGTTTAGGAATTTTTACATTTTTATTTTAAGGAGTTTCATTTCGTTGAGTCAAACTATGATTGGTCATCATAAAGCAAGATGTAAGGCCTTTGCAGCAAACCCCAGATTCCAGCAAGTGCAAGTCATCTTCGTGGTTTACCTTTGCCATTGTGACTCGACTGGTTTGTTTTCTCCGTGCTCAGACTTTCAGCCTGAGATTTCTGTTCTCCAGGGGATTTTAAAAAATCCTTGACCTATTCTATAACACCGAGGTTGTGCTTTAATGCCAACCAAAATTTCCATTCTCTCTCCACTTCACTTAGGTGTTGTGTTGTTCTTTGCCTGCCCACCACACGTGGCTCATTTCATAGTTGAGCTGATAAGAATATATAACAGATTTTTTTTTTAAAGCATGTTAAAATTGCTTTGCACTGGGAGATGTCGTATAAATCTAAAGTGATGCTGATGTTACTTTTTTTTTTCAGCAAAATGGAACTAGAAATAATAGCAAAAATACTAATCAAAGGTGATGTAAATGTCATGTTAATGAGAAGTGCTTGAAGATTACTGAGCTCTTCTATAAATAGATAGTCATCTTATGGATTTACAGCCCTTATTTACTCTATCTAAATTTCATGGTCCCAAAGAACTGGGCCTGAAGACTTAAGATGAGAGCCTTTCCCTTGGAGCTGTTAAATTTTCCTGACAAAACAGCTTTTAGAGAACAGTATCAGTTTACATATGTATAACATTTTTCATTGTATTTGAATCATTTTGCTACTCTTGTGAAAATAGAGAAGAAAAAAATTGAAGTCTTTGTTAGAGGGATAGTTTTCTTGTTTAAATGTCAAAATAGAATTATCAATTTTTTACAGGAAATTTGGATTAGCTTTTTTGATGGAATCACTAATGGAAGTGAAGAAAGAGGTAAAAGGATTTTTTTATCTAGTGATGGGTAAAGTGCCTCTTCATCTTATTTTTAAAAATTATTATTTATTAAACTGTTCATCTTGCAAAGCTCTGATTGGAAGTTTATAAATATGTGCGAAACTGTTTCCTCTCTACCTCAAATTTTTTGTTTGTTTGTTTTGTGTTTTTTTTTTGTTTTTTTTTTTTTTTTTTTTTTTGTTTTTTTTTTTTTTTTTTTTTTTGTTTTTTTTTTTTTTTTTGGTTTTTTTTGTTTTTTTTTGTTTTTTTTCTTTTGAAAAGTTCATCCCAGACATCCTGGAGAAGAGGAGTAGAGAAAAATTACCAATTTGTCTGTGTTCAATTTTGAAAAGTTTTTGTTTCTTTGGATAATTGTCATCCTTACCTTTTGAAGCAGTAACTTGAAATGTAATAGTAGTGGGTCTTTGAATGGACATGTAACTTCTGTGTCAGGAATGTACCCTCTTCTATTCTGATGAGCATATAATTTATTTTAACCCCTATTTTCAAATGTTCGTTGGAGTTTCCCAGATTTTTGCAGACCAGCCTTGAGTGCAATCCGCTCTTACAAACCTTGCTCAAGCGTCACATGAGGCACAATACTGATATTTTTATCTCCTCTGTCTCCCAGGGCAATGGGTCATAAGCCATTTCACTCTTAGTTTGAGTAGTTAACCAGATTTCAGCCGTGTCATTCCCAGGGAGCAGCTACAATTCTGCAAACTGTTTACAGTTTCCACTTGTTCCTAGACTAGATGTGCACCCTCCGTGCACTAGAAAATGCAGCTGCACAGAAAACAGTGTTTCCTGGTTTTTGAGATGTTGGCTTTGCAATTCTCATCATTAACTTGCTGCTATCTTCACATTCAGCCTTTAGTTTTTACGTGCAACATATGTCACTGAAGCAGTTCTTTGCAGCCATCCAATTGCTTTTGTTCATTTTCATTAGCTGGAAAACTTATTGAATATAACTGGATGGTGATGTGCTTCTCCTGAGTTCTCCTTTTAGTAGATACTGGAGTATTATATGGTCTGTGGAACAAATCTGTCTCACTTTTTATCAGGGTGCCTCGTTCAAAGAATGCTGGGGTCTGGCACTCCCTGGCTTGTGAGGGGACCAAATGGGAGAGCAGTGGCCAAGATTTTTGTGTTTCCTTTTTACTTGAATTACCAGAAATTCCATGAGCATTGGCACCGTTCAGGTTACTGTGGGAGCAGTGCATGTTTATGCTACACACAAAAGAAGTTAGAGAACATTTAACCTAGAACATCTCCCTAATGGTGTGTGGGGGCATTTCCAATCTAGGGACTTAGGATAGAGGAGCTGTTATTAGATGCATCGTTCTTGAAGACATCAGTGAGTGGTGCAAAACAGTTTTTGTCTGTGTGTTCATTTAGATCATTGAGTTTGGGGCAGAAAATTTCCTACCTGACTAGTGCCACAAGATTCCCTCTTTGTGTGTGATCTCCTGATTCTTTTTTTCCCTCCTTTTATATGAACCGAGACATTTAGCTAGAGAGTGCTTCATCTTATGTTTCCTGTTTCTAGTCCACAATCATGAATTTTAACAATACTTCTGGAATTTGCTATGTACGCTCACTGAAAATTCCAATTCATCTCTTCTCCATCTTCATTTCAGCTCACTGTTACGAAGTTATGAAAGCCTACTTGCACACTCCCTAAAAATGTTCACTTCCACTTTATTCTGTGTGTCAGTGCAGATACAATCATTATCTACCACAAGTTAAGGTTAAAGTTTAGAGGTGGTCACAGATTGGGTTTTTTTCATCTCTAAAACTTATTTTCCCCTGGAACTTCTCAAGTGAAACCATACGTTCCTGTTGGAATATGTCAAGTCCAATGAAACTTCTGTGGAGAAAAGTTTCTTATCTCCAGGTTCTATTTTCTCATCAAAACCAGACGAGAAAATCTGTAAGTTATTCTAATCCTCTGAGAACTCACCGTGGCTTTACTGATCTAAATTCTTGCCCTACCTGATTCAAACTTTAGAAGTGCTTTTTGTTTTGCCTCATACCAGATAAAAGCCTTTACGTCTCACTTGTTTAGCTGTCTGGCTGTGGTAGAAGGGACCAAGAGACCCAGGGCATGCTCCCCGTGTGTGAGACAGGTAAAGGCCCTGCTGTGAATCAGTTATGGAAGAAAGTTAAAGGTTCTGTTATGTTCAAAGTGAGTTCTCCAACTGGTGCTGCCAGGGCAGTTAAATAATCTGGTTGCTTGTGTGGGTTGTACTTTTAGTGGTGTTGGTGTTTTCCCATTTTGAAACTTGAAAGGAGTTTGTAATTGCACAGGGTTTTTTGAAGAATGGGGAAGCTATTCCCTGCTCAGCTAAATTTGAGAATTTTGACAAAAATTGTGGGCAGGTCTCTTATGTACTGTAATAATGCATGGACCTACTGAAAAAGAGTTGTTTTGTTGTTTTGGTTTTTTTTTTAATTTGTTGCCAGCATAAACAGGTGCTTTGTCCATAGAGGACTGTGATAAGAGAGCTGGCTGCTATAAACTTTCAGGGGTTGCTGTTTCATGTGCAATCAGTAGTGGGCTTCTCTTTTCTCTTAGGATTTTTGGTAACAGTAGTAGCAGGCAAACATCTAAAGGTCTCCCGTTGTGTTCCAAGAGATAAGAGTTCAGAAATGTGATAAATCTTGAAGTATTTATTTTGGAGTGATGTTACTGTTTTTATAATAAAATCAAGCCTTTATATAGGGCAGCTTTCATTCTACAGTGCTCCAAAGGATTGTATACAACTGTTAGAGAGAAAAAGCTCCCCTTCATGTCCCTTCCTGCACACTGGTCACACATCACCCAAAAAAGTGGGGGAACCCCAAATTTATGGGCAGTGATTATCACCTTCAGTGGATTTATTCTGGTTGCTACAATCCCCCTCTTTCAGACTGCCTGGGAAGTTGTGAGGAGGAAGAAGAGCTCAAAGTTGTGTGAATGAAGTAAAATTACTGTAGTGAGCTCCCATGTGCTGACAAGTTTCCAGAAACCTTCCTATCCCATTGGCATAAAGCTTTGTGGATTTGCAGGGACCATGAAGGTGAAAGCCAGAAGCACTCAGTCCAGCAAATATTCTTCTCAAAACCATCCATATATCTAAACAGGATTTAATGCTTGCAAAAAAGTAGGATTCACTCCTGTGATGTTGAAGGGCTTTGGGAAAAGGAAGCATGTTAGAAGTAGGGGGCAGGGAGAGCTTTGGTGAGCTGCCAATTCCTAAGCACAGACTCCTAAAGAAAGATTTCTGGTTTGTAACCTACGTGGCCAACACATGGATGAAAGCAAGCAGCAGTAAATGAGTTTGAAGTGCTGGGATGGTATGCAGGTTTGTGTTGGTGTACAGCATCAATGTAAGGCACGTAGGATATGAGTAAATCAGAGGGACTAACACTTGTTAGAAATAGAAGTAAAAATATGCCAAGTAAATCACTCAGTGCTGTAACTATTACAGACTGCACAAAGGACCAAAACCAATTCAGTTAATTATGGAATATTTCTGTAAGTGGTGTTCACTTTAAGTGGTGGAAGACCAATCTGATTCACATTTCACGCGATCGTAGAATTACAGAATAGTTTAGGTTGGAATGGAGCTCTGGAGGGACTTGTCTAACCTCCAGTATCAGGATGTCCAGTTGCCTTTTGAACATTTGCAAGGGTGGAGACTCCACAACCTCCCAGCTCAGGTGCTGGCAGAGGCTGACCATCCTCACGGTAAAAGATCTTATTCTCAACTGACCTTTCCATTGCCTTCTGTCCTATTGCTTTGTGTCTCTGAGAAAGTTCTGGCTTTATCTCCTCTCTCTAAGGTACTTAGAGAAGCTCTTCTTGCATCTTTCACTTCCTTTTCTCGTTCCATCTCCAGCTGAACTCTTACATTTCCAACTCGCTGTGTGCTTGGACAGCATCTCAGTTTGTTGTTTGCACCTTCTTCCATTGTCTGTAGACTTTGTTTTGCATTTGTGCTAGCTGAGTTCTGTCAGCCATGCTGGCCTTCTGCCACCCTTGCTTGACATTCTACATGTAGGGATAGACTACTTTTCCTTTTGAGGATGTTGTGGTTTGGAAATCCAGTAGCTCTTCTTGAGCCCCCCTCCCTTCCAGGGCAGTCTCCCTGGGATCCTGAAAAGTAAATCCCAGAACAATCTGAAATCTTCTCTCCTGAGGTCCAAGCAGTGGTTATGCTATGTCTTTCTCACTCCTCTCAGAAGCTTCAAATCCTGAATGTTCATCCTGTCATATTCACTGTGGCTGAGGTTCCCTTTGACTTTCTCATCCCTCACCACTTGTTGATGCTTCTTGAGTAACAGGCTCAGCAGAACATCATCTTTAGTTGGATTATCCATTTCCTAATTATTTCTTTGGATGTTTTGCAGAAAGTTTCAAAATATGTCCCTAATGGTAAATACATTTCTGAGAGAATCATGGACCTTATTCTGGTTTAAATGATTTAATATTTGTATTGTGTAGTTGTAAAGTGAATCAATAAAATAATGCCCAACCTCCATGTGTGGCAGTGCTGAAATAGCCTATAGATTAATTGGGTTTAGCAGAACAGTGTAGAGGGTTTTGGTTATTGGAACAAGATGGAGAGTTGTGCTTGTTTTGTTTTGTTTTTCTCTTGCAGAGCAGAAAGAAAGGTAGGCAGACCCCTTTTGTCTTTCTTGGACAAGTGTTCTCACTTGAGTTTCCAGACCTCTTGGTTTAAGCATATGGAAGTTAAATAACACCGAATATATGTGATGTACACATAGGTGTAAAGGCAAAAAATATTCCTGGTCATGGGGGAGTCGGCACTTGGATATCCTACAGAAGCCACTACACTGTAACCACGTTTAGACTCTCTAGCACTGATTCTCCTGTTGCAAATTATCTCCTCCAGAGCATAGCTGCTTTCCATGGAATGTCTTTGATGCACTTGTGCTGTGTTGGTCAACCTCCTTATCTGTGTGGTGTGTGGGAGCCATAACAATATAGAATATGCCAAGGTTTTAGATCCCTGCTATTGTGCTAATGTTTGCCTTGGGGTTATTTTCTGCATAATCTTTCCTGCATGCACTGCTCACTGATTTGATAACACCTGTGTGCTAACAGAATTACAGAGTTAGTGATTAGCAAAGGTGTCTTTGTTTTACACTCCCTTCTCTCTTTATGCTTTATTAAAGAGGGTTTTAGTACAGATGTTGTGACTTTTTTTCTCTGCTTCCTCCCACACCATAAGAGAATATCAGCCTGTGAAGTCTTGCTTTGTTATTACATGAATACAGACAAGGGCATTCCTCTTCTAGACATTAAATGAAAAAATTAAACATGTAAGAAATCTTTCTCCCAGAGTTTTAGGAGAGGGCACGCACTTTCAAGGAGACTAACTCAGTCTCTGTAAATAGTAAAGGTTCCAAATTCAGGTATAGTTCAAGGAAGCAATCAAGATATGTTTATCCAACTCCTTAAAGTTTGAAGTATGCTGATAGAGAATGCTGGCATAAGATTTCTGTCACAGGGAATTTCTTGTTCCAGTTTCTGAAAACTGAGACCTAAAAATCCTTTAGTGAAATATTTCGGGGTTTAAAAATTTGTACTGAATTAAAAAGTTATTAATTTATTTTGCTAATCTTAGCCAATTAATGCATTTTCACTGTCAGTATTCCTGAGCAGAAGTAACACTTTAACTCAAGTCTAATACAGCCGAAATTCCATATTACGCAAGTAAATGTTACTTGTTTCTCACTTGCTGGGCAGAGCTCATTCTAGTTATGCATTCTTAGGGATTTCGTCCCAGTGTGCTAATGAGGGGTTAAAGTAGCAACAAATTTTCCATCGTCTGGCTATCCCTGTTGTTAAAGGGATGTAAACTGTACTGTAAAAACTGTACTGTAAACCCACCTACAACTGGGACACGGCAAGAGAACAACGCTGCTCGTAAGACAAAGTGGTGGTACACCACAAGATTTGAACAGGAACTCAGAAGAAGTAGTGAAGTTTTAGCTATTTTAACATTTTGACCTTTTTCAGAAAATGAACATATTCTCCAAAGCACAGAATATGTTGAATCAGCAGCAGGCGATGTGAAACCAGATTGTGATGTAATCTTCAAGAAAACCATATTTGTAATAAGGTTAATTAAATTTGCTGCAAGCTTGTGACAAGCATGCTGTAAGTTTGCCAGTAAATCTGGTCTTGCTTTATCAAACTGAAGGGCAAGAATTAAAAAAAAAAAAAAAAAAAAGAGAGAGAAAAGGGGGGGCGTGGGGGGAGGGAAGAAAAAGCTTCCCTTTTCCAGAACAACTAGTGTGTAGCCAGAGGACATGCAGACTGGCAACAATAACTAATACGTTATGAGAGGTTGAACAAGTTTAAATGGGATTTGTCTCTGAACTGAAAGGCATATTGTAAGAAATTTCTTTGTCTCCTTGTGATGCTGTTAAATTGAAAGCACGATGGGAGGCTTCAGTAGAGGCAACAAAGGTTGAAATGATAGCCTGCTGTTTGCAGCAAGCATCATGGCTCCACTGATGGTCCAGACATCTGGTAACAACAGCCACTCCTTGTCAGGTTTTGCCCCTCACTGGGCGCCTGAGCACTTTGCACTGTTTAAATCATCAGACTCTTCTAGCTCAGTATGCTCTGCATCAAGAATGTTTATGTAATAAAACAGAGCTAATTAAACATTTCAAAGGGAAACATTATTTTAACTCTAATTAGATATGATTACAGTTTCCTTATGCCTGTGCTGGATTGGTACTGCAGCTCTCTTCTTTTGCCTTCTTACTGAATTCTGCAGCATTGTTGTTCCAAAATAATTTTTGCATCTGCTTAAATGGGCTTTGTATTCCCCTTGCCCAGGAATGAACTCAAAATCTTTGAGCCTAGGTCGCTGTGTTTAAAGTAACAGCATATGACCCTGAGACGCATGAGGTAAGTTGATACCTCAGGCAGTGAGGGAAATAGGAAAAGCCCTCTTGCTTGAAACATTTAAGGGTTTTCCAGACAACCACGAGTGCTGGCAGGTGGATGAGTGCCATGCATGAAGCATTTACTTTCCAGCTATTTGTGCTGCGATTCAAACTTTCCATAATTGTTAAATCTAGCACGAGTGCAGGCAGTCAGGTACCACCGAGCTGTTATCGCTTGCACAGATGGATGCAGGTTCTGTGACCTTCCTGCAAGTCCACGGTTAAGCAAGGCAGTTGTCACAGGCAAATATAAAGCATATCCTTCTGTATGTATTTAATCTAGAAAGATAGCATCTGACAAAGCTTTGGAGACACATCATGTCAGGATACTAAACATCCAAATAGCTGAGAAACAAATACATAGGGAAATCAAAAAGAACAGGCTAATGGCAGTAATAATCAGTGAATATTTTGTCAGTTAAGCAAATGCTGTATAACTTGTTTAGTGTTTTCTAGCTTTTATGACAGAGCCAGTCTGCAGATCATATGGGAGAAGCAGACTGAATATAAGAACCCATCCTTTCTTTGTCATCCCTAAATCCAAGTTTTTATGAGGAATTTCTTCAGCTAAAGGACGTTCAAATGCAAGTTTACTTCAGCTTTTCCTTTGGTTTTCACCCTACCCAAGAATTTTTAAAACTCTACCTTGGATTTCAAGAAGGAAAAAAAAAGGAGGAAAAAGAAAAAGGAAAAAAAAAAAAAAAAGAAGGCAGGCTTTCATTCAAACTGGTTCTCTGCAGCCCTAATTAAAATAGACTTCAATGAGAAGTTTTCTTTTCCTCTTCCAACTGAAGCTTAAGGGCATAGTTCTAGCTGGAGAGTATATTGTGTTCATTTTACTGTTTGAGTGGTTTGGTAGAGAAGCTGTCTTTCAAATGCAGTGACTACTACGATGCCTCAGGACTCAGCTGTCACATCAAGGCTGTTTTCCACATATATGTATTATATAATGTGCATATATCATCACCATCAGGTAGCTGAAGTTTGCACATCATAACATGGAAGCAACTCACTCTCACATTCAAGAAGTTCTCTCTACAGTGGGATTAGAGGTAAACGTGTCTTATTTTTGAAAGGGAATAATGACATGGGTTGTCCCTTTAGAAAGAAAAGAATGATGCACATCGAAACACACACATATAAATCTGTCTCTCCATAAACTGAGCTGCAGTTCTGGTGCAGTATTCTTTCCTTTGTTCTAGGGAAACTGAAGGGGGGAATTATTTCCTTTAAATGTTACAGTCAACCTAAATGACTGCAAGTTAGTAGGCTGAGAGCAGCACTGGAAAAAGAAACCTCCCATTTAGCCACAGAGGAAATCTTCCATTTAGCCATTTAATTAAATAGGAAATGGCAGTGCATAGCCCAGTCATTGTCTCAGCCCTCATGGAGAGGATCAGAAGAAGGTCAGGAGCTTGTTCATTTTCCATGCCCACGGCCTCAGTCCTGAGACCACCAGCAAGGATGGCCAATTAATACCAAGTGCTTTAGGGGGTTTTGGCTTGTGGGGTGGGTTGTTTTTTTTTTTTGCCCACTAGGATCTAGGCTGAGGTTGCAAATTCATTTCAGAATTACTGCTACACAGTAGGTGAGAAGGATTTCAGTCTCTTCACCTCTGAGTAAGAATGAGATTTGTTAGTGAAAAGTGAAATACTGGTGCCTCATGGGTTTTTTGCAACCAGTGCTGCCACACCACTGAAAGAGACTTTCTCGCAATCTGTCAGGTTTTGGTTTCGGAATTCAGTCTTGTGGCCAATGCACTGAAAATACAATGTCAAAAATGCAACACCGAAAACCTCCACATTTCCTCAGCTTCAAAGAGCTATATTCTAGTTTTATTGTCATACTCATTTTCTGAATCACCTGAACCTCTGAGGAGTCTGTACAAAGCTATCTCTGCTTACTTGTAAACTTTTTTAAACCTTTCCAAACCAGCATTACTGCTGCTGGGCTCTCTTTTGCTCCATCCCATTATCTCCGATTATTAAAGGCTCAACTTGGGGCAGTGAAATTCTGGCAAATTTGAGCGCTGGGAGCAGCTGCAAGCCAGGCAGCACACTGATAGTGTGAGCATCACCTGTAGCTGCCTGCCTGGGATAGTATTTATGGTGATATCTCCTGGAGATTAGACTGACAACCCCAATTTGTGTTGTGTGCTGTACATCACCCAGCAGATTTCAAAGCACAATACTTTTTTTTTTGCTCGTGGCTGACCTCAGCTGGATTCACTCTCTCTGAGAATTAAAAGTGAGTGATGTTACTGAAGAAGGATGCCTGTGTTTTGCTGGCTGCTGGCCTCTTCTTGCCTGATCCAGATGCCAGTGCTGGTGCTCGTGTTGCATCCCTGCTGTGGCAGCCAGGTCTGGTGCTGCAGATCAGGGCTGGCATGTCCCCGGGAGAGTTGCGTAAACTTGAGTGTTCTGGGCTGGATGTTTGGGAATCAGTGAAGTCTTGGGCAGATATGGGAGAGTTTAGGAACCTGTCCAGCTCCCACAACAGCTACTCTTCTGTTGACTTCAGTGGGAGATGGGTTTTCAGAGCTGTTCTCGAAATGTTGTATGATTGCAGATGAAAAACGCTTGGCTATCTGTGGCTGTGTGTTCTGCTACCTGTAAGGAGCTGAAAAGCTTATTTTGATCAATTGTGTGATTGTAGAGATAATACTGACTTCCATGTGTATTGTCTATCCTGGTAGGAAAGAAAATGTTGTGAAGACTTGTAATACACACAGGTTTCTGGAGGAGCTGGCTTGCCTTTCGCCCTGCAGTGTGAGTCACTCACTGATGGTGTGTGGCTGTGCACACACACCACTGTGCACACACACTATGCATACATATGTTCCCAGTTTCGGTGGTGGTGAGCAGAGGTTTGGAGATAACTGAGATTTTTTTCTTAAAAATAATTAAGTTTTCAAAGAACCATCTGACTGTAAGTGTAAGAAAGGCAGAGACAGTGTGTGGTAGCTTAATTTGAGCAGAGCATAAGGTTAGCTGTTATCTTTCATTGCCCACATTTAAAAACAAGTTTCAGGAGCCCATCTTTACAGCTAACCTTTATATCACATTTAAATTCCCTGTTGGAAAACTCAGCTTCACTTATGAATGTATCTAAATGACAAATCATTGGAAATTCAAAGTGGAGGGAGCATGAGGAAGATACACAAGTGCAGGCAAGCAGGGCAACTCCAGACTCAGCCAAGGGAGCACGTGTGTAGGTTGGGTCTGCGTGGATGAAGCCTGCACTAAAGTCTGGGATTACAGTATGATTACATGGGGATTGTCTTGGTAAGATGAAAGGAGGTGGTGATCTGTGGATTGCTTCTTCACTTATCTTCAGGGCTGCTGGGCTCTGCCCAGCATCCCAAAGAGTGTGGGATCAACTGCCATCCACCCTCTCCATGAGTTTTGTTTCCAAATCCACTGGCATCAGCTGCAAGGCACTTGGGGCCACACAGTTTGGTGCTGGGAAGTGGTGTGGCTGTACCCAGGCCCTTTGCAGCCCCAGACCCAGCCCTGCTGGCCAGCAGGAGCTGGGGAGACGATGCCAGGACGAGTCTTCCTCCTGTCAGTGCGCTCACAGGATGGAAATGCAGCCTGACAAGTCTGAAGCTGTGCACAGAAAGAGATAGATAAACTCTGTTAACCACAGAAGCAGGTTTTAAATACATTAAAATATTTTATCCCATTATTTGTTTTGACCAATTGACCACAATATTAAAAATTCAATCATGGAGCAGCTGACAAGTGCAGTTGCCTAATTTTATTTAAGGGTTCTCCCCCCCCCTTCCATTTTTCCATCCTGTTAACGCTGCTGCCTGTGCCCAGACAGTAATGGGCTTCTTGTATGCCCACGACTGTTATGATCATGTAAATTTATTGGTGCTTAGAAGAAGCGAGCTATTAAAACATTACAACAACCATTACAGCCAGGCTCGTGTTGGCTTTCGCTCCCAATGAACATATGCTTCCGAGTGAATGCCTAAACTCTTATTTATGGATTTAATTTAATATGCGGAAAGAATTCAAAATTAAATTTTGTGTCTGCCTCCAGAGAGTGTCAGTGTATAATAACATGGTAATTTTTACACATCTTTATGAGAAATGGGAAAATTAATTCTTTCTGACAAGTTGTAATTATTCGACTTGGAACAGTTGCAGCTGAGCAGTTTGCATGCCTGTTGTCTGTTATTGCACAGTGTAAGGGGAAAACGTGGGGATGGAGATATATTGTGTGTCTGAGAGTTTCTAATAGCTTCTGACATTTTAGCCCTGCATATTATCAGGGTGCTCTTTAAAGGAGTGGGGACTGTAATCTTCTGCCTAGCCAGGGACACATATGTAGCAGTGACTGGAGATGGGGTAGGAAGGATTTTGTTCTGTCTGAGGCTGAGGCAGGAGCTCTGTCATTAATTTGCAGATGGTTAAAGCAGAAAGTGTGGTGACATTCTTTGTACTCTTTGACCTCACAATTTTTTCCCTTTTAATGAAGACACAGGTGGAAGAAAAGCGTTTGTTCCAGCCGCACAAGCAGAGCTCTCCTGTTTAAGTGTGTCCTGTTCTTTCTTCAGAGCTGAAGGCACTTAGAACCTCTCAACCTAAAGGGACCAGCTCCCCAAAAAGTTGAGTTGTCATTTACAGTAGGAATATTTAAAAATAAAACACTCTTCTTGTTGAAACATGAGCTTTCCTGACAAATATTTTCATGAGGGTAACTTTGTTCTTAGCTAACTTAACTTCTGTTTCAGAGTTTCTGCTGAAAGGTAGGACACGTCCGTGAAGCACAAGCCTGAAGCATCACTGGATGTATTAGATAAAAAGGAAATTTATTCAAGTGAATGAAGTGTGTATTCATGACTTTGAAGGCAAACCTGGCAGTAGTGGGTGCTGCATTTTTTTTTGTCCTCCTGGAATGGTCCCTTTGGGATAAACACATACTAAAGGCAATGCTTAGAAAACATTTTATCAGGCACACATTAAAGGAAATAGAAGTGCCATAAATGAAAAAACTCTGTGCATACTTTCATTCCCAGTGATTTATCCTAGTTGTGCTAGCTAGAAGGGTGCTAATGGTTTAGAAGGTGCTACTCCTTCCTGTAAGACACTGCAGAGGTTTTGTTGTTGTGGGTGCTTGGTATAGGAAGATACCATGGTTTAGAAATATAAATTTATCCAAAATGTAGCGTGCTAGCTTTGATTTATGTCCTGGTTGGAGCCTGGGTTATTGCTGAAGGCAGGTAAGTAGTGCACAAACCTGTGAGTTCTCAGTTTCCGGGGGTTTGAAAGCATTTACCTTGAACCAAAGAATGAATCAATTTCTAAGGCTTTGGGAGTCCCTCTGTGTCCCCTGGACCCCTTGGCCTGGTAAAACACCAGCAGCTCTGCAGGAGGATGCAGAGCTACTGCAGCACACTGGAGGTCAGCTGGGACCTGGGAATTGCTGGAGGAGACTGGGCAATGCTGCTGGTTTCATCCAAACAAATGCCCTTAGGAGCTTTGGGCATTGTACATGTGTGTGAGTGTCCAGGGAGCTCTTGTAGAAGGTCATATGCTTGTAAGAGGGACTGGTGTCAATCAGATTCATTGGGATTCATGCCAAGATCCCAATGGGGGCATTGCTCACTTCATTTAGACCTGCTGCACAGTGGGCTAATTAGCAGACCTTGAAGTTAGCAATGGAGCAAATGCTGCCCAGCTGGCACAGCAAGAGCATGGGCTGCATCCCTAGGGAATTGCTCGTCTCCCTGCTGGGGTCACCCGTGGTCATGGGAGAACCACCTTGGCAGCACATCATGGCCTCACCTGACCTGGAATTTCTGCTTTTCCTTCAAACTCAACAGCATGAACCTTGACTGGGAGTTAAGTGTTGGGACTGCCCATTAATCAATGGGTAGAGCAGGCAGTTTGGAAGTTTGCCCAATCAGCATTGGATATTAAAGCAGCCCAGGTGAATTGTACACAGAATGGCTTAGTCCACTACCTTTTAACTCCCTGGGGAGTTATGGTAATGTAGGAGTCAAATGGATCCTTATTGAGGAACCACAGAGCACAGAAAAAGTTGCAGTTTCCCTGTAAAGTTGCCGCCTCTATTTTTCTTCATTTTTTGAAACCAGTGAAGGTTTTATTTTTCATTGCAGTGAGTCAAGCATTGCATGAAGAGAGAGTTTCTCTTTTACATGCATAATAAATAACCTCCCAAAAAATCTGTGTTGGTATGAGAATTACTCCTTGGCAAGAACACATGCAAGTCTTGGGGTGTGCCTTCACCTCTTCATTTTTCTTTCCTTCCAGGAAAGGCTGCAGTTTATTCCCACCCTGCAGAAACCTCTCCTAACTGCTGTCATCCGGCCCTCTTAAGCCCTTTTAGACACTCTTTGCTGCTTTTAAGGAAATGCTGCTCAAACCTCTCTTTCTGAGAACATGATATTCTTGTGCCATACTGAGCCACTGCATTCAGGAAGACAAGAGTACCAAGGGTTTGTCAGTTTTCTTCCAGTTCATTTTGAACCACAACAGAAGACAAATTTCATGTTAAGGCAAAGCCTGGGCTTATTTAGCAAGACTTAAGAACAGTCTTGTAATTACAAATTGAAAACAGAAAATCATAAAAAAAACCCAACCAAAGCCAAATAAATGCTGCAGTTCTATCTGAACAGCTGGATATAATGATGTATGTGCACATTTCTGTAGCTGATTGACTTCTTACCTAACCTAGAATCACCTAGATAGGGCCCAGGCTGGTGAGAACTTGAGTCTTGCCAATGTCCTGTGACCTGGGATTATTCCCTTCAGTTTTCATTGCCCTTGTCTTTTATTTCCTACTTCCTCTTTTACTCCTCTTTGGAATTAAATATTGGTCTGCAGTCTTACGTACTTAACAGTGACTTTGCCTGGTTCACACAGAATAGCCAAGGGTATCTGTGAGCTATGAGACTGCAAAACCACCTTTTTTTTTTTTCCCCCACACATTTAACTTGGGCCTGACCAACTGCTTTCCACCCACTTTTACCTGTTCCCCTCTTAGGTGTAGAAATGCATCCAGCCCTTGTTTGCTGGGAGATCTTGGGAGCCCACAGAGCTTTGCTGTGCCATCCCATTGACTGGCATGCATAGGTGATGTTAGTCATGTCCTAGGTGTAGCAGAGTGGGAGTGATTTTGGGAAGAACCGGTGAAAGATACAGGAAAATCCATTTTGTGCTGGTTTTGATTTTGCAGCGCACATGAGTTATGCATGGAAGTATTTTGGGGAGATCTACTTTTTGTTAAATGGTTTCACCTATTCAAAGCTTGTTGACTGAGCATTTATGTCACCTTATTACCATTATTCTAATGAGATTTGTGCTGGACGTTTTGTTGCAATCCCCCTCCCTTCCCAAAACAAAACAAAAAACCCAACCCCCAAATACCCCAAAATGTATTTCAGCACTGAACTCTCATTAAATGGCAACTTGAATGATGGTCACATTTTAGTAAGAAAAATGCAGCTTCTGGAGAGGTCACTGCTCATTAAATAACATACTTTTTTTTTCTTTTTTTTTTTTAAATAAGGGGGCTTGTCCTTCCTGTCTGAGCATGGGTGAAGGGGACTACTTTGAGAGTTCTTCAGGCTGTTTTGCAAAGCTCATTCTAGAAACTACTCCCACATTTGTTTTCTCCAACCTGGGTATAAATGATAGGGAAGTAAGCAAAGACAAATCACCAAATAGTCTTAATTTATTTTTTCATTCCCAACTATCACCAAGCCCATTTTGAAATGTGTTTTCATGCATGCTGCTCAATATACCCATTTTCTACTTATGAAAAAGAAAAAAAATCGGTTCTGTGTTATTTCTTAAGGAAAAGAAGGGAGAAGAGGAGGGCTTCTTTTGGTTTTATTCCCATAGTTTCCCAAACTATCAGTCACACAGGATTTTTATGCTTTTGCTGATATTAACATGGTGCTCTTCCATGCATTATGTCCAGAAAGTTATCAAGTATTATGTGTTGTGCTGGCCAGGATTCTGTATCATAAGGTGGAGTTTTGCAAACAGTCCTGATTATGCCTTTTTTTCTTAATTTTTAAAAAGTATTTGGGGAACAGACGGTGGTTTAGGACAAGACGTGGGGTTTTCATAACTGGTTCATGAAACATAAAAATTGCTATTTAAACATAAGTAAGGTTTATCTGTAATAATGCCTCCCTTCTGTGGGGCATTTTCCACAAACCCAGTTTCTTCACACCACTTCTCTTTTACAGATGGCAAAATGAGGCTCAGCTTAATTACTCCACGATTCTAAGAAAGATAGCAGCAGATTAAAGACTAAATCATGTTTCTTAAATTGCAGTCCAGTGTTTGAAAATAGCAGCATCTTTCTTTACTGTGATAGATCAAGCTTAGTGATGAGTGAATAAAATCATCACCAATAAAATAAAGTGATTTGGTTCAAATATACATTCAGAAATTGGGATCTTTTAAAATATTTAAATTTTTTTTCAAATTTTTTTGGAGTTGCCAGACTTATCTGAGATTCTTATATCACCATACACATGCTTGTGCTCTTCTGGAGTAAATCCTCTTCAGAGATTTTCCTGTGCTAATAACATCCAATAAAATATTATTCATATTACAAGATCTGGCCATCTTCTGGTGGTTTTTGCTGACTGAGCAGCAAAGTCACTGAAGAAGTTGAGAAGTCGATGGCTGATCATTGCTACTGATTGCTCTGTCACTTCTGGCTGCTGAATTAATCTCCCTATTGGTTTTCCTTCTGTAAGGCAGAAAAAACCACCTACTTTGGTTTAATGAGTGGTATTGTGTTTGATGAGATAAAGCACTGTAAAAGTTTTATCACAGTGCATCTGCTTCCAGTTTCAACATGATTCAGGCATGCTACAGAAAAGCTTCTCTGTGCAACAGCAGGCATGGGAAGGGATGGAGAAACTTTGGAGCACACTAAAATTCAGTCTGGGTTTGGAGGAGCAGGTCAGTACATCTGCACGGGACCATGGATCATCATGACTCCTTCCTAGTCTGTAGCTTTCTAACTTGACCCAAATTCTTATCCAGTCACAAACCTTGAGATCCAGGCCCAGGTAGGACTTTGTTGCCCCAAACCTGCCCCACACCTCCCTGCCCATAGGTAGCATTTCCTTCAGCCTCCCAGCGCTGCCTGGATCGCATTTCCCTTCTCCATCTTTTCTGGTTCTGCATATCAGAACGTGATTAAAATCATTATATCCCTATCTATATCGTGCTGTTTTCCTTTTAATTAGGTTGTAAAACAATTAGTTACCACCATGTCTCTCTTCCCCCTCTCCTTCTCTTTTTTTTGTGACTCCCCCTGTGTGCCCAGAGCTGTTTGTTCTCCCCGGGCGGGGAGGAGGGGGCCCTACCGTCTTGCTTTATTTACAGCAGGGTGAAGGTCAGATATAAACAGTTTTTGTTCTTGTGCTGTTGCTTTCTTTTGTGACCTATCCTGCATTGTTTGGCTTTTTTCCTCCCCCGTGCTTTGAAGTGCCGCACACCAGGTGTTCCTGTTCTGAATTACACATGAAAGGACCACATCCCTGGACTAATTAACTAGTAAACTGCACCCGCCTCCCCTGGGTTTAATTGATGCTGTTCTTAAAAGGGGAAGCCAGTTTCTTATTCCTCCTGATTTCACACCGTAGTCATCTCCTCTTTATCTCCCTAAATACAGAAGATACTCTTGAATTTCTCACTCCCAGGCCACGCGGTGCTTAATATGTCTTCTCGTTTCACAATTAATAAAACAATTAGGCTGTACAGTTTTTTTTTAAGAAATCCTCCACATTTTTTTAAATTTTCTTTTTTTCTTTTCCTTTGACTCCTAATTTCTTTGTGTCTGATGGTTGCAGCCTCTCCAGGGAGAGCAGCGTGCAGAGCTGCACTGCTCCCCGAGAGATGGAAGATCCAGTATCTTGCTGCTAATTATTTAACTTGATGGTCTTGACCCACCAAAAGCATTGGTGTATACCAACATCTTTGGTATACAGCCAATGAGCCATTCCATGGCTCACAGTTTCTTTCCTGGGGCAACATTTCTTGCAGTGTAATGAGCAGAAGTTACCGTGATTTCTTTGTTCGGCCTGGTGGTTGCATCCTGCTTGTCTCTGTGGCAGGGTGGGCCTTGCTGATGGCAGAAAACTGTGCAAAGTGGTCAAAACCAGCTTGAAATTAGCAAGCCTAAATCAAAAACAGCTCATTTCTGTGGACTCTTCAAAACTGCTCAGTGTAGGTTTTATGTTAGGTGGATAAAGACCCATCTTAGAGTCAACCGGAGCAGAACGCTGGGGAAAATGGACAAGGTTGTCATGTGGCACTCACTGTGCCATGGTATCCAAACTGGGCTGGGTGTGTATAAATCTGTATAGATATTACTTCTCACATTCCAGCTGTGTCCTGCACCAGCTAAATGGCATTTTGGGCACAGCTGGTGGCCCCCTGTGTATTCACAGACTCAAAGTCCTTGCACATTGTGGGGCTGTGTCAGTCTCACGGCATGGGGAGGTCCCAGACTGGTGCTCCTGGCAGGTTGAGGAGGCAGAGAACCACCAGTCATAATGGGAGATTCATGTTAGGCATTTTTGCCCTTGAATGGGCTATTTGTGTCTTGCTGGTGCTTTGCCCTTTAGAGGTGCTGCTGATGATTTCCTTCCCAGATATTACCCAAATAGGTGATGTCTTGAAAGGTTATTGGTTTAGGTTTATGGTTAGGGTATGTTTGTCTGTCTTATGTATTTGTTCACTCATCCTTAGCGTCTTGTATCCTCTATCAGTTGAAGTCCTTGTTAAGTCCAGTGTATCCTTTCCTCTGATTTCAGTGCGAGCTAGTCCCTATTCATTTGATTTGAGTTGTTTTCAACTTGAATTGGAATTTCAAACATAGCAGTCTTTTGAAAAAAAGGGAAAGGATTCAGGATACCAGAAAGCGAGTGAGACGCAGCAATATTTTTAATAACTTCAAAGACATTCCTCTGGGTAGATGTTGTAGTGTAGGAATGAGTGTATCACATACCTGCCTCCTTCTTGGATACTGGCAGATGGAAAACTGAAACACTTTCCTGTATGTGAACATTTAGTTTCAGAGGTGGGACCTGAATTTTAGTCAGATGTGTATTTTCTTCAGGGCAAAAGGTGTTTCTTGAAGACAGTATCTACCAAGTAACAGTTTTGTGCCAAATTAAGGATGGCACAGAGAAATGGGAGCTTTGCTGTTAATGCCACAGAGTTTTGGATTAGGAATTTGGTGTTGTTGATGTAAAAGATAGCAAGAGTAGCTGCTTTCCTTGGAAATCATGGCACTGTGTTCAGTGATGATGTGAATTAGGATTGCAGTGGGGCTGCCAGCGGGTTTTGTTGTGGGAAGTCCCTCAAGGTTACCCACTCTTCTTTCCCACCATGCAGAAGTTGGGTTGGTTTGGGTTTTTTTCTGACAATAACCAGCAATGTCATAACTGTTCTCCCTGAGGAGGGTTAGTTTTGCACTTTTTTAGGGTGCAAAGTGACTTCTGTGAATCATGCAATTTCCCAGAGCACAGTGGGAGCTCAGGCTTCGGAGCTGGCACTGGAGGACAGACCTTAGAGCAATTAACTGTAAACCGACTGAATCTTATATGTCAAAGACAGACTGAACTTTAATTAATATGCCTCTTAGGATAGGTATTTTTATATTCTAAAGCAGCACCTTTAAAACACACACAAAAAAAGCAGGGAAGTCCCCTAGTTTTAGCAGAATGTATATGTAGAACTTTGGCCTTTATAAGCTTCATAGCTCCTTGAAATCCATGCCTTGCTGTCTTGATTTAAACAGCTTGAAATCTGGAGCCTCTTTTGCATTATATTTGATTGCTTAGATTTATTATTTCCTGAATTCTTAATTTTATTTTAATCAATTTTTGCTAAAATTTACAGTAAGTTCCCTTTTAGGGAAATTTTGCTTTAAAAAATACCTTCAACCTGGTTATTATTTTCTAGCAAAGATGTTTTCAGCTTAGGGCAGATACAAATGAAAACTCAAAAAAAGAGACATTTTATTGCCAAAAAAGCACTGGTATAATTCAAAAGCACCTCTTGCTAAATCATTTGTGAGTGTCTCATCAAAAGCATAGGATATGGTTTTGTTAGCGCAGATCAGGGCTTTGAGAGTGGTTGTCATGCACCTTCTTAATCTTAGTCATTTTAACCCTTTTCCAATTTTTTCTGCCTTTCCCTCCAAGCTCTGATGTTCTGTAATTTTTTGCTGCTTTCCCCTTCAAAGGCAAGTTTGCCAGTATTTTTATGATTAACTTTTATATGTCTGAGTTTTTCAAAACACTATCAGGTTATAACATACTGTTTAAAAGCCCATACTCATCTTTTTTTATTAATCCTACCTTTCTTTATCAAACCTGAAAGTCCTCCTTACATTTCAGCTTTTATTTCATCCTTCAGAAAGAAAGAGTAAGATACTAGTGTAGAATTTGAAATTTAAGAAAAAACTTGCAGTGGCTCCTGTTGTTCTTGCAGTCTGACAACTGAGTTACTCCACTTAGTTTCAAAGAAATAACTGTCACAGCAAACTTATTTTTCTAACTGTTTTATTTTTCCCTATCTCTCAATCAAAATATCTAGAGATGTGACATGATGGCACTATGAACTTAAAGAAAAAAAGATATATGGATTTTGTTGTTGCTGTTTAAAGAAGAAGCTAGCAATGTTTCTGCTTATAAAGCATTTTATTTTAAAGTCATCCCTTGTTCCACAAGTTTAGATGTCAGGCTTAATGTTTAGCATTACCACTTGTGTGATGGTTGGAGAACAGGAAAATGCTAATGTGACTTAATGTGTAGAAAAGCAAGGTGTAGTCACTGTTGTGCTGCTATATTTGAATGAATAAAAGTTGAAATCTTATATATAATTGTATTTTGGCACTTCATTCTTTACAGCTGGCCCCTCTCCCTAAATGTCTCCTACCTCTTTCTCATCTTTGCTCTCTCCCAGAGCCTGCCCTCTGAATCTCCAGACTGTGGGATACAAGGAGAATGTTCTGAGCTCTCACTTGCACTCAGATGAAAGACCTGATTTGTTAATTTGAGCTCTTTTTAAAAACAAGACCTAAATTAAGTATTATCTTAATCAGCAATAAAATACATTCTTTCAATTACTTGTTTCGCTGACTTATTAAGAGAACTCTAAATAGTTTCAGCGAGTATTGTTGTAATTGTTTCCTCCTTTGATTTTCATTTCCTCAGTTGTCATCATCTCCTGGCAGCAGCAGCAGCTGTAAAGCAGATCTTTCAACAGCCTTGTTAATTGTGTAGAAATTAATCTGATTTCAAACCCCTTATTGATATAGAGATTCGTGTGCCTTAATGTGCCTGTGCCTATGCCTGCTCACCTCTTTCACCCAGCGTTTTCTTCCCATGCCAGCCTAATGTGCAGGTTGGGTCATTATCTCCTCTAGCTTATTGCTGTGCCCCTATCAGGTGCACTGGGATCCTCCATGGAAATACAGAAGCTTATGTGAAATAGCTCATATGTCTGTAAGAAACATTGTTTTTCAGCCAATCTGTGCTCCTTTTATTTACTTCCATTCTGTGTGTGCAAGAGGAGACAGTGTGAGTTCTACATGTGCAGTTCCATCAAAGTGTTGCTGTTGTCTGGTCCAGTTACCTACTGCCAGAAATCAGGAGATATCCTTGGAAGGAGCTGGGGGTACCACACCCCCACCCCCTGAGATACTGCCCAGCCAAATGATGTCACCAAAACAGTCCTGAGGTTTTATTCTTGAGAAGCTTCCAGGTGAGCTGAAATTGCATAATGCCCAATGTTCATGCTGTGCTGGCAGCCATCTGTGTTTCATTGAGAGGAAAGATAAGGCTACTTTGTGGAATAAAAAAACCTGTAAAAATAAATTGACATCTTAAACATTCTTTTGTAATAAGGGAAAAGGTATTATTATAGCTTTCCATAACTCTACAAGGAATACTGAAAAGAAGTTTTTCCGCAGTTATTGGCATATTCCACTAAGCAAATTAGAGGGTTATTGTTATGTAATCTAAGTATTAATATAAGACATATACAACTGAACAGTAGATGCTTTTTGTAATCCAATTTGTGATCTTTACAGCTTTTTTTTGTAGCACCAGAAATTAATTTTAGCATGGTATCTTAATTTCCAGACTGTCATCTGTATGCCTTAATTGCTCTTCCTACAATAAAAGGTTACCTCTTTCTTCCTGTCATCTACAGCAGTGCTCTGGTAAAGAGCAGCATCCTCTTGTCGTGTTTGTGACACAATAACTTATACATCATTATGTGAAATGCTTTGCATTTCTTTAGGATAAGCACTGACAGACAAGGATAAAATTTTATCATTTTCACGATGATAAAACAACAGGTTGTCTATGCCAATACAAGTGGCAGAGGCAGGCATAGGTTTTTCAACTTCAGTGAGATTTGGGTCAAGTTCTTGAAAGAAGTTCAAATTGAAGCTGTCCTTTGTACACATGTATCTGTCAGTAAAATGTGCAGCAGTTCTGTTGTGGGGAGGAACTTGAGGTGTGGAGCCCCTGCACTGGCTGTATGATGACGAGAGTGAGATTAGTATTCTTGTTCTTTAAAGCCATTATTCAGTGGCTGTTAGATGAATGGGAGATGAAGGCTGAGTGTTTTCTTCCTCTCTTGCTGTCACGTAAAGTCAGGCATCTGGGGAAGAAACGTCACATGCGGTTCAGGCTTGTGAATACTTAAAAAGTAAAAGTTTTAACAATGATTTTATTTGTAGAGTTGCCCTTTATCTCATTATTTGCAATGCAAACAGCAATATGAGAAAAAAAATATCAAAAACATCCAGTGAAAATGCTATTTGGGATTCATAAATAAATTCTCCATTAAAATCTCCGACTCAAATCCCACGAGAATAGACTTAGCTTTTCAGCCCTATGAGACAGATAAACTGAGTATCATGCAGCTTAAAACTAGCATTTCTTCTGGATGAGAGTTATAAAAATCATGGTCCCATCTTTCATACATTGGTATCAGACTGCTTGATACTTTATTTTAACAATGATTATTTTTATTTGGGACTTTATTTTAACAATGGTGATTTTTATTAGGGAGGCTAACAGTTCTTCCTCACACTAGCTGAAAGTTTCATTTCAGTGCTTGTCTATGTGCTATATTTATTTGCAAAAGACTTTACATTTGTTCAGATGAAAAGATAGGTCATAGTATTGAATGACAAAGCTAAAAGATGAGACCAATTGAAAATTCATTCCTGTTGTGAGACGCAGTCTTTTGCCAGTGGTTTAAGCTCTGTGCATATAACTTGAACCAAAGCACAGAACTGGAGAACAACCCTGAGCTAAGCTAAGGCACCTCTTCAGTCACTGTGCTGATATAGCATTTTCCTGCAAGCCTTGAATTTGTTCTCTCAGTGCTGGTAGCAGTGTAGGTGTGGCTGCAGCCTTATGCATATGGAGACTTCCTCATAGAAAAATATTCTTAAATGTATAAAGGGCAATGCTGGGGTATTAAACTTGCAGTTTGTGGGTGAGACCACACACACACACCTGCGTGCCCATGCCAAGGCTTAAGGTTCCTTTCAAAGAGTAGAGGGCTTGGGCTGCACAGAAATGTTTCCAGTGATGTGTTTGGGGTTGATGACAATACTCCAAGGCAGTCTTGCTGAGGATGATTCTTCTCTTTGCCTCAGCTTCCAAGGACTGTGAATTCTTCCCTGCGCAGAGAAAACGTTCTCGGTCTCATGTTTATGGTGCTGTAAGGTGACAGAAATGAGGAGACCTTCTGGAGGGATACTGAAGTGTCACTTGTAACTTTTGTCACAAGTATCACACCTCTCATTGGTCCAGTAACTTCTCTTTCAGGTGCTTAAGCTAAGCTAATAATTTAAACTTGTTTTATCCTGAATACAAATATGTACATGAAGCAAACGGTTTTCCCTGCCTTAGATGCTGGTTTTCTTGGATGCTTTCTCTGCCTTCATTGAAGGGGTAATTGACTGAAACTTGTCACTAACTTTTGGATTGTCAGTTAGACAGAACCAGGAAAGTCCTTCAGATTCTTCATCTTGAGCGTTTGTATCTGTATTTTTCCTACCTTCTAGCTGCCACATATGTACTATAAGACAAGGAGTCTAAAACAGGCCTTAAAATAGTTTTGTTTTTCAGATAGCAAAACATGTGTCTTATTTTGGCCACTTTTTCATTAAATCTGTATAAAACCAGAGTTGGACAGCTACGTCCAGCAGGTCCACTCAGACAACATCCCTGTGCAACAACAAGGTGCTATTTTGTGACTAACCCATACTTTGTAGGGTTTGGGAAAGAGTAGAAGCCAAAATTCTCAGATTCTCTTGAAGCTTCTTCAGTGCATGAGGAGTTTGAAATCCTTTATAAGGTTGATTTATCCATGGCGGCCCATGCTAATACATTGCTTCTTCCTTGCAAATGCCTGCTTAGTGTCTCTGCGGAGCACTTGGAAAATTTGAAATATCTTTGAAGGGATCATGAGGGCTGCCAGATGATATCAGATGAGTCAGAGGTCTGTTACTTAAAAGGAATCCTGCAGGACTCTTGTTTCACTGGTTTCCATTCTCCTCTGGTCTCCACTGGAGACTAATGGACTAATTGGGCTAAAATATTACTCAAATGAAGCTGCTGCCCTTTCCTAAACTAAAAGGGGTTACTGAGCCACTGTTGTAATTTAGTTATTCAACACAGAAGAAATGAAGAATAAATTAGTTATAAATATGCGTGGGATGGCTTTTTAATATACAGTCTGCTCAGTGTTATTTTGCAGTAGGTGCTCTGCTGAAAACAGACAAACTTCGTGAAATAGAGCTGGTGCAAAGTACTGAGCTGGGATCTGCATGACAAAACCTGCATGGCTTTAAGCTTTTCCCACCAGTATTATCCTGCATGCAGCATGCTTGGCTTGTGCAAAAGGCAGGAGTAATTTTCAGCTCGAATTTTATAACTAGGCTTAGATTTTGAGCATCCAGATTTAGTTTTGTCTGTATTGGGGAGGGTCTTGTCTGTTTATCGAAGTGTGTGTGGGATGCACCAGATAAGAGTCTACAGGGTGATTCTGTGAACACAAATCTGCTTGTACTGCTGACAGAAAATACTCTGGATGTTGTCTGCCAGAACTCTACTGGGAAAATGAGGGGTGGGGGAATGTGTCACAGGAGCTGACTTAACTTCCAGTGTCAGTGGGAAAGGAGAGAATAAATCAACAAAATGTGGAGCATCAAATTGCCAGGACGAGACAGTATTCATCCATGACTTGTAAAGGAATTCAAATGGGAAATAGACACCCTAACAGACCATTTGGATGAAACAACAGTGAAGAATAGGGTTAGTAAACACAAAGATAAATATGTTATGTTGCAGAAGAGCTAATGCGGTTTCTGTTAACAGAAGCTGCATTTCACAGATTACTGCAGCTCTGCAGAGGAGTCAGGGAGAGATCCTGGTGTTATCTACTTTGATTTGAAAAGGCATTCAACAGGTCCCTCACCAAGGGCTCCTGGAAAACTTAGCTGTCATGAGATAAGGAGTAAGAGTCTCTATGGATAAATAATTGGCTAAAGGGTAGAAAACAAAGGGCAGGGATAAATAGACAGTTTTGACAGTGTAAGAAACCAGTGGTGTAGTCTCATACGATGTGTGTGCTGCTAGGGTATCTGTTGCTCAACATATCGTAAATGATCTGAGAAAGGAAAATTGAAAAAAAGGTTGCAGCTTCTAACAGGTTATTCAAGGAGTTGAAACCAAAACAGATTGCAGAGAAGGATCTCGCTGAAACCAAGACAGATTGCAGAGAAGGATCTCACATTAATGAGTGACTGGTTGGTAAAATTAATGGCAGGTAAAAATCTGTGTGTATAAATTATGAAGTAATGCATATGGGGAAAAATAATTCTAATTTTGCTAACAGAGTGGTGAACTGTAAACTAGTTTTCCACTCAAGAGTGTCATCTCAATGTGTAGTACCAATGAATAAAACAAGTAGCATGCTAAGAGTTATTAGGGAAGGAACAGAGAACAGTATTATGCCACTGTATTTACATAATTATTATGTCCATTAGTGCTGTATCTATGATCCAATCACATATTGTGATTGTGCTCCTTTCTGGTTGTTCTCTCCCCTGCCCCTATCTCCCCAGTAGAAAAAATGTAAAAAAAATTGATCAAGGACACCAACGTAACCCACTGACGAATTGCTGGAGGGTGAGAAAATATACTGAGGAAATGCTGCACTGTGATGGCCCTAATTTTGTATTCTCTCTTTACCATCTTGTAGCACTGCATAAGGCAGGAGACAGAGCTCCTGGTCTGGTACAGTCCCTCTTGTGTTACAATTTCCTGTAAGGTGTCAGTAGTTTAGGGTGGATGGATGGATGTATTCAAAAGTCTTTGCTAAATCCTTGCCAATGGATTACAATGATCAGACTGCTTAGCTTAATGTCATTAATGGACCTAATGCATAGCCAGAAAAGCACCAACAGTTTATAGCTAGTGTAATGCTTTAAAAAAAAAATTAGATTATATTATAATGTACCTTTATTTGTTTGGAAGATAAGAGGTTTCAAGCATCATGTGACACTTGCAAACTAAAAGTTAAATGAAAAATTTTGGTGGTCCAATATGTTATAATAGCCACAGCCAAGAAATGGGAACTAATCAAGGTTTAGATCCAAGAGTTTGTAGAGAACCAGAGAGAAATGACCAGATCTAAGAGAGATCTAAGCTGAGAAATGCCAGGTACAAGTTAAAATAGCTCATTAAAAACATCTATGTTAATAGGACCTTTCATCACCTAACTGAAAATGTCTTTTATATTTTACCCAGTCATTAGCTCAATTGTTCATTATTCTGCTCCTGGTGTAATAGGGGCTTTTAACAGGCTCTTTTTTGAAGGGAATATCATTTTTGCTTTGTTCACATAGTAATACAGGATAATATATATTCCCATAATCTTGTTAATGTATTGTCATATTTGAAAGGCAAGATGTTGAAACTGTGTATGAAAATAGAAGAATGGAAGGATCTTTGCCATGTTGGCATACAATGAAACTTATTTTCTATTCCTCAGTTCCTAGACTCTAAATGGAGAGAGCTCCAGAGACTCTTGGATATATACATGCAGCATAGCTGATTCTTGAGACAGGTCTCAAGCTGGGAGAAGAAATTATGTTCAGAAATAGTTTTCAAGGAGTAAAATACCCAGATTATTTTAATTCTAAGGTAAGATATAGGATGGGGTCTCAACTGCAGGGCTGGAAGTTAATTTGCAAAATGTATTAGACATTTTTTACCCAAATTGCACTGATATTATGTTATTTTGGTCTGGTATCGTTTTTGTGTTGTTATTTTAGAACTGCAGTTTGAAGAAGAGGAAAGTAAATGCACAAGTAATTACTGAAACAAGAAGGAGCAACCCCCCCAAAAAATACCCCACCAAAAACCCCCCTAAGACCAATATGTCTGTGGACAAAACTCTTGTCAGTGCTGATAATGCAAGAAATACTTGGAAGAGAAAGTGGAAAAAGCTGGGAGTGCAGCTGTCTGTAATTAATTGAAGGAATATTATAATCACTATTATTAGGACAACTCAAACAATAGTTTTGGCAAATATTTTTGTAGCAACTTAAATCATCAATGAAGATGATGAGGCACAGCATGAGCACGCTAGTGATGATCAAAGACAGTAGTGGGCAGAGGGTGACGGGCGCACACCCACAGCAGAAACCTGCCAAAACCCCTCATCCTCCCCTCTCCTGGCATGACAGTCCTGGTCTTTCATCCCAGGAAGCCTTCTCTTGCCCAGCTCCAGCAGAAGCGGTGCAGGGTGTGTAGTGTGCCCCCATTCCCACAGCCTCGGTGCTTTGCCCCGGCAGGGAAGGGCTCCCAGGTGTGGGAGCAGCTGCCAGGGGTCCTCCCTTCCCCTCCCTCCTCCGTACCTGCTCTGCTCATGGCTGATCCTGCTCCCAGCAGCGTGGCATTTCAGTGTTACCATAGTGATGAGCAGTGGACACTGCCACCTTTCTCACTTTAATTAAAGAACAGATGCAGGGAAAGCTGATCTCTTGGTGACCCTCTTTAAGCTGACATCAACACACTAATTGTTTTCAATTCTTTCCTTCCCTCAGCAGTCGCAGCTCTGTCCTTTGTTCCTATCAAGATCTTGCCTCTTTAGGTTAAAGTAGCAGTAACTTTTTCCAGAGTCTCACTGTGGGGACTGTTTCAAGTAGTGGCTGCTTCAGAGCAACTAAAATCTCTCCTCTCCATTAGCAAGGTGTGTACAGAGGAACAAATGCTCCTGCCTGAGATAGGAAACTTCTGGCTTTCCTCTGCTAAAAGCAATCCTAGCAACAGTGCCAAGCAGGGATTTGCTCAGAGTATCCTGAAGAGTGGCTGATTATGAAACATAGGCATGCATCCTTGCAGGCTCACCTTGCACTGTTTCAGTACAACACAAGCCTTGCTGAACAAACAAGGCGGTTGTGGCTGGGATGGATTTGACTCGGCAAGAAGTCTCCTGCCTTCTAATCCCACTTCAGCCTTTGACTCTCAAAGCAGCCTCAGCTCTCTGACTCAGTTTCCTGTTTTATGAAACAGCTCTAGAACTGCTGTTTGCCTGTTACAGAAAATAACTGGGCTTTCTCCAGGTGTTTTAATGCATAAAATGTTTTATAAAGAAAAACTGCTGCTAGAGCAGTCAGTCTTCATCAGCAATTGCTCTACACCAGTGTCAGAGATTGTTATGGCTTTTCTGTAGGGATTGAAATTGCACATGGTATTCATGTTAATGATAGACAAAAAAAAAATACATTATTTAATGGCTTCTGCTGTATTATTTGCCCTTTTTGTTTAGCTTCCGGCTAGAGTCAATAGGCAATTTAGCTCAAGAAAAACAGTCACCAAACAAGAAAAGGGATATTATTCATCCCATGCAGATGTAAGCAGAACAAAAATAGTGTCAGATACCAAATTCAGACTTGCAGAAAGCACTCGCATCACATAAGTTAACTGGTGATTGCCACTGGATGTCCTCATTGCTGAAGTGTAGAGTTCAGCTACAAGATCCTAAAGATCATCAGTGACAAGAACCCTTGAAATGCAGGAGGCTATTCAAGCTATTTATACAGGGAGATGGAAGGGCTGATATTCTTTGTTGTTATTGTCTCCTTTATCTCTGGGCTTGCTTGAGTTAGAGCAAGATCTCATTTTCATGATAACTTTACAAGGCAGGAGGTAATTTATACATATGAAATACATCATTTGAACACATCCACAACACTCAAAAAAAAAATTACTTTAACTGTAGAGCCAAGCTATCTGATGAAACAAGATTTACATTTGGGCTCATGAATTGCTTTGTACATAGTGCACATGACTTCTTTCTATAGCATTTTGTCTTTGGGAATGTAAAGCAGAATCATAGAATTTCTCAGATGGTCCATGAAGTCCAGATCACTTTGTCAGTCATGTAAATACTCTTTGGCAGTTCTTGCTGTTTGTTAGCTTAGGAGGAGGACAAAACCTTTTAAAAAGCTGCTAAATGTTTTATTGCCCTTGGAAGGAAACATAATAATTATTTTCCTGTTTTCTCCAATCTCAACTGAGAATTGAGGTTGAAGAATAAAACACTGACTGACCCTACCCCAGCCCACCTACCCACTGTTCTGTTACCTAAAAAGAGAGTCCTGTGGCCTCAATAAGTGTTAAAAACAAATGCATCTCTACACATGTATTTCCTTTATATGAAATAGGCAGAAATTCCATAGCAGTGCTGAGCTGCACAGTACCAGCCCTAGTGAGCTTCCCTGGAGTTTGCTGCGTTTTAGGATGTAGGACTGTATTTTGCTGCATCGTGAGGATAAAATGAAGGTGTGAAGTTCGTAGCTGAATGTCAGCATCCCACAAGTAATCTTTTAATGCATTATGCTCCAACTTTAATTTGTCTGTAGGCATTTGAATTTTCTGTATCAAGTCAGGGAAAACTGACAGGCATAGCCAAAAAGTGCACGTTGGCCTCCTATTCAAGTGAGACAGTGTGGGGTTTCCTTTCCCAGCTCGTTTATTTGACTGCAGCTTGAAAACGGCAGACTATTCATTTAAACCCAAATGCTAATAATAACACTGATATAGAAAGACCTTTAATAATCTTAAACAATGGTGATTTGTGACTTCATTTATGCCAAGAACATGACTGCAGAGGGAAGTGCTGTGTGCTGTAATAAATTGCAGAATGTGAGATCCAGCTTAAGCTAAGACTAAATGCTCAGTAGGTCAGTACGTTCCGTCTTAATTTGAGCTCATCCACAGTAAGCCTTTTCTGCAGGAAATGTAGCTGAAAGGGCAAGGCTTCTCCCACCTCTTCTAGGGAGAGCATCTGCATACTCCTGAGCTTTTATTGCAAGTTATTTGATGCTAGATGTTTGCTCCATTATGGCAGCGATTTTAACAATATTTTGGAATGAAAATTATTTGAGCAGATTAGCAATTGGACCACACATTTCCTCAGCATCAGAAGGCAAATTTCCCTTAGAGGATTGTCAACTGCAAAACCACAATGCTTGAAAATTTCTCAGAAGTTGCATGTTTGGTTGTATTTATTTCTTTTGTCTCTAAATACTGGTTTGATATTGCCTTGTTGTTGACAAGTTGTTGACAACACACCAAAGAAATAGGGCTCCAGCTTACACAAGGGCCCCAGGTTTTTTAACATTTTTTGAAGGTCATTCCCATTAAGCATTTGATTTTTTTTTCATGTGCAAAGGTCCTGAAGCCAGGTTCTTTAATATAATACACTCCCATACCTGAAGACCACAAATAATCTGTCTGGCACCTTAGCAGTGATGCAAAGGGTCTTACAGCAGATTTCAGAAGGTTGTTTGCCACTCTGTAGTTAATACAGGAATGACTGCATATCTAAGCCAAAAGTTCTTGTGAACCCAACACACATTTTAAGTATTTGAAATCGAATTTGGTTTCATGTAACACTTTCCCCATATAATATGGATTTCTAGTGAAAGCACATAGGTCTTAAAGGGAGCCTGCAAAGCTGAGCAGGAGGAACATACTCCTCTTGTCTATCATGAGGCATTATCCTGTCCCTCATCAGTATGGAAGCAGTTTTATCCAGGCCCTCTGCCAGAAAGAGGCATAGGTTGGCATGATGGAAGGGCACTGTTCAGAATAACTGCTGGAGTTTGTCTGCTTGGGGATGATTTGATGTGGGATGGACAGAGGGATCTGCTGTCATCCAGTAGCTGCTGGAAATAGGAATCCCAGTCAGGAAGCAGGCATTACACAAGTATGTGGTGAAAAGACAGAAACTCATAAAGCTGCAAGGGTTGTTTTGTAAAATGCCTGTGAGTAGCCAAATGGGACAATAGCAACACTGCTAATTCATTTAATTAATATGTAATTTACTTGGAGTAGTGCTCATTCTATTCTGTCTTTCTTCAGAAAGATGTTTTCTGCTGTGGTGAAGCTGTGATTCATTTCCATTTCACTACTTTCATTTTCATGGTCTTTTTGTTAATTGTTAGGGCCTGTTTGATGATTATAGTGGCTAGTAAATGCATTGCTAAATTATGGTCATAAACAACAATGGAAAAAAAGACCCATTCATTTAGGGGTTTTTTCTTTCTTTTTTTTTTCTTTTTTTTTTTTTTTTTGTTCCAATAGACTGTGTTCTGGTCCCTAGCAAAAACAAACAATGTAGTATTTCTCCTACCCTGCTGCTTTGCTGCTTTGTTGTTTTCTCTTTCATAGTTTTTTCATGAGGTTACATATATTTGCTGTATGAAAATCTGGAATGGAAAAGAGGAGGCAGAGAAGGAGTTGGAGTCCACTGGATCTCTGAGGATGCAAGGGGCATCCAGGTATCTTGGTGCCCCTTACAGGGAGCTGCAAATCCCTGAAGCATCCCATTGCTCCTGATGGTGCTCCTCAGAGGAGGTTCCCAGAAGGAGGGTTTCCAGCTAGGCCTGAAAGGCATTAACTAACAGATAATTTTGCACTGCAGCAGAAAGGACGGGTGTCGCTCACTGGGCCAAATTTCAGGGAAATGTAAGCACTATCCACGTTGGGTTTGTGTTCTCTGTGTGTGGTTGTATTAAGTTGAGCTGTGCAGAAGGAAATAGGACTTGAGACTTTTGCCAAGTTGGTGTCAAACTAGGCATCACCACAGGCACTTCAGCAGAAACTCTCCACAGAGGATGATATTTGTATGCAAGCCTTTACATTTGTCCTTGCTTTTGCTTTTGATGTTTTGTTCTTGCTCCACAACAGCAACTATGAAAATAACTCCCTTCAGTCTGTCTCTAATTTCAGTCTTCTTCCTTTTTCTGCAGAATTGTGGCATTTTCAGCTTGAAACCATCTTCACTTTAGAATATACGAAAACTTCTTGCACAGCCAAAGATGAAAGACTGTTTTTGGCATGCAGTCAAAAGATGGCTTGGTCCTGTCTAACCCATGAGGCTTGTTTGATGAGTTTAACTGTGATGTAGTAACTTTCCCAATGCCATGGCTTTTCCTATTATAGACAGAGTCTGAATTGATTTCAGTGTAATGGAATATTTATTTTGCCTGGTTTAGAAATGCTGTAGTTTGAGAATATATGAGCTGGTAGTAGTGGTTACATCACTTATTGTTTAAAGCAGCACAATATTGGATAAATTGTAGATGTTCCAGTTAAGGAGTTGTGTTTGTAAATGAAATCTTTTGTGCTGTCTATTAAATGCAGTTCTGATTGACTCAGCTGAAGTGAGTAGTGCCCAACGTGTGTTATCCAGACATTTGTCAGATATTTTAGCTCATTTCATTTCATACATCTTGAACTATGGAGGCAACCTTGTCATTGCAATTTTCACACCCTTTCTCTTTCTTTGTTCTATATGTCAGTGAAATCTTATCTCTGCAGTCTTCTGTCATAGGTTAATAGTCTGGAACAAACTTCATTTAAGACTCTTATATAGGAAAAACGGAGAGAGATTATAGAGAATAAAGTTGGTGGCCACAACCACTGTTAGAGAGATGGTATCTCACAGACTCTGATAGATTTGAAATACCAACCACAAGCATGGGAGAGGAAGAGAAGAGCCAACCTCAAAAGACTGACTCACTTGGTTCAGGTGCCTGACTGAACCCCTGGGACCTCCTTTCACATCACAAAGTTCAAGTTTTGTGTGGGCTTGCATGGTTTTGCTTTTGAGGATGGGACAAAACCACAGAGGTCAGGCCTGGATTTACATTTGTTCAGTGTTGTTGTTATTGTACACAGAAATCTACAGAAGTTTGCAGAGCCTCCTGGAAAATCTGAGACAAAGTTTTCTTATTTCACAGTCCTACAAAAAGACCTGCACTTATTTTTCTTCAGTACATCCATTATTGACAGGTACAGTTGCCTCTTTTATAAAAGTGACTGTCTTGTTTACACGTTCCTCTATTTCTCCCATTTCCAACTGCAGTTTCTGTTTAAAACGTCTCAGAACAGCTTTTTAAAAGCAATTATTTTTGCAAAGAAAGGTAGACTGCAGGGAGGCAAAAATCTTAAAACAAAAAGGGAAGATTTGGGGTAAACCACAGCTGACCTAAAATCCTTGCTTTTTGCCTGAGAACAGCAGAGAACCCCTGAGTAACATTTTCCTCAGTCCCCTTCCAACATCTGCTTGACTGCTCCCTCTGTTAAGGCTGTGGACTTTGACTATCCCTTTTGATCCTGTGTTCAGTCCTGGAAAGAATAAACTTTGCTAGCCTAGATTCAGACAGTGAGGGGGCATTCTGCAATTAATAACTATTCTACTGTTTCCTCCAGGACATTGTTATTGTTTTTAACAAGTAATCTTTACTCCTGCTTCATTTCCTGTTTGCTCCCCATCCATTCCCTTTGGTTTAATTGTTTGTAGTTAGCCAGCATAATAATAATAATAATAATAATAATAATAATAATAATAATGACACTGAGATTGACATCAGGTTCAGAAAATGCAACATGGTTTGAGTTTTTTTGTAAGGTGCATCATAGATCCTAGACTCAGAACATTGGAATCCCTGGAGACCTTCATTCAGACCCTGGCAGAAGAGCCTCACATTTTGCCTGCTTTAAAAAAGTTCAACACAAGTGGCTCTTGAGGCTTTGCTTGGATAATACCTCATCAAACAGAAACTCCCAGCTGCTCACGTGGGTGGATGTTTACAGATGCAGTTTGATAAGGAACTCAGTAGTGTTATGCTGGTGACAGTATTGGCTTCCTGAAATGAGGGACACTGTTCTCCCAGAGGAGAAGAACTTGGGAACCTCTGGTAGATACAAACCTCAGAGTTTTGAGCTGACCTTCACCTGCTGATACTGGACCAGAGCAGTTCTTGGCTGGAAGGTCCAGCTGTGGTGTGAGAGAGGAAGAACTTCCACCACAGGTAGGGTGTCTGTATCCTAAGTGCCTAAAACCTTTGGAAAGCAGAACTCCAGCTGGTCCCCTGGGTCAGACCTGGAAAAAAAAAGGTGTAAACGTGCCCTTCCATGGGATGTTTTTTTACCTTTTCTTTATAATGATTTCCACAGTCTTCATAAAGCAGAGGCAGCAGTGAAAGGGGTGGAAGAAGACTTGCTTTCTTCTCAAGTCTGCTCCTTGCCCTGCTTAGCCTCTCCTTCTCTCTCTCCAAATATTTCTAACCTATCATCTCCCCTGTGAAGACGCAGAACCGCCTGGTGCAGCAGAGCAGTGTGGTGTCAAACACTGTCATGCTGCTGCCACAGAACAGCTCACACTTTGTGTGAGTGGCTGCAGAGAAGCAGGGAACAGCTCCACAGCGCTGCAGAAACTCCAGCTGATTTATTTTATTTCTGACTACTTTGTTCTTTATGCTATATGCAGTTTTTCTCTCTCCCACTCCTTTTTGCTCCATATGTACCCCCTCCACTCCCCCCCCCCCCCCGGCCCACTTTATATCTCTTTCTTCATTTATTTTAAAGAAGGTTCAGTAGTTCATGACAAATGTCAAAAAATATGTTTCTTTGCTGGGCAGGCCAGATTTAGGGAGAAATCACTCTCAGTTAACTAAAAACCTGAGGCCTTTTAGAACCCTCTAATAGCAACAGTAGCTCAGGTTTGTAATTAANCCCCCCCCCAGCCCCCGGCCCACTTTATATCTCTTATTTTATTTATTTTAAAGAAGGTTCAGTAGTTCATGGCAAATGTCAAAAATTATGTTTCTTTGCTGGGCAGGCCAGATTTAGTGAGAAATCACTCACAGTTAACTAAAAACCTGAGGCCTTTGAGAACCCTCTAATAGCAACAGTAGCTCAGGTTTGTAATTAACACTTAGCTAGTGTTGGATGAGTTTGCACCTTCAACATGAGAATACATAACACAAGAATCCAAACAGACCTCTGACAAACAGAACTTTTTCTTTAAAACCAGGCTGGTATGAATTTTGTGGGAGTAGAATGATGAGGTGAAATTTTGTGTATCTTGGGGACAGAGATTATAAGTTTGGATAAAAGTAACTTCTTACCACTATGTTTTGCACAAGCAATAAAAAATGACAGTCCAGAAGCATTATTATTTGTATTCTTTGAGGAACTTGTTTGTTTTCTCTGATTGTGTGTTATTATCTGATCTCAGCAATTAAGGCCTCTCTAGTGGGATTTTAAGAACGTAACCAAGATTTATTGGGTGCTACAGAAGAAAAATATTTTTGAAGTTGTCAAACACTTCCTGCTATAAGACTGTAAAGTGTTGAATATCTGCCTTAGGCAGATTTATTGATTTATTTAAACTCACTCTTCCCCAGACATCTGCTTTGGTCACTCAATTATGGAGAAGATGCTGGGCAAGGTGGACCTTTGGTCTGACCTCACACTTTTATTCTTGTTTGTTTGCTTTTCTTATATTGAATGATATGAGAGAAAATATTTGGTTCATCCATTTAAAAAAACAAAAGGAAAAAAAAGAAAAAAAAAGGAAAAGTAGTGGGCTTTTTTTTTTTTTTTTTACAAATAGTCTTAATATTGCACAGCAGTGAGGCAAAGACACAATTTCCCAAGTGATTGACTCTGTGCATTTTCCATGACTTTTGCAGTATGTGCCCATATATATCTACTTTAAGTGCTTTTGAGATAAGCTGAGGAAGAGATGTGGGAGTAAAGGGAAAGATTTGGTCATGGACAGTGAAGATTGTGAGTTAATACTGGTGGACAAGAAGAGTGGGACTGAACTGAAAGAAGAGTGGAGAAAAAGGAGGAAGGATTTAGAGGAAAGGGCAGAAAAAATACCTTTTATCAGGGACATGGGATGGATCCCCTTTTACTGGCATCAAATGTCTCTGAAGCTTTGGTGGAAGATTCACTGTGTAAGAGCTGCACAGATACAAGTTTATGTGTGCCCTGGGTTACTGTCACTAGCAGAAGAGCAAGGTGCAGGAGGTGGAGCTGGAGGTTCTGAGCCAGGTGACAAAGACATTGACAGTGCCATAAATATGGTGAAACTGCTGCTTTCTCTGCCTCTTTGGAAAATACAGGAAATTACATGCACAAAACCTCTGCTAAAACAGGAAAGCCAAGCACTCCAATTGCATTGCTGTGTAATTTCATTTCAGGATTCCCGTTTGTGTACATAGGATGCAGTCTGCAATTAGATGATCAAGTACAGTTTTTCTTCTACAGGGAGCCTCACTGACCACACAGAATGCAGGCAGTCAACAAATGATCAGCTGTTCAATCTTTCCTTATCTTTCTTGGTCATTCCTTGTGGTACAGTGTGGAGCACTGTCCATGCAATTCAATCCCATATCATCCTTGCTCTCAAGATACAGTTACTTTTTCATAGTCTTTTGCATGGCACTGTGGAAGAGAACATCACAAACTTTATCTTCACAACGAGTGTGTCGGAAACCTGAGAAAGGAGGGTATGCCAGTTTTATGTGTGGGAAACTAAGAAGCAGAAATTTTGCTAACATGTTGAATCCAGGACATTTGAAGGTACTCGTGGGTTTATATCTGGGTTCACATATTCCTTTTCAATAGTAAATATTATCTAGCACTTCTTATGTTCAGAGTATTCAATAGTAAATATTATCTAGCACTTCTTATGTTCAGAGTACTGCATCAAATGATTCACGTGGCACCTGTGAGTGATAACACAGAGCAGCAAAGCAGGTTTATGTCCCCCATACAGAAGATGGGGAAGACAGAGTTAGGGACACCTGGGAAAGTTCACTTACAGAGGGGACCTCACATCTTTGTGGCAGGGAGAAGATCCAGCCCGCCCAAGCAGGATCCACCTCTCTGTCTGCTAATACAAACTTCAGTTTCCTTCCTTTCATCCCTCACCTCATTCACAACACACCTTCACAATCTGCAGAAAATGAGCCAAAGCCACATTCTCACTGACAACCCAGGCTTGACTCGTTACCCAAGAACATTTGTTCTGTGCAGTGGTACGGAGATCTTGTGGAAAAATAATGTGTGATCGTGCACTTATTGTATTGCAATTGACCGACATGATGGGGCTAAACAAAGGTTGTATAGGCAGTTGTTATTCTTTGTATCTTAACTTCTGAGCACCAGATTTTGCCACCTTTGTAGCATTTTGTGGGTATATCATGCTGTCTTTTCAGAGTAGACGTGGTGGTTACAACAAAATCCTCTTCCTTTCATCTTCCTCTTCCCTTCATTGGCCTTCCCACTAATATCAGGTGATCTTTTTATTATTTTTTAGTTTTTCTACTTTTTACAGCTCTAGTAGAGATATTTCAAAGTCCTGTAATTTATTCTCTCTCTAAATGTCAATTTTCTTGCTGCTGCTGATTTGCTTTCAGATATAATGCCTAAAGCAGGCTGTCAGCTATTCAGAAAGTATATGATTCTTCTCTCTCAATATCACACAAGCCAAGTCTGGCTGGAAGGACAGGGGAAAACTAAATTGTTCTCATAAAAAAGAAAACATAGCACTAATATATCTTTATACTTATGCTCAGGTATCCCCTTTGTGTTATTAAGGGGACTCATGAGCTTGTGTGTTTTCTCTACAGGGGATCACATTAATTTATATTTATAAGGTCTACTGTAATAGATGCTTTCCAGAAACCCCTAAAAGTGAGTCCAAAAGTTGTTTGGATGCTATCAAACCAGAAATAAGCAGTGCATTGTATTATCCAGTAGCAAAACAAGACCTCAGGATTCAAAGAATGGATTATAAAGTTGTGTGTATGAATTAGAGACTGATCCTGCCACTCTTGTGGAGCTCTGACGATTTCAGTGCCAGGGAGCATTGTCATCAAGCGTTGTTGAAAACTTGGCTCTCCCTGAGACAGAGAGGCACCAAGATATCAGGGGTGTGGATATATTTTTGTACACTCCAATATTTAAGTCCTCAGGCACAAATTATTTGCTGTAACTCAACAGATTGCCAGGCTGAGCCAGTGCCCTGTGAAAGTTATTGCTGGTCCCTGTGTGGGTGTGGTTGCCCATCCCAACAGCTCTGTAATGAAACTTTGTGGAGTAAAAGCAGTTTAAACTAAGCTTTGTTACCTTCTAATTGTGGAGGGTTGAAATTGATGTTGTTCTAGCTTGGCCAGTGGGCTTTCATGCCCAAAAGTACTTCTGAGATTGCACTTCGTCACTCATAAATATCTTTTCCCTTCAGAAAATATGTTTTGGGTTTTTTTAAATGTAGAATTTAACTTTCTTCACCTATCACTCTGTATTATGCATGTGTGATTTTAAAGGTGTCTCAGTGTTCCATGCTATACTGATATCGTGGATGGAGACACTTTGAAAAAATTTTTCAATCAATTTGCCCACCTATCTGTCTGTCTTGGTGGTGCTTGATATCCTCTTGGATTTTGCTGACTGTCTTTTCAAGCAAAACAATGGGTTATAGAAAAAGCTTTCAAACTCTGCATCCAGGTCCTTCCTGAAGAAACAAAGACCCTTTTTTTTTACATGTGCGTGTATATACAAATAAATATATGTTAAAGATTAAAGGAAAAGATACAGAACAATTACATGAAATGGTACAGAAAACCTGGCTTATGATCATCTTTCTTCTGCCAAATGGGTTCTTGTGGTTTAGATTTTTCCCTTCAGTCTTTCTTTTAGCCTAGCAATGCAGTGACTCCTCTTTTGTAGCAATCTGTCCACAGTCCAGCCTGAGACACAAGGAAATTCTTTTCATCACCTGAGGGTCT
This sequence comes from Aleadryas rufinucha, assembly GCA_013397815.1. Classification (NCBI taxonomy): domain Eukaryota; kingdom Metazoa; phylum Chordata; class Aves; order Passeriformes; genus Aleadryas; species Aleadryas rufinucha. The sequence goes on along the minus strand of VZTH01004184.1, from coordinate 77,072 downwards.
TGTCTGAGCATCCTTTCCTTCCTCCACCAGGGTGCTGCTTCTCCCCAGGAGCTGCACAGGCATAATTTATTGGGGCTTTTTTCTCTCTCAGGAACTGAGGATCTCCTACCAGGAGGTGAAGCTGGACTTCTCACTTTTGCCTGCTCCCACTTGCAAGTGCTGTCATATAATGGAAAGAGGAGTTGGGTCTGAAACAAGACATTTGAAATCTGAGTTCTAAAAACAGTTACAGCCTTGATGAGGGGCTCTATACTTTATTTAGTTCACATGTAATTGGTTTTAATTTGTTGCATCTTTTTTTAAAACATGTGATTTGAATCTGAATGTGGTTCACATTAGTTTTTGATTATAAAAATAAATAATATCAGATTCAGTAGATTCAGCAGTTTCTTTGAGAATGGTGCTTCCTCAGCCCTCCCACCAGTGGCTTTTTCCAGGCTGGAGCTGTAACTTGGAGGCCATCACCTGGAGGATGAGAGGCATCTTCAGCACTGAGAATGCACAGCACCAGGATTTAAGAAAACAGGCAACTCTTCTCTGGGGTGGCAGCACATAATCTGCCCCTTGATAGACAGAGCTTTGGGCCAGGACTAAATGAACAAGGACTGGTTGCATATTTTTAGCTAAATATTTTAAGATCTCCTCAATATTTTCGATCAGCATCCGAAAAAATGCCCTTATATAGGAGGCTTAGATTTCTGTTGCATCTATTTCTGCATTTTCCTTCCCTTGTCCCTCTGTTTTTTGATTGCTAGATGGAGGATTGGCCTCATAAGTTTTTTCTAGGAGCCAGATTAACCTGCTGGAGTTGAATAGATCTTTTCCTGTAAGTATGTTAGATTTAATAAAAGCGTAGATCGCAAATTGTAGGGCCAAGTAATTAGGGGTTTTGTCATGTGTTTTGGGGGTTCAGGAGTAATTTCAAAGTCAACTTATCCACTAGGTAGTTAATAAAAGTCCTTATCATTGCTTAAAAGAAGGCCGAATGTAAAACCTCCAGAAATGAAACTTGCAAAGAACATATGGTCCATCTTTTGAAAATAATCAGCTATCATCTTATTTTTTTATTAAGAAAAGTGAGCAATTTCGAGTAAAGCACATTAGGAAAATATTTACCTAGCATTTATTTACCTAGCTGAGCAATTTTAAAGGCAGCTTCAAAACATTGTATACCTGTTAAATGCTGTGTTATCATGTGTTGTCAAAGTAGATCTTTTCTTGAATTCTTTCATTGCAGTCTTTCTTTTTTAAATGCACCTCCTTAACATTTTTGTTTAGGTTTTTTTTTAGAACACAGAAAGAAAGCTATTGACCAGCAAACTCTCAGAAAATCCTTTTTCTGGCCTCTTAATTTGTTTCTGCAGTTTGATGTAGGCTCCCATTTGTAGGCAGAAACCCTTGGCTATCAGCCTGTAGATGATGCTCACATCTACAATCAGATATTTAAGTTTTGCTCTATCAAATAAGAATGTGCTAATGGTACTGACTCATTTCTGGGTCTGCATAGAATCAAAATGTGGGGAGCAAATTTGGAAGTAACTTAATGGCATTTCTTTTCCACATGTCTGGAACCCATGAGTCAGTACTCCAACACATACATTTTGCTGTTTAAGTGGAATATGCTATAGTTATTTTTTTATATTATCAATATGGTTTATCATTCTATAGAATTTTTCATCCAAAGGTCTCATGTAGGTTTACCAGTTAAGTGAGTAACTCATTCCTGATGGATCTTGAGATTTTCCTAGATCTTAATACGCCATGAGTTTCAGCCTGAATTAGACATTTAGCCTTTGATTCAGATGAACATTCAGACTGGGGAAGTCCATACTTATGGGATTTCCTAAAGTGGGTTGGGATTTATGTACTTAGTTGTTTTCCTTGTGAGCCAAAAAGCAGAATTTGGTCCCTGGCATCACACTGGCTCCTGGAGATAACTGTTCCAGGGAGCCTCAGTGCCATAATTCAATTTAAGTATGTTAGATCCTGAGGGGGGGCAAAAAACCCCACCAAACCACCATCAACCAACCATCAGTTTGAAGCCCTTGTTCTGCAATTCTTTGTTGTCCTGTGTGATTAAGTGAAGGTGTGGCTGACTGTGCACACAGGGCCTTTTGAGAATGGGTGGGTGCAGCATCAGAGCACGCCTTGCCTTGGCTGTCATCTTCCAGCACTGTGAGGAGCAGAGAGGGGGAAGCAGAGCACTTCCCTGTGCAGGACAGCAGCTCCTAACACTAGTGGGATTTGTCTCATGAGGCTGGGGATCTGTTTTTTTGGGAAGGAGTCTGCAGCCGCTAAATGCCACGAAAACAGCGTGGTGCGAAAGGGAAGGAGAAAATTGCCAAAAAGGTCAGAAATAGAAATGAAGAAAAAGCGTCATCCTGTCCTAGGATGGAATATTCTGCAGTGATTCTCAAACACTGAGTTTAATGGCATTTGACTGTCTGCAGGTTGGGTTGCTGCACTCCCTGTTGTCAGGCAGCGGGGTGGGGGCTTCGCCATTTCTGATTAACTAAAAAAAGATGTGTGTGTTTTGGAGGTGTGTGGGTGAGGCAGTGCAAATGTCAAGTTCAGTACTGGTTATAAACAGTCTTTTTAAACAGCAGCACATTTTCATTCAGATCTTTTTAGGTTGTGAAGAATACTGTATCTGTAGCACATATTTAAAATTTAAAAAAAAAAAAAAAAAAAAATCTTCCTGGCAGCAAGCTCGCCATATCTAGTGCAACATTCTCACTCTGTCTCTCTCTCATCCTCATCTGTTGAAAGAGTAAAACTTCTGAGGTAGGTCTTCAGAAATAGCAGCAGTAGCCAGCGCAAATGTGCAGTAATTGATTTGCTGCTGTTGTTGTTTGTGATTGAAGCAGGGAAACCTTCCCCAGCAAAACCAAGTGGTGCAGGCGAGCTCCTGCACTGCTGTTCAAAGAGTGATTTTCTAACGCGGCTAAAGGCAAACGATACGATGAAAAATAGTTTCTGCTTCATCCCTTATTTCCACTAAAATGTATCCTCAGCCATGCATATGCAGGCTATAATGTAGCATATTTAATCTTCCACTTCATCTCTGCAGCTTCTCTCTCAATACCAAAATAGCAAGGACTGGAGTAGCTACTCTTTCAAACAGCACTTACTGTTCTTAGACGGGTTTTTTGTTGTTTTTAGAGTTTTCTGGTTTTAATCTGAGCTAAGTTTGAACAACTGTAATGGTGGGAAAATCTATCCAGGGTTCGTTCTTTTTTACCACGGAATTGGCAAACCAGGAAGAATAGACTTTGTCATGTGCAAATATAGTGACCATAAATGGCGCTGGAGGCTTTCTCCATTGTCCTGTGACTTTGCCACGAGAGAAAGCGCGCGCAAGAAAGAAAGACACGTTTGATAGAGTTGTGAAGAACGCCTGAATGGCTATTGGGTGTTGGGCATTGTCTGGCGCTGACCTCAATTCGGTACAGTAGAGACCCTTGAAAGCACTGTCTGAAGTCACAATACCACTATTCTCCTCCGCTCCCCAAAAGGGATTAGTTAAAAGGGTGACGTTCCGTGCAGAGAGTTCCAAGTATTCCCTGAAACAAAGGGCCCTGAAATGTTTTTGAAGTTATTTTTAATTGAGTTGAACTAATTTAATAAAGGTCCCAAGAAGGAGGGGGGGAGAAAAAAAAATATAAAGGAATGTGATTGTTTTATGATTCCTCGCAGATGGAATGGACATTTATAGCATACTTCTTCTTTAGTCTTCCAGAGAACAGTAGCCCCATTTACAGCTACTGTTAGCAATTTAAAACTGCTCCAAAATGAAGTCTTTCAAGAAGTTGACAGCTTATAAATAAATCTGTCTGATAAAATTGAACATAAACTGCATCTGTGGTTAGTTTGCCAAAATTAATTCTACATTTAATTAGAGATAGCAGTCAAACATATTTAATAAAAAACAGTCTTGGAGAGTAAATCAAATGAAGTCAGATTTTAGCAGATGCTTTGCTTTTCTCCCTGTTTTTTTCTTTCCTTTTCTTTTTTTCTTTCCTCCCAAGGAGTGATGAAGTGACCTCACCTCTATGATCCTCAGATATTTAGAAGAGCAGTCTGAGGGGAGGCCTGGGCAGCTCATGAGATTATGTAGGAGAAGCCATGAGTGAGTGGCCTCAGACAAAGGGGGGTAATTATTGTGCTGCAATTTTTACTGATTTCTATAATTAGGATTTTCAGCAATGCCGCTGTGTTTTCTGTAAACGTTGAAATTAATTAATATACTAATTATTAACCGAACATCAAAATTTGGATTTGGTCTGGACTTCAACCCTCTGCAGTTCTAAAGTTCAGGTGCTGGCATAGGTAAGCTGGAAGTTAGGCCGTGCTGTGATTATTAATTACTGGAATAGTGAATGAAGTTTTATTGTTACATCTTGAAATTGACAAGCCAGTTCCCCGCATGCAAAATTTATGTTCACTACTTCACATTCTTTTTCATGTGCAGCTCATTCATGTCTCTTCAAAAATATGACTTGATGGACTACTTTAGCTGGTGTAAATAGGTACAGCTCCCACTGCGGGAAGGGAGTCTGTCTCTTGGCAACAATTTTAAAAATACAAGAAAATAAAATAATTCAGTGTCCCAATTCACCAAATAAAGTCAGTTGAGCAGTATCAAAAACATTTGATCCATTCCATTTTAAAATTAAGGGGAACATTTTTTCTTTTTCAGCCCTCCCTCTCAAAGCAGCTATCTGTCTACCACCAAAAACAAACCAAACTTTATTTAAAGCCCAGATCTTGTATGGGAGATTTTAGCCCACGCTGTAAAGACATTCAAAACTTGTTAAGGCTACTAGAGAAATCCTGTCTGCTTGGCTTTTTTTTTTTTTAATAGTGCAGAAAATTACATGATTTCTAGACATAAGTTTGACTGCATGAGTTGATAACAGATTATCTTTCTTTGAGGAGTTTAGGTTGCTTTTGTATATTAAAGTATATAAATATTGTAGGAAATCACTGTTTCCCGTGTGGAAGGTATTGGTTAACCTTAACTACAGCATTTTTTATTCTCCTTTTTTTTTTTCCTTTGTATTTTTTTTTTTTCAATGTAGCCATTATTTTCAGAAGAATTTAGAGTTTGTAGAAATATTTAAAATAAATTAAAAACTATACAGGAAACCTTGATAGGTAGTGTCAATTAGATATCCCTAGAGGTCACAGTTCAAACCTTATTTGGTTAACCTTGTTAAAGTTCTACTGTTACCAAACCCCCAAATGACCCAAGTTATACACAGGAGCCCCTGACTGAGAAATGTGGGCCATTTTTCAGTATACTTTTTTGTTAATGTGCTGTTATGGCAGCACAGCAGCTTGCAGACTGAAATAAATATTTGTTTCTGCTTTGAAATGCAGCAGAAAGGGATCTCTTTGCTTTCCTTTTGACCCTTAAATTATGAATGGCAGTGTTCAGCAGGGACTGGTTTTTAATCCCATTTATGAGGATATCATCATGGAAGCACACATATGTACATCTCATTTTAAGGAGGCTGCAACTTGCAAGTCTAAGAAATCACAGTGCACCCAGTGTCTTAAAATAAACCACAGCAGTGTTGGCTTGAACTTTCTAGGAACTGTGGCTGAAATTTCCAGAGTTGCCTATGGAATGTGAAATCCCTGGCCTTTTTTAAACTACTTGGGCATTTTAGATATAAAATTCCCCAGGCAGCTCTGAAATACTCCACTCTCCTTATTCAAGCAGTGAAGAACTGTTTTCTAATTCCCAAAGCACTTCATGTTAGCTAGGTCCCCAATCCATAGAGTATGTTAAATCTTGTCTTGATTTAAATATTGGATTTGACCCTGCTGATATCTGTTTGTGGCATATGTGTAGTTATTTTGGAGAGCACTCCTCGAGTGAGGCAGTTGACTTGAGCATGACTTCATCTGGTTAATTATGCTGAAACAAAAGCACGTTGCTGAATCAGAGGCTCCAACACTCCTGGTTTTTGAGGAGTCCTCAGAGGAGTTTTTTAGGAATGATGTGTGTGCATATGCTCATTACCTGCGACACACGTTCGTACTGATCCGGGTCTTTTTAAGAACAACTGATTCTCCAAGACCTAATATATTTCTTTGAATATGGCCTAGTGATGATATACATCATTCTTCTCTTTAGCCTTCGTAATTACTTATTCAAATATTTCCTACTTACCCACATTTTAAAGTTTTCAAAGGCTTATCTTTTTAATGTGATGTTCAAAAGTGCTCTGTGAAGGTCATTAAGACTAAAAATTGCCATTTTGAAGCCAAGCTAGAGATTTTACTCTTCACTTAACACAGAGTTACGATTTGAATTCTGAAGGAAAAAATTACTGCTTACATAAAGACGTTTTTAAAAGTAGAGCACCTCCTTACAGAAATTAGCTCTTGCTTTTAATTGCATATCTGTGCTTGAATCTGGTGTGGATTTCAGAAGCAATAGCATGCTTTGATGTTTTATTAAATATTTTTTAAAGGTGGGACTTTCTGAGAATTAAGCATTCATGTTGTATTTCGTGTACCAAGAACATGATAATTTCTTTCCTGTTACCAGTACTCAAGGCATCTAATGTGGAACTGTTTTTCCAATTTTTATAGCTTAATTTTAACACTCAGTGTGTAATATCTGTTTTCCAAAGGGATTAGTTTAGTGTAGGTAAAAGGTAAGGAGTTTCTTTATGTAAAAGAAAGCAAGGGTAAGCTTTCATTTTCCCCCCGAAAACGAGCAAGTCCATCTTATGGTGAAGAACACTTTCTGCACGGGCTGCAGCTGTAGACAGAATGGAAAATCATAAAGTTTGTCATTCCTCTGCAAAGGAGTAGGCAGCAGAATCAATCCCTCAACATCTTCTGGTCCTCTGTCATTAGAATGTGACCGGAAATGTCATGAGGGTTTGGTTTATATTTTGGGTTCTTTGTTTGTTTTTTAAATAATTTTGTTCTTGTTAATCACATCCAGTATAGGAATAATATAGATCACTTCTGCTTTCCAGTGTGAGAAGAGGGGTGAGGATCATTAACAGCCACTTTCCCACCTTGTACTTGTAGGACCTTTGGAAGATTTGCTCCATTACTCTATCTCCTTCATCTGCTTCATTCTCTGTTTTTATGCAGTGGGAATAATTGTTGGGTATGTGCAAGTAAAGAGATTTTGCTGCTGTTCCCCTTTTATTTCTGTGGTTGAAACAAAACAAGAAGAGGTTCTCCATTATGCTGTTCATGTTGGGCACAGCTTGGAGTAGCAATAAGAACCTGATGGCAAACAAAACGTGAATGAAAGCAGGAGAGGTTATCACCCTGCCTAGAGCCTGGTTTGGATATTTTGATAATGGTCTGAATGGAGTCAGTGAAATCATTTTAGGGACAGATGATCCTGAGCTGGAAAATAAGGACCTCTACTTTGCCAAGCTTTTCAGGAAGCTGCAATTCAAGAAAATGTGCCTGCAGGTGCAATAGAACTTGAACCTGATTGCTGTGTTATTCTCTCCAGAAAACTGGCTTTGAGTATTTCTTTATGGCTTTCCTTCCTGATTGGCATAATCTAAAAAAAGTTGCCAAAAGGCTAAGAGAAGGTTTTGGTGAAGAAAAAAAAGAAGGAAAACATGTTCTCATGCTGTTCTAGCCACCCCACCAATCTTTATCACACTGTAAGTACTTCTAACTTGGAAAAGGTTTAAGATGTTTAGGTGAAGAAGAAGATGGTTGGGTGAAGATACACAAGGAGCAGTCTCTAATGGATTTTTATTTTCTTTTTCTCTCTGTCATCTCTGAGACTACAAAGATGATTCAAAATCAGATAGAGGGAAAAAAAAAGGTCTTGAAAATTTTTACAGCTTTTTGTACAAAATTTTTGGTTGCATTTAGAATTGCTGGAATACTGCTGTTCCTGTATGAGGGACTTGAAAAAACAGGAGTGTTCCTCTGTAGCCCTGTTTGAGGAACCTTATCATCATTATAGACATCATTATAGACAGGTCACTAGTGGCAAGTACTCACAGTATATTATTGCCTAATGTCTCTAGTTCAAACAAGACTATGTCACAGAAAATTAGTTAAGAGGTTGATTCCAATCTCTGTAAAGCTGGAGGTTTGGTTTAGATAAGAGGCCAGCACTGCTGCAAATGCAGAACTGGTTTGTAGCTGTAAAAAGCAGAAATTTTGACATAGACTGACTTCTATTTTTCAGGGCTAACAATTATAATTAAATTCCTGCTCTTTCAGGAATACTTTAATGAGAGGAGCATTTTTTTGTTTTTTATCTATAGCAGTATTGGAAAATGAACCTGTCTTGGTCTTGGATATTGTCTATATTTGGTAAGCTAATAAGGGGTTCATATTGAGGGATCTTAGTGTAAACCCCTGATTTGGGGTTTGGAACCAGATGATCTTTAAGGTCTCTTCCAACACAGATGATTTTGTGATTCGTTGATTTAATTTTGTGTAATTCTGTGGGCAGGGTTAGAGTTTTCAGCAGTTTCATTTGAAAAATGTGCCTGTCTGCATAGAACATGTAAAATGTCGTGTGTACTACTGGGCTTGAGCTGTCTTACAAGTCATCAGAGATGCCTCTGAAAAAAAAAAAGCAAACAGCCAGCAACCACTTCATCAAGCTGCAGGAGTGTTATTTTGTATTGCAGCTTTGCTTCTCTTATGTTTAGGTGAGGAGAGCCTGAGCCTAGGCAGCAGAGAAAGCACCAGTTCCAAGACAAATGTCCAATCGAAAATCATTATTTACTCAGCCCCTGAATCCCTTTTTGGGTTAGGACCCCAAGGAAAAAAAAGACTTTAGCTTGTCATGGAAAACCTAACATTGATGTTGCTGGTTTGCCCACAATGAAAAATGCAAAAAGGGGTTTTTTTTGTTTGTTTTAAAAGAAAAAAATAAATTCCTCCATCCCTGAAGAAGCCTATTTCCAAGCAATCCCTGGGTCTAGATCTTTCTGAAGATTGAAAAGATTTATACAGTTTGATTAAAGTTCAACTAAGAACCCACATTTTGAGCTTCCTTCTTTGAACTGATGAGAGCCTTCAGAGGATTGCTCATCACACCTGGAAACCAGACAAATTTCACTCCTCTGCACTGGAAACTCCTATACTTTTGGCTTCTCTCCCATTCTGCATTTAATTATTTTGAATTCCAGCACACCAAGCCAAGTTTAGCTGCTACTTTCCTGCAAGTGCTCTTTATTCTCCAGCTCTCGTGCTGCCTGGCCTGCCGTGGTGTGCAAGAGGGCAGCAGCAGTGTGACAGGGAAGAAGGTTTGTTAAATTAAGACCCTCTTAGTCCCAAAGGAAAAGGGTTACTCACTCTTCCATAGATGAAAAATGACCTCTTCCTCTCCCCTTGCCCCTGGGGGATATTTTCCTGATATAACAACATGAAAACTTGGCAGGCTCCATGTGTTAGATGACACTGTATGTTGATGAAGAACATTTCTGCGTTATCTCCACAGGGGCAGACAAGATGGTATTTGGAGAGCAAGAAGAAAAGAAGAGAGGAGAAGAAAAGAAATTGGATGGGGGGTAGAAGTGCAAGGGTCACGCAGGCTGCTGGTTGTAACTCGTAACCTGCCAAGGCTCACATGCATGACATGGGCCTTTAAAAATGTGTGACAAATACCTCAAGTGAGGGACAGGACACCAAAGTGCAGGGGAGACAAAAAGCATGGAATGAATGTGGAATTTGTGGCCTTAGTATACAACATGAATTGTAACCTCAGCCTGAAAAATTTGTTATTTCTGATATACTTCAGCTTACTGAATTACAAAGTGGGAGTGCCAACACGAGGGGAAGGGAGGTAAATTTTTATTCTGAATGATTTATTTGTTAGGAAATAATGCCTGAGTACAATCAAGGATAAAATCCATTTCTGTGGAGCAATATACTTTCACAGGCAGAAGGAGAAAAAAAATTACAGTGGCCAACACGGCAGAGACACAGTAATCAAAACTCAGCTAAACAGAATTGGATATAAAGTTAGGAGTATACTTCATAGTGAGGAAGTGGAGAGCTGTGTGGCTCCTACTAGTAGAGAATAAAGCTGCTGACAGCAAATACTATTGAGATAATGGAATTTCTTTCTTCCCTTTTTGTGGAGGGATGAATGAGAGATTGAAAGAGATATTCAGATTTTTTTAAATAGATATTTAACCAGCTCGATTCACTCCTGACATAGGTGCATTTACATCAGATTTCACCCAGAATTTCTTTCCTTTTTTCCTCTTTTTTCCTTTTTCCCTAGGTTTGTCAGGCCCAATAAACTGCACCAGTCAGATTGCCAGCAATGGGTGATGATGTATGTGGGGAGAAAACATCAGTTTTCCAAGGTGTGAGGTGTGCATGGGTAATAAATCATCCAGTTGTGACTTTGGTTTGGCATCCCTTCCGATTCTCTTCCACTGCATTTTTAAAGGAAACCATCAAAGCACATGGCAACAAAAGAAGCTGAAGGCTTTGGTTTAAAAGTAGCTCCATGAATTTGCTGTGTGGGCTGGGCTGAGGAAGTGCTGCCCTCTGAGCCCTGGAGCTGGCACTGGGCACGGCACGTTCCCTGGCTCAGGCAGAGCTGCAGCTGGATGTGGCACAGTGGGAAGGTGGGGTTGTACTAATGCTCATTTTATTTTCTAAAATATTCCTCTCTGGTTTTTTAAAAGCAATCAGCACAAAACACTGCCAAGGCAGCTCCAGGCTCTGGGACCCATCCCACCCGTCGCTGTGCAGGGGCACATCCCTGGCAGGAGCAGGTCAAGGTGGTGGATTGAGGGGTTTCATCACTGAGTGAAGGAGGAAAATATCATAAATACAGTTCGTGTGAATTTCACAAGTCAGGGAAACCACTTGTAGCTAATAGTTGCTTTAACAGATGTTGATAAAGGATTTTGTCCTGTGAGGCCCCTTCTAACCTGGCTAAGCAATTGGAATTTGAGGTTTACACATCAGGATTTCCCCCAGATTCCTGACATTTATCAAGTGCTTTTGACATGATAATGGCAAATTTAGTTTTATTTTGAGTGTGATTGAAAACCAGATGAACTCTTGCTATCCAACTACATCTGTTGTTTGCTCCTTCCAGAATAAATATGGCAGTTCCTGATGCTGAAACAGCTGGAAATCTTGCATTCATTCATGTTTCTTGAGATGAAGTGTGTCCTATGGGTTTACCTGGTGATATTGCTTATATACTATTTATTTAAGAGGCGTAGCTATGAGAAAAAGTTACTTAGTGCAAGATTTCTAGTGCAAGTACTTGCCAGCCTGGACTTCTAGAGCAATATACCTTGATAATTTTTACCTTAATGTTTCCAAGTGGATTCAATTTTTGGAAGTGGTGAATATTTCTAATACCAGGGGGTTTCTAAAGGAGACAAATGAGAGTTCTCTAGCCAAACCAGCTCATCCTGACTTGAAGTAGCATAATGGGAGTTTGATCTGGGTGCCACTTCTGAATAAGTAACTGAAATAATTTGCAGCTGAGGGAGAGTAAAATGTGCAGTGCATGTAATTTGGAGTCCCCACAAACACACACACACGAGTGTGCTGATATAACACTTGTAGAATTTGCAGTTGTAAATAGTAAGTGCTCATTCCAGTTGTGCAGTGGGTGGGGACGTGGGATAAAGGTGCAGGGACAGAGCTGGAGTGGCATAAACATTTAAACAGTCCAGAGGGGTGAAAAAAGGCATCTTTTGTCTGGCCGGTTCCAGAAGTTCTTGCTTGAGCTGCTGAAGATAGCCTGAGAAGATTAGAGGGGGCTCAGCTGGGGCAAGACAAAGGGAGACTGTGTAAAGCAGGATCAAGCCTGTTTGCTTAGCAGAGTTCTCTGTCTTCTTGTTGACAGATGTAGCTGGTGCAGTATCGGACTTTGCAGGCTCCTCCTCTGGACTGTCAACTGACAATGGCTGCGGGAGTAAATGACAGTGTAAAGTACTCCATGAATCCTTTATTTGTTTGGTAGTTGTAGCCTGGGATGGGGATTTAATATTGAATGGACTCCAGATTGTCTAAATTGCAATCACAGTGTTTGTTTAAGCAGTCTGTGGGGACTGCTAAAGCATGTTAACTTTTCTTCCTCTGCTTTTCAGGTTGCAAAGCACTGAGGTAGGAAAAAAGGGTTAAGGGAATTGGAAAGGAAAAGTTTGCACTGTAAAAACATGAGGATGCAATTCTCCTAGCTGCTAAGGAGTCATCAAGAGTTTCAGGTCACTGAATTAGCATGTGATGTGATGGACAAAAGCCTTCTGCATTCCTTAAATAAGAGCTTTTCCTTTTGCTGGTGCACTAATCTGTCACAGAGCACATGCCACTATCTCAGCCCAGTGAAGTTGCTTGCAGTGCCAGATCTCAGCTTGTAATGTCAGCAAATAACATGTACAGTAATTTGTACTTTGGTAGTATTGTGGCTCAGACAAACCAAAAAGCCCCAGACTGAGTCAACAAAGCAAAGATGGGGACTGTCTACTGAAATAATTAAACATTGCAAAAAACAATCAGCTTTCGTCGATTCCTCTGTCAAACTATAGAGGAAAACTTGATCCCCTTTAGGAGCCAGAAGTACCCTGAATGTAGCCTTGCAACTAAGCGAGCCAAAAAGGTTAGGGAAAAAAACAGCCAGATGAAATGAATCCTGACTATGGAAAAAAAGTGTTATTACAAATTCTGGGACAGAGGAGGGTTTTCTTTAGCAGAAAAGGCCCTTTATTTCATGTCATGGCCCAGGACACATGATCATGTTGGAAGTGCTAACAAACACATTCGGTAACAGGTCACCACTTGTTCAGTCAATAAAGACCCTTTCTTGCTCTGTGTTTTGCAGGATCTTAAGCCTCAGGTATCTTTGACAGAGCTGTAAACAATTCTGTGTGGCTGTGTGTTTGCACCAGCTGATAAAGAGGATTTTAATAACCTCGATGCCACATCTGGAGCACAATCCATCTTTACTGCATCAGGATCCTCTGCAGCTCCTCTCTGATCTTACTGCCCAAGCCAGCAGCTTTTCCCCCACTACACATTGATCTGCAGCATTGTCTCCAAATAAAACTTTTCCTCATAATATGTGGTTGTTGAGGCTTCAGCCCTGACACAGAGGGCATGCATGCAGCTTGTCTGGAGATTGTTGTCTGAGTCCTCTCTGGTGAGCAGGGGGTTTTTCAGGAGCATCCTCTCGCTTGCAGAGGTGCAGGAATACGACACTGGTCTGTATTCATCACCAGCAAGGTGAATGCTCTCATTTTCCCAAGGAGGATTTCTTTCTCTGAGCACTTTGTTTTTCTCTTATAGCAATCATCCTTTTCAAAGCTATTGGAGTTTTTCAGTGGGGAAGGAGGTTAGTAGTAATGACTTGATGTGTCAAGTGAGATAAGGACCTTAATGTTTTCCAAGGAAATCTTGGCTGTATGAGTTTTGCTGATTCTATGCATTTTGTGTGTACAATGCAAAAGCACACAGATGATTTTGTGTAGAGTTCTCTCTTCTATTTAAAACCAAGAAACGTTTGACCCATAGTTTCCAAATTAGTATTTTTTTTTCATTTAATTATGCAAAATTTTGAAGTGTCTGTTACTTCTCTGTGTCTATAAATATGTCATCAAAAAACTGGCCAGGTGACAATTATTTAAAACTTTATTATTCATATACCACCAGTCACATCATCCAGACTTATACTGGGAACCCAGTTTGCAGTAGGCTACAGGAGCATCAGCTCCAGGAAACTGAGACCCCCAGTTGAGAGAAATACCCATTTGTGTGAGTACACATTTCAGTACATTCCTAGATACAGACACACTGAACATGTCCTGAATTGCCCTCTCCATTCAGGGACTAAGAGGAGGTAATCAGTCTTAGTAGGTGGACATAAAGTCTTGAAATATAACACAGACTCTGCTTGAAGTTTGGTGGCTGATGTTGCTGTGACAGCATCAAGACTGTTAATTCCCGAGTTGCCATCTTTAAAAACTCTGAAATAGCTCAATGTAATGACAGACCAGAGCTTTTATTTATAATCACATTGTACATGCTTTCAGAGTTATATGTCTACAGCACTTAAGCAAGGATTAAGCCAACTTTAATGTCTGATTATTTGTTTTTATAATTAGTCTTGCCATTGTATATAAGGAAAGCTGACAACCAGTATAAAGTATTTTTGAGGTCTGCACCCTCTCTGCTCTGACATCCGAATCAGCCCTTCCTTCTTTTTTTTTTTTTTGGAGGGGGGCTTGTCCCACAGTGTCCTTTTCTCAAATGAATGGGAGGAACAAATCCTCCTATACTCCAGCATAGATCTTCTCTTCTTTATTCTCAGACACGTGGTGTTTAAGGCTGCAAACAGTAAACCCCTCCCCCCCATTCCTTCAATCCCGTGGCAACACTTGTGAGCAGGAAAAAAAAAATCTCCCTACCAGCCCCAGGAGAAATTTTTCATCCTCAAATGTAACTGATGTACACGTGTTTTTAACACATTTAACATGATGGGAAAAGGTTGCTGTGTGTGCAGTTGTCAGTAACTCTGTGCAGTGTTTGTGCCTGGGTAGGGAATCTCTGCTTCCAGGTCCTCCCTGGTTGCTCTAGGGAGAGTGAGAGTGCTAATAGCTTTGTCCAAACACTTCTTGAACTCTGTCAGGCTTGGTGCTGTGGCAGCTTCCCTGGGGAGCCTGTCCCAGTGCCCAACCACCCTCTGGGTGAAAAACTTCCTTCTGCTACCCAACCTAAACCTCCCCCAAATCGTCGTCGTGACATTTCCAGACTCCTTTCACTCATCACGAGAGTGAAGAGCTCAGTGCCTGCCCCTCTGCTTCCCCTCGTGAGGAAGCTGCAGATCTGCTGTGAGGAGTCCCCTCCGTCCCTTCTTCTCCAGGCCGAACAAACCAAGTGATCTCAGCCACTCCTCATGTTTGCACAAATGTGAGAAACAACTGCTTGTAAGGGGTGTGTAGAACAAATTACACAGGGTCCTCTCAGAAAAGCTCTGTGCCATTGGAATATGTGAACATGCCTCTTGCTCGCTATGTGGGGATGAGATCACCCCATTATTGCCAATAGTGGGATGTAAGACATGATATCAGTTTTAGATTAAGGATATACCCAGTGTGCTCAGCAGCACAGCAATTTTAGGTAATGTTCAGTGCTAACATCCTGACTCAGCAAAAGATGTAAGCCCTGTCTTCACTCATGCTGGAGTCAAGCTAAGAGTTTTTCTGTGCTCTGCTGGTCACAAGCAACTGAATTACTCTGACTTTTGTGTGGCTTTGGTGCGGTCCTTTTATTTCCCCTTTTTAACTGATACTTTTTAAGTGTTGTGCCAAAGAGATAGTAGTGCCAGCTATGATTTTTTTTTTAATGTACAGATGATTGACTCAGTAGACCACAAACACTTCTTTGGAGCTGCTACAGCCCAGTGCATTAAAACTGCTCGGGGATGGAGGGATGCTGGATTTCCCACATTCCTGATACAGTGGCTCTATTGTGCTGGAGTGGCTCTTGCGCATGTGTATCGTTTCCATCTGTCTGCTGAGACTCCTTAGGAAACTTGTGATGGGAACTACTCATTGGGCTTTTGCAGCAGCCAGATCTGAAATCCTTGTTTCAGAAAACCGTGGCAGAGCAAAAATCACGAGACTGGGAAAAAAAGGCATCTCTAATACTCACGTCAGCCCCAGCCTTCCTTATCCTATCCCTTCACACACACACACACATATTATTTTTTACTAATGGTAATGTCAATAGCAACACATCTCATTCATTTTAAAGTAGGCAAACATTCAGAACATTTTAAATAATTGTAATAGTGTTTCAAATATTGTTTGCTTCATCTGTTTGGGATAAGTCATTTGTCCTTGTTTTAGTCAGTGAATATGAGGAGCTGTAGAGATCAGTGCAGAGTCAGAAAGAGCCATCACCTGGGCTGTACATTCTCCCTGCCTGATCTGCTCTTTACAACAGGCCATAAAATTTCACATTATAATTTTATCATCAAACCTAGAACCGTTCTGTCAGTTCCAATATATATTTGAGGAGTCCATTATGTAGAAAAGAGTATGTTTTATAGCACTATGAAAAGTATTGGCACAGTAGATCATGAATAGTATCTTGCATGTTATTTAGAGAGAAAATAATACGTTTTAAAGCTGAATTCTCATATAGAGCTGAGCTTTGGCAAAGCCTATTGCCTGATTGGGAACTGCAATTTTCAGTTTTGTTTTTTTTTTTTAAGTCCATTGCAGTGTCAGCTTTGAAAATGTTCAATCAATCTAAACGTATCACAAGGGTTAAAAAGAATAAACAACCTAACAGTCTTTCAACAGACAGAGGCTTGGGTCATGACAGTTATGGAATTAATGAATCAGAACCTCATCTGGTTGACTTCTGTTAAAAAAACAAAACAACAAAACACACAAGAACAAATTGTGATTTACACTGTGAGCTTTTTATAATGAGCTTTTCATAATTCCTAAATAAAATATACTTAAATAAAAGGAGAAAAGAAGATCGATAAAGAAAGAACATTAATTGTTCTTACAATTGTGTTTTAAACAGAAACCAACCATAAAATTTGAGAGTCACTGTCATTTTAGGGGAGGGTCACAATGTCATAATGCCAAAATAGATGATTTTGAAGGGGATTTATAGTCAGATAAAACTTTGCAGCACAAACAACGAGGTCATTTGGTTAAGCACTAATGATGTTTGCTACACCTTGTCATCTCCTCCCTTCCTCCAAGTGAGAGGGAAAGACCTGGACATTTAGGTGATCACAGGATTACTCTGAAATATTAAATGTGAAAATATGAAAAAGGCAAATTGGGTGCAGGATGTATCAGGTTTGGTATTCCCAGCAAAAGAGGGAAGGAAGCCATTGTACAATTCACAAAGAATGTTTTGTACAGCTCTATTTATGTGTGTTTAAAGGTATTACAGGATTTATTTGCTATTAGTACTCCAAGAAAGAGAATAACATTTTAAGCTAAGGGATAAGAAAATAGATGTTCATACATACAGTGATGTTTAAATTTCAAGTGGAAATTAGAAACCATCTACAGGTAGTTCACATCTCTTTTCAAGAGAAGTGCCCCAAAATTGTTTCCTACAGAGATTTTACCAGTGATGAAATAGAGCGAGAGATTTTTTTCATGTCCCTTCATGAATCATCTGATTATAGATATCCTGGTGTGGTGCTGGGGCTTTTCCACAATATCATCATGTTGTTGACTTGCAATTGACTGTAACACCCAGATCCTTTCCCACAGAAGTGCTCCCTAATCAGTTGCTCCCAATCCTGCATTTATGCAGTTAACTGTTCTCCTTAATTATAGTTTCATCTTCTTGTCCCCATTGCATCCTTTTAAGGCTGTTCCTTCAATTTTCAAGATTATTTAGAATTCTGATTCTGCCTTCCTACTTGCTGTCTCCCCCAGTTTGATGCTATCTGTGGATTTCATAGGAACACTCTTTATTCCATCGTATAAATTGTTTGTAAAAATATTGAATAGCGTCTGATTTAGGACAGATTCTTGTGGAATGCTGCTCTGTGCATTCTTCCATTTAAGTAATGAGCCATCAATAATGTTTTCATTGTTTTCCTTGTAATTGTGTATTGTTTTCATGTCTGCCTTGTGATAGTTCCAGCAAGATCCTCTCTCTTGAAGATCTTATAGTTTACTTGTGTGAAGGTAGTGTCAGAGAGTTTCAAAAAGTGAACCACAAACCAAGTATGGCAACTGCTTCTCCTGGTGCTCTGCAAAGAATTATGAGGAGCAGAAGGAGATTCATTTAGCAAGATATTTTCTTGACAAATCAACACTGATGTGTCTATTATTTTTCTCCTTTTTATCACTCACATGCTTACAAAAAGTTTGCTTATTTTTTTATAATTTTCTGGGAACTGAAAGTGAAGTGAAGTTTGTAATTCCCAGAATTTTAATTTCTTTGAAGTCAGGTACTGTTTTGTTCTTTTTGACCCATACGTCCCTGCCCTTCATAAGTTGTAATCTAACTGCTGCAGAATTGCTTCAGTTGCTTGCAGGTATCTTAAATATACTGAAATGACTGGCATTGCATGGATCTTGTCCCAGGATATTTAATTTATTTAGAGTATTTTGACACAATCAGAATTTTCATGTAGAAAAGTTTGATTTAGTGAAGGCTATTTTTTTCAATCAAGAAGAAAACCAGAGCAGAGAGTTCCTGAACATCCCAAACTAAGAAACATGGAGCCTGTGGTAATTTCAGCTTGTGAGCAATTTGTATTTGAGCTCTATAAAAAGTATTTCTGATATTAATACAAGTATTAAACTCTCATAGTAAAGCCTATAGTTAATATATGCTGGAATATTGGACAATGTGCTGTTCACCATTCACCTTTTCATTATATCTTCCCAACAGTGCTACTGCTACTCCTAGGAGTAAGTTCATTTCCCATATTTGAGTTAGGGTCAACTAATGTCATTCATAAAGGTGATTTTTGCAGGGTGAGCTCTGTTCCTTGTGGATTTGTGCTGTGATCATCAGCTCCTGACCAATTAATGTGGTCTGGTTTGGCCTTTACTATGTTCAAACAGTTGACCAAAGCAATACAAATCCTATAATCACTCCTCCTATATTCCTCCATCCTCACTCATGGATCACTCCTCCATCCTCAATACTTTTGTGTTGAAAATGAATTCAGAGTTGAGTTTGAAAAATAAGTAGGTAAAAGAATGTCTGCCATTAGAATTGTTTTGTGTGATTTTTATTGTTGCTGCTGTTCTTACCTAACCCTAAATTCCCAGCGAAGGAGACTGTAACTCATCCTTGAAGGTTTAGAGATGAGATGATAGATGTTTGGGATTGGAGAGCTCAGGGAGGCTGAATATTGTCCTGTCTGGAGTTGTGAGGGGATGGTATTGATTTCTGTTCCAAGTACACATGGATGCCTCCAGATAAATTCTGCATCCATTAGGTCCTGAATGGGGAGCTTTTAATTCTTGGCAAGTAGCAGCACAGAGCAGGCAGGCCTTGCCCTGCTTTGTTTGTTTTAAGTTGAAGTAGAAGTAATGCTGTGTGCATCCATTTAAAATTAATTGACCTTTTGTTAGAGCGTTACTCTTTACGGAGTGACTCCATTTGTCCGTGTGAAAAAGTGCAACACAAGGATTCTATCAGGCTGCTGCAAAACAGCCAGGTAGGTCAGGTTTAATGGAAACATCAGGCATTAACCCTTTTCCAGCTGCTGCCTAGGGAAATCCTCGTGGGTGGGAGTTGGATTGTGTTATCTTACATAGCTCTGCTCAGCCACAGGCACACGGTGAGTCGAATGCACCTACTCTGTCTAGCAGGGTTTACTTTGGAGCTCTGTGAGGAGACAAACATAGACCTTTTCTTTTGCTTTTCACAGAATATGAATCAATTAAGGCTGCTAAGTCCCAGGCTTTTACTGTTACTCATGATCCTGCTGCTTTTCCACTGCTGTGCCAAGACAGTGGGGATTAGGTACTGGGTGGGCAAAGGCACGGAACAGGAATCACAATGTTAAAGCATCTTGCCTTTTCTGAATGTAAAAATGAACAGTTTCTTGAGCTTGCAATTATAACAGAAAAGGGACTAATTATTGTTCAAACTGTTGGGATTTCCATGCTTCCATGTGATTTGCCCACCAGCAATAATAAATCTAGGTGGTTATGAGGACATGCATGAGATTAATTTAGAAAGAAAAACAATTGTTCATTTCAGAATTATAGTAGTTCTTAGAGACAGATAGTTGAAAATGAATAATGGCTAAAGTGAGTGTTATTTTAAAAGACTGTCTGCATGATTATTTTTCTACAGCATAGAATAAGGCATGATTTCTGTCTCAAAAAGACGGCATATTTTACACAACAGAATTAAAGTTTCTTAGGCTTAGGTCAGAGCTGAGGGCTTGACCAAGGAACATTCTAAATCAGATATTGGCTTGAATAAGGTGCTAAAATTAGAAGCCTGAACTACATCCTTTGTTGAGTGGGAAAGCATGTCCTATTCAGTCCCCAAATTTTGGTGCAAAGTTAGTTTCATGTTTCTTTGTTCTCTTGTGCTTGTCGTGTTAAGTGGCAACATTACAATACATGGAAACTAAAAGCACTGATTGTGAGTTGTAGGAAAATAGAGGGGTTTTTGTAAGCACTCCCACCCATCTGGAACTTGCTGCTCCCTTATAATCAGTCACAGATTGTTAAATAAAGTCGACTTTACTTCACCCTGAACTCTCGCTTTATTTTCCTGTGAGTAGTCCAAAATAAGTATTGGTTCCCTTCATTAGAACTGAATAATCAATTGGCTTGCATTACCTGCTGGCCTTCAGAGGTCTGCAGCCACTTTCCTACTTCCTTCTGATCACACTGTATTTAATGAAGGGGTTTGCTGGCCAGCTTCCATGTAGGGTGCTTGTATTCTTGGTGACTATAGTGAGTGTTTTTGTTTATAATTTGTGCAGTGCCGATTTAAACATTTTATTGTACAAAATGCAAATGGTCTCCTTTAGCTTCCCTTTGTGGACGAACCTGTTTGCTTGACTCTCTGTATGTGTGTCATCTTTCCAACTGACATGCAGCAGTGTGGGATCTCACATTTGGATACTTCTCACTTGGCACCGTGCTCATCCTTCCACTTACATTTTGAAGAGTAATTTCATATTTTCTTCTCTATCATTTTGTTTGCCAGCATGGATGAGAGCCATTCCTGGAAGGGGGTGTGCATCGGAGCTGGCACTGAGCAAACCACTGGCATAGGGAAGAGAAGCTGTTCCTGTGTCAAGAAGGCTTGGGCATGTCTAGGTTGTGCCGCCTATTCCACTCTCAGCTCAGTGCCAAAATTCTGTATGCGCCCTTATGCCAAGACCTATTGAGGGAGAGACTGTCTGTGAGTGTGTGAATTTATAGATATTTAATTAATAATGGAGCAGATAAAATTGCCTTACCTATGGTAAGGAAAGAAAGGTAAGGTACATGTGTATGTCCTGTGCTTTACCCTTGGCTGTAACCCCAAGTTCATTTCCAACTCGAGCGTGATAGGTGAGGGATTTTGTTTGTTTGTTTGTTTGTTTGTGCTCTGTTTTTTGTTTAGGGGGAAATTTGTGAGGAGTTGTTTGTTTTGCTTAATTGATGCAACACAGGGTTCTTCCAAACCAGCCCCCTCATCAGAAATCTTTGTTCTGAGAAGTGTACTGTAATAAGGATTTATTGCACGTAGCTCTACTAATGTCACATGTTGGTGAGAGTGTGCCACAGATATCCTTCTGCACTTGAGCTGAGCATGAATCTTTCAGTCCTAACTGGTGAGCCACGACTGTTTAGTTTGAGCTAAAGCAGCTTGTGTTTTTAGCTGTAATTCTTTGTTAGTCATTATGAATGTTAGTCATTACAGTGGCTAAAACTAGATTCTATTTTTTGGCCCTGCTGCAAGAAGGTGAGTCAGGGTAAGGCATTTGTTAAATAAATTTGCTGAAGTTGCTGATTTCTTCTGAAATGCTGACAGGAGCTGGCACTGGCTCCAGCCTCAGTGAACTGGGTGGGTGCTGTGCACCCTCCTCCCTCCTGAGACTTGCAGCAGTGAGCTGTGGCCCCTAAAGAGACCGAGAGACGTGGGATCTAGGAGGGAAGCTTAGGAAGCAGCATGTAGCTGAGGCCTGAGCTTGCTACAGACAAAGCTGGCTTATTGTCTGGATCACTTGAGGAGCAGTGATCTACTGACTGCTTCATCCACTGTCTGCAGTTGTCCTCTCACAATTCAGAACTTGATGGATTTTCTTGTTGGGATTTTTAGGTAAACTTCAAAGTATCTATATAGCTTTGATGCTATCGTTATCATTTGGGTTATTGAGGCATTCATCAGCAGGAAGACCCAGTCTCCATCTTGTTACAGCAATATTTGCCATTTAAGCAGCCCTGAAGTCCAGGGAGACGAGAAAAGACTTTTCTCTCGTTCTTGGTACTAAGTTGCCATAATTCTACTTCCTCTGCAAGACTCACCTGCAGTGCTAACATCATGTCAGCTGCCTGTAATTACTGGTGAGGCAGCATATGACTGTCCTTCCATCACCCCAGAGCTCACCAGAGCTACAAAAATGAGGAAGAGAGGAAAATGTGACCATTTTATTGAGCACTGTACGTGTGTTCAGCCATGTGTCGGCCTGTCAGACTGGGAACACTGGGCAAAGCACTGGGAAGGACTTCCAAAAAGCCCATCCAGACCTCAAGGCCAAGTGAGCAAACGGCAGATAAGAGGTGGACTGTGATCAACCACCTTTTGCAGAACTTCAAAGTGATTTTGAACAGTTGTAGTCTAGTCACTGACTCATCCCCTCCTCCCCCTTTTCACTTTTCCTGCCACTCCATGAACAGCATGTGAAAGCACTGAAAGAAAATAAGAATCTTAAACTCATAAACATACCTGCCTCCCATCTGGCACTCATCCCAGCAGCCTGGTGATCTCCTTAGTTGTCCAGCAGATAGTTGAAAAACAAGAGTCCTGTGAAGATTAGCATGTCACCATATCCCTGCCAGATGGCGGTGAGTAAAACATGGGCAAATTGCGTTGGCTCTGCTTCCATCATGACAATCACAACAGAAACACTACAGTGTTGCAACATCGCTATTTTTTAAGCTAAGAAAATGAAGGGACTGTAAAGTAGGGCAATCATGGAATGCTAAACACCATTTAAACCTAATTGCAATGGAATAAGTAGACTCTGAAGGGTGCAAAGCACCGCTGAAGGTGGCCCACAGGTTTTAGCCTCTCACTTGAGGAGTATGGGGAAGTTGGCACCGGGCATATTTGCCTCCCCACCCTGCTGAAAAGCTCTTGCCAACTTAAATTCAATTAAAAATCCATTTTTTTACTAAATGGCCATTCTCATTTTGATAAGCTTTTGAGTCTTCAGACCTCAGGAAAAAAGGAGTAGAACTGGACCATAAAGCTTGACCATGTATTTTTAAGCCAGACACTCCCAGTTTCATGAGGATAAGCAATTTGAGGTAATGGCATAAAAGAGATAGAAACTTCAGCATGCAGTCAGATTGCTGCTAGTGTCATGCTGCAGTAAAGCAATGCCTCAGCTAGGAATTTGCACCCCAAATGGCAAAGGAAAACCTCTGCTCTTCTTACTTGTCACGCAACACTCAGCTGAGCCAATGTAACAACCTCCTGTGGAAAGGCGAGGCCCTGCTCCTCCCTCTTTGGAGCCAATTGGTCCCATGCTCTTCCATGTACCACATTCTTTAGACCCTGCTCTAGCTTTGACCAAGTAAATGAGTTGCTGGAATCAGAGTGTACACAGGCCTTGTGTTTCTGGAATAAAGAGCAAGACCCACCTCTCGAGACACCCCCTCCCAGCTGGTACAGAAAACCATTTTCCCTTCGGTGAGAAGAAGCTGGTTGACCGTGTATGGGAACATGATGTGCTACTCAGGGAGCAGAATTCTGGGATATTGCTCAGGATCTTATCTGTGCAGATCAAAACATCACAGGACAGAGCACTGGCTTTCTGTACCACACAGAGCTGCCCAGTGCCTGGTGCAGCGATGTGGTACTGATCCAGCAATGTGATTTAGTGTTTGAGGTAGCAGAAGGCTACCATGAGGGGGCCTGGACAGCTTTTTGACTTTCAGTGCTGGCAATGCCTCTTCAGGTTGTTTGAAAAGCCATTCTTCCCTTCTCCCAGGCTCCTGACCCCATCCTGAACAATTTGTTTTGAATGGTATCAGACAGAAGTCACAAAAGCATCAGAACTTGCAGAGTTATCCAAAAACATTTGAACCTCTGTAGACTTGCTGGTCAGTAGCTAATTTGTGACTGCAGGCTTTCAGCAGGCATTTGAGTTCCTCCTGAACCATCACAGGTGTAAATGCTGTGGGGACAACTTTGTCAAAAGTGTCCTACAAAACAAAATTTGAGATCAGCCTAAGATGAAGAATTCATCTGTGAAAAAGGTACTTATTCTAGTGTTTGGATGTGTTCTGGGCAAAAGTGCCCATTACCCTTGTGCTTACCTGAAGTTGTGAACAACTTCCTTCAGTCCAATTTCAAGGATAACAGCAAGTGTGTGGGCAGGCTAGAGCTGCATTTCCCCCTCAGAATAAATGCATTGCAGGATGGGATGCTGGCAAGGTATGTGTCTCTGCTGGCTGGAGAATTAGCTTTGGTTTTTGCTTTGGATTTATTTTGTATCAGGTAAATGGGGAGAGATGGGGTTTTTAGCCCTTTGATGAGTCAAAAAGCAGCTTGGCAGCTTTTGGCTGAGGTGCTCAAATATTATCTTTGTCCATAATAAAACTGACTGTTTTATTACAAGACTGTTCTGCTCTTGGCTTAGGCTTGAGCGCCGCGGGTTTCAGCAGCGCTGCAATGCCTAGCACAGCTCCTGCCTGAGCTTTTACAAGTTCATTTACTATGTACTTAATGATACCAGGCAAAGATTTACAAATCCTTCTACAAGCACCAGAGGAACTCAAATATAATTTGTTTAAGAACTGATGTTTGGTCTTCAGCATTTATATGTTTGTTTGCATTCAGCTTGCTTTGCTCTGAACCACAGATTCATTCCACGTTCCTGTGCTGCTTGTTCTGCCGAGCGACCAAAGACTGAAAATCTTCAGCAATATATTTAAAATTTCTTGTATCAATTTTGATAACTTTTCCTCTTAAATTTGTGGTAAAAATTACCTGGCAGTGTCCTGCTTCACATGATAATGTTAGCATTAGTAGCTTGGCTTTTATCCGTATCCAAGAGTTATTCCGCAGCAGCAGTTCAGCTTATTGCTGTCTGAAGGGGATCTCTTCCAAACCAAAAGTTTTTACATCATATTTTAATTTCTTACCTTTTTCTCCATCTCCCCTCTGCCTTTTAGTCTCTTTTCTTGCCCTGAAAGCCTTATCCCCTTCTCTCACCACTGCTCCTAAATATGCCTGTTCCCCTCAGGCTCTGACCTTGCACAGGCAATAAGCACAAAGCCGTGTTATTTGGAGTGAAGTAACACCAGTAGTCAGGAAGGAACAATGTAGTTCAGGCCAGACAAAATAAATCTCGCATTTCCTGTCAAGAAACTGGGCCAAAAGCAATGATGAGAGACAGAGGGGGCAAACCACGCGGCTCAAAACTAGAGACATATGGGTTAGAAACAACCGCAAGCCCTCTCTTAAAAACAGAAAACAAAAAGCCAAGGCGTTGGATGAAAGAGAAGTAGCACCAGCTCCTCGGCAATAAAAACCTCACGACGTGGGGTCTAGCCAGCTTTCAAACCCAGGCCACGTGCCACACAAGCAGCGCCTGAATTTCCTGCTACTGTACAAGATATTAATTGTCCCTTGATTAATTTATCTAATTGATACCTTGTGTTGTAAATTAGAGAGAGCTGATCTGTCTCTGGCTTGCTTCTTCACCAAGCTCTCTTCCAGGCCAGAGGAGTCCCACTGATTAGAAGCTGTTGCTACTTTTTTTGTGTGTTTTAGTAACTCTCTTGCTAGTTTGCATAGCCATGAAAATCTCAGAGTCATGTGCTGTGACACCCTTATCCCAACAGTCAGACATTCACCCAGTACTGCTGGTGAAGGGAATATTAATGAGTACATGGCTAAAGGGTTCATGATTGGTCCTCAGACCAGTGAGCGTTTTGAGCATGTGTTTATTTACAGAAAAAGGCCTGTAGTACACAGCCAAACTACGCAGTTAGGATTTGAAGGGCATTTTATTTTCTTTCTGGATATTGATATGTGTGTGTGTGTGGAGAGTGGTTTCATCTGAGGAACATCCCAACGAGGCAGAAAGCGAGGGTGGTTCGCAGGGCTCTTTGGGATGGTTCCTAGGGGGGCTGGTGTTGGATCCTGATCTGTTTTGAAGACTGAACCAGAAGCAACACACCAGGTGGTGTAAGAATGTTCAAACAGACACAGCACTTTCTTCTTCAAAGTACTGTGCAAAGATTAACTAATTAGATTGTTTTTCCTCCTTCATAGGAAGGGTTTGTAAAATAGTGGTCAGGGAACAACTGAGGATATGATTTATTTAAGTGCTGAAATGCTTTGTATAAAGTTCCTCACAGGAGGCCATTAAGAAGATGCAGTTACTTTAGAATGTACAAAAAAAAAGTCCTTTGAGATGAAGAGGCAGGAAGCAAAGAGCAGTCAGTTTTATTATGGACAAAGATAATATTTGAGCACCTCAGCTTTAAGTGCTGAGAGTTAAAAATGGGTCTTGAAAAGGTAGTGGAGAGGCGACGCTTTGTATCATGAAACGTTTGGATGAATTCAGTACTGAGGGGGGAGATTTTTGTGGCATTCCATGAGAATTTGTCCATTTTTAGGAGATATGTCAAATAGGTAGAGAGAAGACTGGCAGGATGTTTAGATATCATCCTGAGGAGAGCATATTGTGCTCCTGACACCTGATTTTTTAAAAAAAAACAAAAATTAACTCCCAGAAGGCAGCATGAAAAGATGCAAAAGGTAGGAAAAGGAAGGGGCTACTTAGCTAGTACTAACTAGCAACTAGTACTTAACTAGCTGCTTAGCTAGTTACTCCTTACTTAAAGGAGTAACTTAGGCTAGAAATAAAGACAAGCAGTGCATGGGTGAGTGGTGAATGAGTCCCTGTGCTCCCTGTGGAAGTGCTGAGTGTGTCCCATGGAGCACAGCACGCTCCCAGCAGTGTGGATGGAGCTGTCCCCTCACCTGGGCAGCCCAGGAAGGGTGAAGGCAGCAGGGTTTGTGCTCGGTGCAGTCCTACCACAGCCTGTCCTGTTGTGGGCTGGCCTGTGCGGGCCCAGGGTTTGATCCTGGCTGAAATGAACATCCTCACAGACAGCTGAACTGGTATGACACAGCTCCAGCCACAGAGCTGTCTAGCAGGATATCAAATACCAATATACTCAACCAGTGTTAGAACAACATATCTTCAAAACGAACTGAGCACACCCTGCAGGTATCCTTGTTTCTAGGTGTTTCTGAAAGCTCTCCTCTCTCTCTTAACCCTTTCAGGTGCTGTACATCCAGCACAGATGGAGAACTTGCCCGCAGGCATGCCCTCTGCCTGGCTCAGTGTGATAACTGTATCAAAAATAACGTGGTCATCAGGTCCAGGGAAGTGATCGTCCCTTTGTATGTGGCGCTGCTGAGGCCACACCTTGAGTCCTGTGTCCGGTTCTTGGCCCCTCACTACAAGATGGACATTGAGGTGCTGGAGAAAGTCCAGAGAAGGGCAACAGAGCTGGGGAAAGATCTGGAGCACAAGTCTGCTGGGGAGCAGCTGAGGGAGCTGGAGGTGTTCAGCCTGGAGAAAAGGAGGCTTGCGGGGGACCTTCTCACTCTCCACAACTCCCTGGCAGGAGGGTGCAGCCAGGTGGGGGTCAGGCTCTGCTCCCAGGAAACAAGGGACAGGGCAAAAGGAAATGGCCTCAAGCTGGCCAGGGGAGGTTCAGGTTGGACATCAGGATAAACTTCTTCACAGCCAGGGGGTTAAGCTTTGAAACAGGCTGCCCAGGGAGGTGATGGAGTCCCCAGCCCTGGAGGTGTTCAAGAAATGACTGGATGTGCATTCAGGTCTCTGGTCTGATTGACAAGATGATCATCAGTCAACAGTTGGAGTAGATGATCTCAGAGATCTTTTCCAGCCTAAATGGTTCTGTGATTCTAACTCCATTGTGTAGGCAGGATTTTCTTTTCAGCTTTAACAGGACTTTGTCTTCTCATTCCCTACTGCTGTGTGTTATAAGCTGAGAGAGGAAAAGGAAGGGAGGCAACACTTTAATGGGGAGTGATATGTGAATTCCAGGCAAGGTATCTGTACTTCTGTAAGTTCTCTGCTGCTTATGAAGTATAACATAAAAATGCTTCAGTAGTGATAACTGAAGGCTGGAAAAAATGGGATATAAAAATTACCATAAAATTGGAATAAAATAAATAAGGAACCTTTTGACAGGGTCTTGATTGCTTATAAAGCTATAAATAATCCAAATTTCCAGGCAAAGCTATAGCTAGGTCAGAGAAACTTCCACCTAGAATAAAATCTTTGATTCTTAGAGCTTGAGGGCATCTAGATCTGCATGTGGGCTCATTTTTAGCAAAAGCCTGAATTTAGCTCAGACCCCACTCATTTGGGATTGAGTTAGCTTGTAGTGACTAGCATGTGTGCTACAGTAAGATTTGAGGATGAAATTATCACACCATGGAGTCTCATCTAAATTAGGTACCTAAATTAGGAGCTAAAGCCATCTGTGTAATCAATAGAGAAAGGTAGGCTCATCCAAGGGGGCTTCAGAGCAGCCATACTAGGAACTTCCCTTGACTCCATGAGCATTAGATCCCTGAAGTTAGGTGATGTGAATACCCACTGGGATGCCTGGTGAAGGAGTGCTGTCTTTTGAGTTGTTTTCAGAGGACCAAAACAGCATGAGCAACTCTAGGCTTGCACTGGAACCAGGAACTGAAGAATCTGAAGCACAAGATTTCCTGTGATTTAACAAATAGCATCTTGGATAATGTTATTGCATTTCAGAGTTCTCTCTAGCAGAGTTCAGTGTGTATTCCTGGTCAAATTCGGGATTAAATTCTCACTTTGAATGTGCACATCTGTTAATATTTTAAGTCATCATATATCAGAATTCTACAGATTTCCTGGCAAGTCATGCTCAGGATGAAGTCTTTCCAACTGTTTGTATGCAAGGATGTGTTTATATATATATGGGTATATACAAACACACATGCTCTAGACAGTGTGTAGGTGAGAATGTTGTTACAAGGAAAGATTATTCCAAATTATTTATTGCAAGAGACAGTAGAAGCCTGATGCCTTTAGATTGCTTCAGTTAATTTTAAATTATCCTGTTGGACCAAAAAACTTTAATCTTTCCTCTGCCCTGGGTTTGCTTTAAAATTCACCATTGAAAAAAATTCCAAGTTTTATCAGTAGAATTTTGTCATGCTGTGAAATTCCAGGTTTCAGCAGTAGAATTTTGTCACGCCGTGAGGCTCTGTCCAAACCTGGTGATGACACAAGCCTATGAAAGTCTCTGTTTCACTTTCATGGTCATTTTCTGGGCAGTGAGTCACAGTGTCACAGCAGCAGCCAAAAAGGGGTGTCAGAGGAGCTGAGCTCAGCTGGGACCAAACCACCTCCACTCCTGCAGCACGTGCTGAACTCGACATCCATGGACCTGCCAGAGCAGCTGGAGCAGGGTGGTGAGCCCCTCCTCTCCCAGTCTCCTCCCTGTGCATCCAGTTTCCCTTTCCTACCTCCCTACGCTGGCATCAGCTGGAGTTTACCCAAAAATGTTGCTGGGAAATGGGAAAAATTGGTGAGGTGTCCAATTGGCTGGAGACCAGACTGTACCTTATTTTCTGCAGACTCCAGCTCATTCCCTGAAGCTCAAAGAGTAGATTTTTGTGCAGAGGCTAAACCTTGCCAGGGAGGTGTGTTTTGGAAAGCTTCAGCAGTTGTATGTAACATATTTAGTATTTATCTTTTTTTTTTTTTAAACTCCCTTTAGAAAAGGAGGAAAGTTCATGCAAATTGCAAAGCCAAACATTGATAATTAAGGCCAAATTCAGGTTGTCCCTCCAATCACACTTCTGCCCTCTTGTGTGAATGCCCTGTGATACACTTTTGAACTGCAAAAACCTGGGCTGGTTTTCCTTCTTTGGTGCAGACGATGGACACACAACAGGACAGAATTAATGGGCAAGTTGAAAACCAGTGTTTCCTAACCTTGAAATGCTTGATTTTAACCTTTTTCTCCCAATGTTTTTTGAATGTTTTTTCTCCAGTGTTTCTGTTGTCACTGATTTCAGAAGAAGCAGTTAACTAGATCTGAAAAGAGGTATTTCTGTGTCATGCAGCTTCTCCAAAGTTACTGGTTTCATCAGGGATGAATTTGGCCGATTGCATCTAATGAATTGTATATTACAAAATCAATATTAATAATGCTGGGTGCTCTTTTTAAATAGACTGTAAACATTCATATAGTCTGTGTAAAGTTCATTTGAAATGATACTTTCCTATTCTTTATTCATCCTTTTGTTTAATAAATAATCCTTCAGCCTATCAGTGGTTGGTTTCTGGGGTTCTATTGGACATCTGTATTTATCACTTAGGAAGCCATCATCAGTGAATCTTTCCCTCCTCACATTTTTGTCATAAGGCCCAGGGTTTTCAGGATTATTGACTACTTCTCATTGAGTTTGAGGTCTGCTTTTGTGGTTTTTTTAATGTATGTGTCACTTATTCTATTGGTGAGTTTGCAGTTTATCAGTTGAGGAAAATGTGCAGCATGGTTAAGGCACAGAGAAGGAAAATCAACCATGCACTTGCTGAAACTCTGCATTTGCTGCAAGGCACCATTTCATCTGGGGGATATGAGTGACTCAGAGGATGGAGGGACTCATAATTCCCATAGTACAGCACTGTTTGCTAGGATTTTCTGCCTTTTGTATTTATCATTAGAGGCATCATAACACAATGTGAAAGAAAAAAAAAAATCTAGCCTTCATAGTGTGCTTTCCTATTTGTAAATGGGTCTGGATATCCTGTGCTAAAATGTCAGGTTAGATCCTTTGTAAACTCTGAAGCCTGCTCTCAGAATAGAACACTTCTGGAGTGTATTAAATTGGTGTTAATTGAGAAACACATATGCCAATGACATTTTAAGCTACGCTAAATAAAACCAAACCTTTAGCAGGTCCCTATCACAGAGAGATCCTGAGATTTCACTGAACCTGCTGCTGCCGTCATCTTTTTTCCATCTATGCATATGTTGCTTGCAATGATATATGGTAACTCCTGATGCAAATACCACTCATGCTGTTACAGCTTAAAAGGCCCAGAAATAGAATGCAAACACAATGTCTGTTTTTTTTCTTCTCCATGTTATAAAAACCTATGACCAACAGCCTAAAGTTTGATTCCTTTTCCCTGCAGTTTTCACGCCAGCTGACTTCAAAACATACGTTTCGCGCAGCAAGTCATAAAAAATTCATCATTTCTTTCTTTTTTAAAGGGGGCCGATTCTGCAAGTGTCTCAGGGTTCTCTGGCTCCTGCCACAGGTCAGCACTTCAGGAGGGGTCCGTCCTCAGGTGACCCAGTGCCCAGTGCATGCACTGGCTCTGATCCCCAACGTGGCTGGCCCCTGCATCAGACCAGAACGTGTGCTTTATCTTAAGATAAACAAAGCCATTTGAAAAACACAAAGCAAAATTGGGGTTGAAGTCCCAATTGTGTCAATATACGCATGGGATGTGGCAATATTTTGTTGCACATTTGGTTTATTGCAGAGAAGAAAGGGCAGCCTGGGAGCTTCCTAGGGCTGGGCGTCGGCAGCACTGGACGTTCAGCAGTGAAATCCTACTCCAGTGCAGCCACACAAACCCTGCCTGGCTTTGCAGGACTGCTCTTGTTAGAGCAGCTGTCTTCTGCTGCAAGTTAGGGCAAGAGGTCAAGAGCCATTTATGAAGTCTGGTACCACTGAGCTGGCGTGATACAGCTGCAAGTGAAACTCTCACTGCTCTTTTAGGCAGGTCCTGTGACTTACTGTGGGGGCAGCCAATGGGGAAAGATACCTCCCTGTTCCTCTCCACTCCGAAGTCAGGCAGCTAAAAGTAACAACACCTCAGTTCATTGTGCATGATGCCAATCTTCTTTCCAGCTTATGGTTAATCCTGGTGTTTCAGAAAAGGCCCTGGGCTGTGGAAGGTCTGGTAGAACTGCATCAGTGGGAATGTGTTGTCATGTGGGACATGGGCAACCCTCAGCTTAGCTCCAGGTCTCAGTAAGCTGGGTGTTGCCCTGTGGTTTCTGTCAGGAACAAGGACTGGGGTTTATCATCTACCATTACCTAATAAAAGGAAATTAATGAAGCTACTTGGTTTTTGAAGTGATATCTCCCTTCCAAGCCTTCTCTTGTGTGAGAAGTACTACACTATGTTTGGTAGTTCCTAATTCAGGACATGTATTTTTCAGGTCAGCCCTGTTTTCCTGTTCTTTTTTGTTGTGTCCAGTACAGTGCATGTTTTCAAAATGAGTATGTGCCTACAGCATCCTACAAAGATGGCAGCATCTCTGTTTGCGTTTTGCAGATGAGAAAATGCAAAGCCATTCCATTAACCCTGGGCTGGGGACACCTCAGTGACAACTCCATAGGTGCAGTACTCGGACTGTGCAGATTTGAACATAAAATGTTATGTCCTGTCTGTCGGCTCGTTCGTCTACCTCATGGACCCACACGCATGCTGGAATAGCTCGGGGAAGGTCAGAGGGAGTTCAGGATCTCAGAAAAAAGGGTCAGTTTTTGTGTGAGTGCGTGTGTTGCTCCAGCTCACTGATGAGGCGTCTTGGCAGGATATCCCCGCTTACAGACAGCCGCGTCCGTTCAGAGGACACGAGCGTCCTTCTTGTGAAACACGGTCAAGAGTTATTTGCCAGAGGTGACTTTTTTATGGCTTTCTTGGTGATAATGTTGCCTCGCAAATAACTCTGCTGGAAACCTGCAGATATCTCCGGCGATTCGGCTGTATTTGCCGCAGATAAGCGTGGTATGCACAGCGGGGCCAGAGATTTGGGACATCTGCACGTTGGCACACGTTGTAAAAGAGGGAAGCAGAGTGTGTGCAATGGAGCTGAGGGGGCTTGGGTGTCTTGGGGTGGGAGTACATGGTTGGTGAGGCCACCCAAACAGCTTGGAGGTGTTTCACTCCGTGACTTTTTTGTGCTGAATACTCTTTTCCAGTTTCAAGAAAACTTTTGTAGGTGAGTTGCTGATTAATCCCCCCCCCCCACACTGAGGATTCAGTGGCTGGTGTGTTGCTGGCATCTTGTGCTTTGGAGCCATTAGTGGGAAGGGAGCAGCCAGATTTCCAGCAGCAGCCATGGCTCACAGAGCGACTGTTAGGCAGGAGGAAGCCCCCAGCAGGGTTATGGACCAGACAGTCTCTCCCAAGGCAGGTCAAAGGGTGAGCTTACTGTTTACAGAATCGGTAATTATCCAGCCTGGCAACAGGCAAAAACACCACACAGGATGTAAATCCTTGCCAATTCAGCGTTATCTGGCGGGGAATGGATTGGAGATCCAAGGACCCCTTGCAGTAGCGAAAGGGAGCTCTCTGCACTTTAAAACCTTTTAGGGTCATTGTATGATGCCATGGAGCCATTAAGGAGTCTTCACGTGCCAGAAGCAGTTTAACAGGCCCAGTGTTGGGCACTTAATTGTGTCAATAATTATTCACGCATTAGCACCGGCTCCTCCTTAAAGTGTGTACTGCAGTGACTCATTAAGTTATTACTGGTATTCATTACCAATAAAATTAGCCTTTTTTCAAAGTGTAAAATTTATGTTTTATAGAAAAATACTGCTAGAAGGGCCACAGCTTTGCTCTACTCCCTGCTTGGTGCAGAGGAAAACAAGACTATGTGGAGATGAAGCAATATTTTTTTGTCCAAAAAGAGGCCCTCAAATTAGAAAAAGTCTTGTGCTTTTCTATTTTTCTTTTCCCCACAGTGGGTTTTACATACTTTAAATTGGGGTAGGGGAGAAGCCTGGCTTTGGCTTTGAGTAAGTGCTATTTCCTGGTATCATGAGGGAGAAAGATAACCAGTGTCTTTTGATTAATCAAGTGTTAATGTATATGCAGCTGTCTTTATGTTAAATGCATCACGGTGCACTTTGTTTCTTTAAATGCTGATCATTTACAGTGAGCGTGTACAGTATATGTGCCTGGAAGGAGAGCAATTGTTATACAACTCTTTAATCCAAACCATGATTAAAACCCCTTTTGTTCCCCCCCTCCCTGCATTACTCCAGCCTATCATCTTCTCTGAGAAATCATTTGGCAAGTAGAAACATGTGTATTTTAAGAGAATAACTCCTTTTTAAGCATCAGTTTTGCTTTTGTTCTGCTTTTAGAACTTAGTTTTTTTACATTTCAATATACAGTGCCGTTCAAAAGGCACAGGAGGGTCATAGCCATTTTTTGAGTGAATAAGGTATAATTGAAATATGATGTATGCAGATATCATCACTTCCACAGCAATTATCCAGATTGTTTGTTTAGTGGGAACATACTTTCAAGTAGGGGTTGGTCAGTGGCAATCATGTTGCCTGACGCAGCTGAGAGAAATGACAAAGAATATGTAAAGTCTCACACTGTGAAATTTCACATTGCACCGAGCCTCTACTGGGGGGAATCATTAGGAATTTTGAAGGTGAGGGCCATGGCAAGTTCAGAGAGAAATGTAAAGGAGGACAGGGAGGCTGGTGCTTAGATCTTGGGGAGAGGCCGGGGTTTGACATTCTGTTTCATGTGGAGACCACCAGTTAATGTGGTCTTGTTGAAACTTGAAACAGCTCTATTAGTAGCTTGATTGGGGAAAGGAGAAGGAGACCAAGAGTAAACAAAAATGTGCGGTCTGGAGATGGGCTTAATTGTGCACAATACATCTTGCCTCTGTGCGGCTTATTCTAATCACTCCAAATGGCAACACACACACTCACACACACAAATTTGATCTGCTCAAGCAGATAAAACTGCAATGTGTATAATACTGCCAGCCTAGGAGGAAAAAAAATGGACATCTGTTTAACAATTCTCTATTGTAGACAGGATCATAGAAACACTGTTGCCTGCCTGTCGTGTTCAATCAAAATGAATAAAATGCTGATTTAAAAAGAGAAAAGAAATCAGGCAGAAGACCACCTCAAAGTATTTGCTTACACTATTTTTTTTTGTTCTCATTTCGGCAGCAAATGAGGAAGGGGAATCCCAGGGGCAAGAGGAGGTTTCAGGAACAGTGAAGGGAAGATATTTGTTTTGTTTTGGTATTTATCCTCAGTGCAGCCGAGAGAGGCGTACAGCAGTCGGAACTAATTGTAGCTCACTCAGGAAAGTCTTCATTAGCACTTGCCACACATGGTTACCAGATGTGCCGAAGAAGGGGTGGGAGGAGGGAGGAAAGGGTATGTGGAGAATGGGCTACATACTTAAACCTAATAATCTGTCTTTTGTTTTCAGGTCTATTGTGTTGGGGAGGGGAAGAATGGGGAGAGGGAGAAATCCTGGCTGCTTTTTGATGCAGCCAGTTCCTACTAGCTGAATGGCATTCCTTGTCTTGCAGCCTCCTCCGAGGGAGGAAGAAGCCCTCAATCATGGCCAAGTAAAGAGGGATTTATGCATTTATTTATTTATTTAGAGGCTGTCACTGAACTATTATTCCACTGAACTCAGCTGGAAGTATTTGGATACCCAAGCTGGTGAGCCACTATCTTTCTGGCCAGTTTGTGAATTTGAGCTGGGGTGGGGATTTTTGTGAGCTTATGGGCTCCCAGAGTATCAGTGGGGCTGTTGAACTTCAGTTCCACAGCAGCAGCATCTCTGTTCACGTGTACTTTGCCAGTGAGTGTGAGATGCAATCGGGAAAGCCAAGTCCAGCAGGAAGGTAAGAGCAGCTCTGTGGTCCTGTTAGTCACCCTGAGGTTGTTGCCTTGGTCAGATTTTTAACCTTCTGCCTGTTGCTATTAAAACAAATTAAACAGATCTTCCATGCATAGTGGCTGTTGCTGCTGCAGACCAAATCCTGGCCTTGCTGCCCACAGAGATGATTTTCTCAGGAACCACTAAAGTTAATTTTACTGCAGATGTTAATAAAAATTTTGCTGATTGCTCCTTAGGAAAAAAGCACCCTCCTTCTTATCCTGAACTGGTCACAAAGGGGGGGACCCTCTGTCATCCCTGCCATCTCCCCCTGTTTCAGCAGCACTGCACCTTTTTTCCCCTCTCAGTCCCTGCAATGTTCCCACAAGGTGAACATTTTTCATACTGGCATTGTCTGTGCTTGGACGTCTCCTTTCTTCCTGAACTCCCCTTTTCCTTCCAGTGGTAGGAGAACATCACTGTGTCTGGACGACAGGGCTTAGATGACTCTCCAAGCTCTGAATAATCAGGGCTGAAGGTTTAATTATGGCACTACACATGATAGCCACAAGATTTGTCACTCTGGTCATGTGAAAGAACAGCACTAGATGAACTTCTACTAATTAAGCACTCTGTTTCTCTTCCTTCTCAAAACTGGAAGGAGGTATAAATGTGGGAAATCACTTCTATTAATGCGAAATAGAGACATTTTTGGAATCTTAAATAATCTGAGTTGAACCTAAATCTTTGTGGCTCTGAACTTGTTTTATCCAGCTCAGTTTGCCAGTCCGTAATCTCATCCTGCTTTGGAGCCTGGAAATGTTCTTGCTCACAATCTCAAAGCAGAGCAGATGTTGCATAAATAGAAAATAGGTTGTGTGCACAACCTAATCTAAGCACAGGGCACAGAAGGAGGTTTGGATGAATGTAAGCTAATCAGGGCACAGATCTGCTATACTTGGGGACTTAGGACCAAATTTTTTTCCAGCTATATTCTACTTGGCAGATCCCAAATATGCCATTCATGTTCTCCCATTGCATGGCTTGTGGGTTTTTTTAATTTTTTGAGAATAAAGTAATGCATGTCAGCTCAAGCTCACCAAACAAATGGTTGGTAAAAGTTGATCTATTCCATCCTTTCTTACATGTTTGACAGACTTCTCCATCCAGTGATGTAATTCCAGGTCCACATTAATCAAAATTCAGAAAGTTCATCTTTTAGATTCCCTCAAAGGAATTAATAAAGCCAAATCACTTAGCTGACTTAGTTGTAGCTCCCTTTCCTACTGTAGGATGTATAGTCTCCTTCCACCTGACTGTATGGCTTCAATAAAATATCTTTATTAACTATCAGAAAGACCCAAGGAGAAATTTGGCAAAACCCCAGCCTATTTACCATCCCATTTTTGCCATAGCTGCTATTGCATCAGTTGTTTTCTTTACAAAATTAAGTGCCATATTTGCAATTTTTCTAATGCTATCCCAAATTATTTACACAAGAATGAACTGTGATCGTGCCAACATGTACTATGTAGGGACAATGTCTCTGCTTACAATATTTCGTGTTTAGAGAACACAACACTGCAAACTTGATGTTTCTGTCAAGTTTTCTTTCTTCTGGAGATGCATATAAATATATTTATTTTTTCAAGTGTTACCCACAGAATGAGTTTCATGTGTAAATGTTACTGCCTTCATGGTGAAACCACAGCCATGCACAACATGGTATCATTGTAGCTGATTTCCATAGTCAGGTATTTCACAGATATAGTAATTAAGATTTGGAAGGGGTATTGGTGGCTCAGATGCCTGTGCTCACTAGTCAGCAGGTTTGCAGTTACTTAGGGCTTCAGCAGAACTCAGAAGTGCTTTCAGAAATCTGACACACTCCATGTAATTTTAAGACATTCTTTGTATTATTAACTTGATCTTTAATTATTATAAGTTAATTATTTTAAAAAATTATCAGCTTGGAGTTGGAAAGCAGAAAGATCAGATTTATTTCCTGCTTTTTGTGTGTTTCCATGCTGAAGTCGAGATTTCAGGCAACAAGGCAAATATTTTTATGCAGATGCAAAACTAATCAACCAAACATGAAAATACTCCTGTGGGGTTTCCTGGAGGCCTTGCTGGGGATACTGCAATGCAAATAATATATAATGCAAATAATAAATAATACAGTGTAAGTATTGTAAGACAGTAGGATTCAGCTAGGGATGGAACATACTGGGTGGTCCGTGTGAGCTGGTACTACCATCCATTTTATGATGCTCAAATCTCATGTTTTTGCTGCCTGCATATACTATCAGGCTTTTTTTACTCTCACAAAGTTCTTCTCTACTGTGCTCCACCAAAATGCATGTTTCCTCACAGATGATGTCATTCAAGCGGAAAAGAATTGTAAATCCTTGTTTGGCCTCCTGTAGTTTTTTCGTCTGTAGCTGGCTGAGCTCGAACTACTTCTCTTTCCAACAGGATATACAGATAAGTAATCAATACAATTATTTTTATCAGCACATCAACAGTACTCTGTGTAATTAGAGAGTATCCAGCACTATGCTAATGCCACACAGTGATTGCGTTTTCCACCATTTTTCTCCCTGTGATTTGCTGCTTTTCCAGTACAAAGCAAGTGACCAGCACGA
The DNA here is from genome assembly GCA_013397815.1 of Aleadryas rufinucha. Classification (NCBI taxonomy): domain Eukaryota; kingdom Metazoa; phylum Chordata; class Aves; order Passeriformes; genus Aleadryas; species Aleadryas rufinucha. Next base: position 39,029 of record VZTH01004184.1, on the reverse strand, counting down.
CAGACAGGGAACTTCCATGGTAATGTTAGGAAAATCAAGGAGAGCAAGTTTACTGGGGAGAGTACAAATAGCTTTTCTCTTCTCCCAGGTAATGACTTGGAGATAGATATGCGGCGCAGCAACATGAAGTCCATCTTTTTGTCACCTCCAGATGAGGTTCCCGTGGCATGCTGATGAGGGGGAGCCAGCGGGCTGCCCGTGGACAGGCACTGGCACAGAGGATTGCAGCCTGCTTTGTTTGCACGATGGAAGCAGAGGAGCCTGTTGCTCCCAGCCTGCTCTGTATTCCAGTGTGTTCCCAGTACAGTGGAAGGTTTCCAGAAAGGTTTGGGACCCTGTTATCTCCTCTTGTTGGGTCTCAGCTGAGACCACAGCAAGGCAGGGTGGAAATTGAGGTTCAAAGAGGGGTGCTGGTAAAGTATAAAACACCTTGGAATATATACCACCACCCCCCTTTTTTTTTCCCTCCTCCATCCTTAAATCTGCTGAGAAAGATAAGGGATCAGATTGATACATTTGAGTGATCTGTGTCTTTTTAATTTTTAATGACTGGGCATTTACACTTCCATCATATACAGTAGAAGAAACATAACTACGAAACAAGTAGCATTCCCAACTGAATAAGTTTATTTTTATTTTGTTTTACTTGATTCTGTTTCAGGGGCAAAACAGATTAGCTTCCCAACACAATGCCTGCAATTTTATCGTAAAGCTTACAATGTGTAACAAGTCTTGCAATGATAAAGTCCCTGTTATGAGATAATATGAATGTGTAAGAGTCTCTACCTCCACTTATAAAAAAAAAATACGTTGTTGCTACAAGGAATTGCAGTGAAAAACTTGAAAATATGACATGGGGGCAGCCTAAAGAAGTAAGAGAAAGATAAAACAGAAGGATCTCAAATGTATTGGAAGGCATTTGTGTATGGTTTAGGGGGTTTGTTCATTTGTTTCTAAGGATTATCATTTATGGTAAATCTCAGGACTTTAAGCCTGGTCTGATGGCTTTTGGTTAGTTGGGAGGAGTAGTACCTAAAATATCTTTCAGACCTTCTCCTCAAGTTGTTTAGTTTCTCCTCTGCCAGAGCAGTGGGCTTGGTCTTTCCCGTTCCCTAGGCTCTTAGGTCCTGGCAGTGCTCCCTTACTGTGACTGTGGAGGTCGTGGCTTCTCTGTGATCCCTGTGAAACCAACGTGTCTGGGAGAGCACAGCACTTCTAGTCCTGCTTTTCCATTGTTTCCCTGGGTATCAATTATCTTCATTTGGATTTGGCTCTGGGAGCAGTGAGTTGTCTGAAGAGTCAGCTGTCTTTAGCATTATACTTTAAGGAGAACAGAAAGCAAATGACACACAGTATAAAATAAGTATTTAAGCAAACATTTTAATCTCACTCGGGGCAGTTTGACAAAATATGAAAACATACCACTTGCAAATGCATCTGCACACCATCATTGTCATTCTCATTTGCTTGAGCATCCCTGGAGATGTTTAAAAGAAGGGTGGATGTGGCGCTTTGGGATGTGGTTTAGCGATGGACCTGGCAGTGTTTGGATAATGGTTGGACTCAGTGACCTTCGAGGTCTTTTCCAACCTATAAGATTCTGGGATTCTCTGATTTTAGGGAAGGTTGTGCTTGTGATTTGCACTAAGTCTCAGCTTGTGGCAGCTGCATGTGTGACCAAGCCTTGTTGTTCTGCAGATCCCACTGGTTTTAAGAAAAGCCTCTGCAGTTGAGCAAGTACCTGCTGTTACACAACGTGAGCACCAAGGTCTCAAATGCTAATTCTTCAGTTTCACCTGAAGGCATGGCTTGCCAAATTTCAGCCTGTTTCAGATCCATGATGGAACAATGACAGCAGTAGTGCTTTCTAGAGGTGAGGACGTGCTGTAATTCAAACCAGGAAAAGAAATTGTGTCCCAGCCTGGCTTGTATTAATTTCAAACTCTATACAAAATTTTGAATAGATTTTTCTTTACACCAGATAATGCAGCTATGACCTTTTTTTATCAAAAGGAATGACCTTCGAGGTCTTTACATCATCAGTAAATTACATCATCAGTGCATTGTCAATTCTTTGTAGCATTGATGAATTTGAAACAACTTTAAAAATGAAAAAATCTCAAACAAACCCAACCAAAAACTATTTGACTATAGGAACAGTAATTTCCAGGTCATTTCTTAACTTCTGTGAGCAAATTTCCACCAGTTTAGGAAATTCAGAATTGTTTCCATTTTGATAAGAATGGAACATCCATTCAACAGACAATAGAAGCTGTTTAAACCTGTTAAATACTATGAAATAGATGTGTACAGCTAATTAAAGTATGTGTTGAATAGTAATTATGTCATCCTGAGGGATTTACAAATAGAGTCTAGTTAAAATTTGATTCAATCTTTTATCATTCACAGAAGGTGCAAATTATTATTCATTTAACGTGCTCTGATTTCAGTTCTAAAGGTAATCCAGAAAAAAGGGAGAGGGATTTCTGTTTTATCAGCATTGTTTAAGAACTAAGATCCCTTAATTATCGCACTGTACCAATAGTCTGCTACCCAACTCACAGACGCAGTCATTCAGCTTTGAAACTAACAATTTACCCTCCAAGCAAAGAGAGATACAAGGAAAAAGTGTTTGGTCAGCAAGCAAATACACCAAATTGCACGGTTTGGCTTTTGTTGGTGTTCGTGTTTCAGAGCTGTGCAAATGTGAGTCATTTACGCAATGCCTTTCAAAGGCATCAAAGCAAAGGAGACAGATTTCACAAGGAAATTAAAAAAAAAAAAAAGGCAAAGGTGAAATTATTTATGGGATCCAATTCTTTTTAGCTTCTGGAACCTCTTTCCAGGTTTACATAACATGAATAGACTCTTAGTCTTACTCCTTTATGTAATATCTCATCATAGTAATGAAGAATTAGATAAGATTCCTGATAACTTTGTGAAAGTATATTATGAATTCCTTTACAAGGAAGTTACTGCTGTGTTTCTATATTTATAGCAATAATTGGCAATCCCAATAATTACCATTAAAGTTGGCCAAAAATGAAAAGAAAAAAAAATTGTTTCATTAAATTTTTTTGTGTCTTGGGATGAAAGCTGTATCTTTCAAGGAAATTATGTCTTGCCCTGCTTAATGCCAGCCAGTACTGAGGAGCAACCACCTCTGAGAGGGAGAGCAGCAACTACCCAGCAACTCTGAGAAATGGTGTGCAGTCCTTTAAGTTGAGCTTAAACAAAGGTGCTGGACTTCTTTGGAAAAATTATCCAGATGTAAAACCTAATTTGCTGTGTCCTGATTTTATCTTTCTAACAGAAGTGGCATTTCGGTCAGGTGAATAGAAGAATCCACATTATCTTTGGTTGGTTGGCTTGGTTTTCTTTGGGAGAGACAGATGGACTTGACATAACTGGTTTTCTCTGCACATCCCATCATATTTAATCTTTTGACAAAGCTGCTTGCTTGCAGTACGGTTTGGAATACTATCCACTGAAAAACTGGTTGCTTGGAATCTATCAGAGAACTATCATATTTATGCATAATTTTTTTTCATGCAGACTCTTAGAGTGTTTAATAGGGGTGGCAAACCCTGTAATAGAAGTGGAAAGTGTTCCCAGTTCTTAGCAAGATAAGAAAATGTTGTTTCTTATCTGTGATTGGAAAAGAGATGAAGGGTCAGTGAGGTAAAGATATGTGAAAGCTCTTGCACACTTGGTAAGAGCTACAGAGGAGGAATGTTTCTCATTGGTGGCTTGTTTGAGTGGAAGGGAAGAGAAAGAGGCAGCTCCTAAGTAAAGGGAGAGGATTAGAAAAAATGTCAAGTAAAATCGGGGAAATTTGTTGGTTTATTTGCTTAAAGATACAGGTACACAGCTCTGAGATGCTTGCCACAAAGAAAAGAGCAAGTCAAGCTGAGGGCAGCTTTCAATGCTTGCTTGTTGTTGATGCTTTGGGATTTATAAAAATTCATGAGTCTTTAAAGATAACTGAGAGCAGCAAGGAGAGTGGGATGGGCTCTAATCCACCTTCAATTTTGAGAGATTGCATAGGAATATAGGGCAGTCTGCTGGTCCCCAGGTGTAGCTTACCCAGGGCTTGCCTTGTCTTCCCACCTGCCTCAGTGTAGCTGTGTCAGAGAGGGAGGCAGTTGTGCTCAAAGTGGGAATATTTTAGGCTATGCCTGTCCCATCAGGTGTAGCTCCTTGGAAGTGGTTTTTCGCAGCAGTACATGCAGGAGCTATGAAGATGGGGAAAGTTTGATTTCAAGCCTCAGAATGCATGTGCCAAACTTAGAAGAGGGGGTTGGTTGGGTCTGCAGCTACTTAAATAAATTCTTTTCCTGCTCATCCTCAGCAGATTTGTAGGTTATCATCTGATGTAGGCTACAGGAACTTCTTACCTGGCGTGTGCTGGCATTTGGGCTGGGAGAGAGCAGACGCCCCTGACTCTGTCTTCTTCTGTGGAAAGCAGAAGAGAGCTGTCCTAAGTGCCTTTTTCTTTGTGGCATTACTATAGCAGTGGATGTATTTCATCACTGTGGTGAGCTATTTTTTCTTAATACATCAGCTTTTCTCTTGTGTTTACTTGCACACAATTGACTGATAAGTGAGAGATGCATGTCCTATGCTGAGACGAATAATGTCATCTCATGGACCTAGGGACTAGCACTGTGAAGTGAGAGCCTAAAAAATTCCTGAGTGTGTGCTAACTAGAGAGTAAGTCCTATGAGGAGTGGCTGAGGGAGCTGGGGTTGTTTATCCCAGAGAAAAAGAGGCTCAGAGGGACTTTATCACTCTCTACAACTCCCTGACAGGAAGGTGTAGCCAGGTGGGGGTCAGCCTCTTCTCCCAGGCAACAGTGACAGGACAAGAGGACATGGGTTCAAGCTACACCAAGGGAGGTCCAGGTTGGACATCAGGAGGAATTTCTTGACAGAAGGGGTTGTTAAACATTGGAATGGACTGCCCAAGTGCAGAAGGAGGTGGTGGAGTCACCGTCCCTGGAGGCGTTCAAGAAATTACTGCATGTGGTACTTAATGCCATGGTTGAATTGACATGGTGGTGATCAAAGGTTGGACTTGATGATCTCAGAGATCTTTTTCATGATTTTGTGATTCTTTCACTCTTGGAGAAAAAACTTATTTGCCCTTTAGTAATTAGAATACATGAGAAATGTGTGACCAGTCTTTCTCCCATTAGACTGAAGGGTACAAGCTTAACTAGCTTTAAACATGAATGGGAAGGGAAACCTTGTCCTCCTATTATTCTTACAGGGATATGTGCACAGGTTTTCTTCTTTGACAGATGAATGCATGAGCCAAAGTTTTGGAGCTGCACACTTAAAAACTTCATTTTACTTTTGCACTGAAGAGTGGAAGTAGCTAAAATAAATGGTAGTGCATGTAAGTTTATTTGTTGCTGAGCTTCTAATAGTAACAGATTTCAAAAATTATTTTCTGAATACATTTTGGAGCTGGTGGAATGGTTGAGAGATTCATTTCTAACAGAATTTGCATTCAGTGTAATTTGGATTTAATGACGTGGTATAACACAGGCAAAAGGGTTTCTTAGTATGTGGCTCTCCTTTTCCATGGCACAGTAGGTATTTCATCTTAATTTTTGGTTGCATGCTAAGAAATCAATATGTAAAGCAAGAGAGTACAGATACTTAAAAGGAAAGCATCAGAGAAGTTGAATAGTCATGTACTGGGTTAATATTTAAAACTAGAATATTTGTGAGTAGGAAAGGGCTTCAGAATTGGGCAATTCACAAACCACTTCTTCCCCTCCAACAGCTAATTCAGAGGCAGCAATTGTGTGAGCAACCCCTTGGCAAGAGGACCAAGTGTAGTTTGTGACAGAATTGAATGGAGATGATCCCAAGCTGAAAGTCAAAACAGGATCTTCTTTTAAGTTCACCGAGTGACCTGCAATTTTATCCCGGCGCCTAACACAGGTAAGAGATTTCTACAGCATCTGCATTTCCCAAGGTGTTTTAATATCCCAGTCATAACTCCTGCTCTTCAGTGCCTGCAGGTTTGGAAACTACTGATGCAGTGCCAGGTGCTAGTGCAGGGTTTTGTGTAGTTTTATTGGGCTTTAAGGTATCTCTTGGCAAAGTCAAGACAGAGAGTCCTGGTGCATTTGTCAGCAATCCTACACCAAGGAATTCATGCACAGAATATGATTTGAACCTGAATTTAAGATTAAAAGAGGACTGTTGCTTGAATCTTTGTATCTCATTTCCATGTAAATCAGGAGAGATTTGTTTGAGTTAAGCAAGAGGCTACATCAAGGTGGGAAGTGTTGCTGGCTCTCGGCCTCTTGCTGGAGCCAATTCCTGGGGACAGTAAATTTGTTCCTGAACAGTGTTGCTGTTACAGAATACATAACAAAAACCCCTAATGAATTAAACCCTGAGACATTTCAGCTTGCCTATTGAAATATATACAAACAACAGGGATCTAGCTGAGAGAGGGTACCTGCCCCATCCAGGCTGGGCCAGCTGCTGGCAGCTGTGTGGCAAACTGATGTTACTGAGCTGATGGGCAGAGCCCTTCCAGAAGGTAGTGAGGGTAGGGAATGAACTCCATCTTGCAGGTCCCCACCTTGAAGCTTCTTTCTTGCTCCTTTTTCATTTCTGTAGGCTTGCTCTTGGAATGCTGTGCCAGGTTCCTAAGCAGACCTGACCTTTCCTTTTTTCTTTATATAGAAGAACTGTGCAGTCCATATAAAATGCTCTGCTGTGTGAGTTACTTGGGAAGTCCTGTTCCGTGGGAGCAGGGGAACATGCTCTGTTCCTGCTCACTGGAGGGACAGAATATCTAAGATCATGACAACTGAGGGCTGTTTTGCTCCATCATCACTTCATTGGGGGTGTCAACAGCAAGAAAATATGGGATTTTATTCTTTGTGGCTTAGTTTTGGTCAGAGATAGATTTTCAGACTAGTAATATCCTTCTTCTTCAGCTAACATCCCCAAAAGACCTCTGCATTAAGATGTAGGCAGCGTACTGAATGTGTCCAAAACATCCTGTTTTACACCCCCACCCCCAAGTGCTGTTTGTTGTAAGTGACTGTGTGGTGTGGAATGAAGCACAGCAGTTCATGACTTCTGCAGCTGCCACAGAAAACCCCCCGAAAATGAGGAGCTACCTCTGCAGCTGCATGGGGAGTGAGAACCAGGATGCTTCCATGGGGCAGCAGCCACAAAAGCCGCTTTCCCACAGATACTATCCTGGCCTGGCTTCAGATTATTCCTTAATCATTAGCCCTAATGAAGGGCTTTTGTCATAATGGAAAAAAAAAAAGGAAAAGGAAAATAAAAAGAAAAAAGAAACTGGGAAAAGAAAAAGAAAAGAAGCAGAGGAGAAGGAGAAAAGATCGGGAATAGCTGGGATTATCTCTGTGCTGTCTCCCAGGTCCAGTGACAACACGACTACAATGGGTAGCTTTCAGGACTGCATATGGTCTTCCTTCCGAGGGAGTTGATTAAGCGACTCCGGATGAAATTGAAATCCTGTGATTTGACCTTTGTCTGGCCTGGGAGGGCTGCAATTCGCATAACAATTTCCTTTTGTTCTTTGTTTGGAGTTATTAATCCAACATGAGCCTCGAATTAATCAGGGGTAGTGCGTTGTTACATTTCTAATTCACAGCTCCACTGCTTGTGTCTTTTTTAATTAAGGCCGAATGATAGCAGGCCTTAGCCCCTGATTGCAACACTTACTAACCACACATTGAGGGATGAAGAGGCTAAATAGGCAGAATGAGATTACTTCAAGGTTTCACTTAATTGTTTTCTTCCTTTAAGTAAAGAGCACTGAATGAACATTGTTAATGCCAGGCTGGGAGTATTTCTTTTCCATATGTGTTACATGTGTGTATGTGCAGGCGTGGGGAAGGCTGGGGCTGGTGCACCAAGGACTCAGATCTCTAATGGCTCAAGGGTTTGTAAAACTGAAGCCTTTGGTTATTGATTTAAACCATTCCTCCACCTCCCCTGGGGGGCAGGGGCAAGAGAAGGAGGAATAGAGTTGGAGAGCATCCAACTTAAGTTAGATGCATGGATTTTCTTGTATCCTGCGTGAGCCCATTGGTTTATGTAGTTTTTCTTGCTGTTTGCAACTGGTTCAAAGGTAGAAAAGGCAGGAAGATTGAAGGCTATCAGAGATGCTAAAGAAATGTGCTGACACACACAAAGCTCCCCAAAGCCTGGGAGTGGTAATAATCACAATAAAACAAAGGCGAGCCAGTTGTGTCGCACACCAGATTTTGCTCATACTGAAGGATGTTTGAGTAATTTTCAAAAGCCATTTGTAAATTTGTATTGTGGGAGCCGTTCAAGGCCACAGGGGCGTAGGTGCTATTCCAGGGGAATGTTGTAGATGATCTCAGATAGATCCTGGATAACACAGTCTGTGCCAGACACTCGGGATGCTAGAAAAGAAAATATACTGAGTGTCCAGCCTTGCAACATTTATTTATACAAACAGTTCTGTTAACTTAGAAAAAAAATAAAAAGAAGGAAAGGGATAACAGGATTCATATTGCAGGTTTATGCCCAGTGTTTTGACCTCTTATGGTACAGTGCACTGGATAGGATTGTTGTGGAGAATATTTAGGCTCCCAGGCCTTCAGATGCTGAATATACAGAAATCCAGTTGAATTCAATTTGTATTGTGCACCTGTGATACCAGAGAGAGCTCTGTAATTGTGGGAAACTAACTCTTACTGAGTTATTTCATCCATGCAAGGAGCTGGGAGAGCTAATGTTTTGTGTGTAAAATGGCGAGGTGGTGTTAATCATACCAGGCTGCAGATACAGAGCTGCTGTTCTGACTCTGGCATGGGATATACAGGGCAGCAACTCTGTTCCCACTTTTCTGAATTCTCAGTGTGTGGAGGCTGTTCCACACAGGATTATCTAAGCATGCAATGATAAAACCTCTAGACAGATTAAGCAAAACTAGGGTGTAAGCTCCAAAGGAGAAAAATGTGCTAGGTAAAAAGCTTATTTCTGTGTTTAGAAATCTAAACTGTAAACTGGGTCTGCTTTTTCAGATGAGCCTGAAAGAAAGGCTATATTCAGCCCTCCATAGAAATGTAGAGAGTATGTGGAAACAAAAAAAAAAACCAACAAGCTAACACACAAATCTTTAGATCTGGCTTTCAGTTGGTGCAAAGAAGCACTAGTGACTTCTATGATCAGTAATGTCAACACAGGATTTACACTGAGTTGGGTTCACATGTTCAAAGCCATTTTCTGCACTTTCCTGCTCTTTTCTTAGGTGCTGCCTGATCCTGTGTGTCAGCATACTTCTGGTAGATTGCCAGCTCCCGTGCTGGGAGAAGTCAATGGGATAAGAAGATGCTCAGCATTAGTTGGAGTAGGGCTGCCTGACAAGAAGTTCAAGTACCTTACATATTATTTTGTTTTTCAGAACCAGTTTTGATGCAGTTACATTAAATGACACCTTATTCTGAAATGTGATTCTGCAGCTGAGTCACACTTTGCATGGACAGAATGGGATTAAGCACACGAGAATCTGACCATTCATTACTGTTTCTTTCTATTTGAAGACTGCCTCACATTTGTCCACCTTGTTCTCTTTTTTCTAGAAATCTTTGCAGACCAGGGTGTGTTTGTTTATAGCAGACCCAATTCCAGAATTGAAATCTATTTTCAGTGCTGTTCTTAAATCTGCATGCTTCTTTTTTATTTTTAATTATTGTTTGAATGTTCACTTTTGTTGATTTAAAGGTGTCACATTACACTTCTAAAGGCTCTCAGGATCAATGTGTACCCCATGTGTTTCTTATGAGAGTGTTTTCAATAACATCTTAAACCCCAAAGCCCAGTCTGTCCTGTCTCCTGTTTAAACCTCATGGCAGTGGTCATTCAGAGTGGTATATTTGGGGTACTTCTAAAATCTTCTTTTCCTTAGTCTTGCACAACATAATGTTCAGTATTGATGTATTCAGTGGCTCTCCTCAGTGAACTTACAATACCATTTTAGTGCTTTGAGATCCTGAAAGATGAAAGAAGTTGTATAAACAGATGGCAGTGGAATTACAGTGCTTCTTGCGATGGTTAACCCTCGCTGTAAACTGTCTTGCAGGACCTTGCTAGAGCCACGTATCCTGTCAGTAGTTTCCAGCAGTTGGCTTGCTCTGTACAATATGACATTACTGATTCCTTTCAATTATTCTGTGAAGGAAATTAGGCCTCTTGCCATACTCAGGGACCAAAAGACCAGGTCAGGGTGCGTACTAATGCTTTTCCATCCTTGTCCAAATTGGCCATAGTTGCACTTATTTGAGGGACAATCCTCAAAGATCCGTAGGTCTTGAATATTTGCAGCTGCGCCGGTCAACACTGAAGAGCCCACAGATAAAATAAGGAACGACTTTTGATGCTGCTGCTCTTCCTGACAGTTTTAGACAATCTGTTGCTATTTATGAAATCTTTCTGTTGAGACCAGACTGCCCTGAACTCTGCTCTAGCAGGGATGTACTCCCCACGTCTGCAGTGACAAGTCAGCGTCGTGCAGCCAAATGCCCAGTTCCAGCAGTGGCGCACGGGCCGTGCCTGTCCCGCACCGCGCGCGGAGGTGCTGACACTCCTTTCCCTTGGAACCAGGGGCAGGTCGGCCCCAGCCCGCTCTGTTTCCCCACTCTCCTCTTTCGGACATAAGGTAGAGATTAGGATTTAATGGTCCTTTGAGTTGCCCGGCGCTCCTCCCTCGGCGCTGTCTCCCCGCGATCTCCCTGCCCGCGCCCTCCCTCTCTGCCATCAATGGGAGCCTTTGATGTCGCACAAGGGAAGACTGTTGGCTAACAGTCTGGAGCTGCCTCGTTTGAGCCAACCACCACATGAAAACAAATGCGAGCCATCATATTTCATTAACTGGCTGCCCCCCGTTCAAGTGCCCTTTTTTGATGTCAGAGCGCATCCTGACAGAAATCAGGAAGATACGTGTGATTAAGGCCAGCAATAATAGTTAGTGCATTGTATTGTAAATTACCTTTCTGGGCCCTGCTACTTTATCAGCCCCACTGGCCTTGGCTTGGGTACATTTTTGACTACTCTGTATATACAGTGTATTAGCGCAATGGAGATCATTATGTGGCCTGTATTTGAGTCATTTTTATTTAAGATGCCAAACAATAAGCTGTTGATTGGGGGAACAAGAGGCGAACAATAATGTTCTGTGTCACATAATACACCACCATTTTCCAGCTTTGCTTTAGAAGGGCCCTCTTTATTGTTTTTGTATAAAAATGGTTCTTAGGAGGAGGAATATTTTGCTGAGGTATGTCATTATTTTGCAAATTTCTATTATCTCATCATGTTGTCTTCATTGTAAATTGCAGCTAATTAGGAACCTAGTTAGAGCCCCAGCTTTGAGGCTGGCTTTTTTGTGAAAAGAGCCCACCGATTACCGCACTACAAGAGAGGAAGGGAGAGAAAAAGGAGATTAATCTGGTTACCTAGGCGACACTCGCTTCCATCTGCGAGGAACAATACATTTTTGTTTCCTTGGCTCAGTTCAGATCTGTTTTGTTTAGGGGAAAAAAAAGAGAGAGAGGGGGAGAGGGAGAGAGAGAGAGAAGGGGAAAGAGGGAGAGGGAGAGGAGGCAGCCCCACAACAATGCTGGACTATGTCTGGCCCCGGCTTACCCGTTTCCATCCCTCTGCAAGTTCGGGGTCTCGGGGGAGTGGGAAGATGAAAGAGATAAGCTCCAAAGTTGTCAAAGGTCATAACCTTGCCACACAAAGCCAGCAGTTTTACTTCTAAATCCCCTTCTCCGAAAAAGCACTTAATGAAATAATATACTGTGCTTCTCAACACCCTGTAGTCTTTATTAAGCAGCCAGGCCTCAGAGATGGTGAATTTAAGGAGTCGGGTAAAACTTCGGACTAAAGAGTTGCTGCCTGGGAGCGTCTACTGTAGATGTGATGGGGATTTTCTGAGCAACACAGACAACTTTTCTTCCACTTTCTTTCATTAGCACTATCGTGGCTTCCCCGACACATATTTTAGTGCTGCCTTCACACAAAAGGCAGAGGTCTGTGAAGGCAGAGCATTCTGTTTGGTTTTTTTTTTTTAAATTTTTATTTTAAATTTCTTTTTGGTTACCTTCACAAGGGCATGGCATGACAGACAACAGTGACCTGTATCTTTCTTGTTGTGCATCAAACTATTAAAAACCCTTGTGTAGCTTTTGCATTGGGTAGACAATGCAGCCACGTTATTTGCTTCTTATTTTGGAGCAGCTTGCCAGGAAAAGGACAGAGGTAATAACCAGAGCTGATAGAGCCTGGCTAAAAGCTCAGAAATGCTCACGAGGTCTTGAACTGAATTGGCTAAACCCACAGCCTTTTGATAAGCATAATGCTTTCTCCAGGTGTTATGTCATCATGTATAATGTTTTACCATACAGTGGCGTTATGGATGATGACATAAAGTCACAAAAATATCAAAGTTACCAATTTTAGTTTATCTGAGCTTTCCAAACCTGGACTGTGCTGATCAAAACAGAGCAAGTATCAGGTTAACAACCCTAAACCTCTTATTCTGCATTGCTCTGAAGTACTGTACTTATGTTTTCTTCCTCTAAAGAAGATTCTAAGAGCTGATTCAGTGATGTGTTTCTCCATCTAAATGGAAATCATGGTCACCAAGTTAGAAAATTAAAAGTGTACAGGAGGAAAGAATGAATGAAGGTACGGCTGCTTTTTTGGGTGGGGAATGCGAGATATCTTGGAAGTGAAGTCGTATTTGAATTTCCAGTTCTGCCACGTGCTTTCTGTTGGATCTTGGCCAATTAATTTGGCCTATTTCTGCCTCAGACCTTGACCTATGAAGTAGGCAAAGCTATATTTCTCCACCACGGAGGATAACTTGAGTCTTAATTAATTAATTAGGGTTTGAGGAAGAATTTGAGATGCTGGGTATATGCAGAACATTTAATCCTTACCTATTCTGTTTCAACACATGCCTCGTTGGGTACACCTGAATGAGAAGAACTCTCAAGTGAGAATTAAATCAAACATACTAGATTTTGTTAATTGGAACAACTTTCTGAGATGTTCTGCAGACATGTGGATGGAGCAGTTGCCATCTCACAGACAATTAGCCCAGCATTGGCCATAGTTTTCCAAGCTCCGAGGAGAATGTCCACAGTAATTCTGCAACACCATAAAATGAGGTGAGGGAGGAAAAATGGCCCTATGTTATCTGTGTGCAAAAAGGAGAAGGACACTACCCTTCAGTACAAAATTGGCACTGTGTGAGGGAAAGATTTGGAGAGCAAAGTATCAATCAGAGACTCTTAGCAGTATAAAGGAAGGAAGAGGAATATTTTGCAAGTTTTTTAAATGGCAATTTTCTATTTTAGTAGTAATGTTAATTCTAAAGAAATGAGAAATCTAGAATGCTCCAAAACTGTAAGGGGGAGAGGGGTAGAAATCTTCAACCATTATTAGAAAGAACCAGAATTACTCCACATAACAAGTTAAAAATGTTACTTTGAACTACACTGTAATTTGAGCAGACTCTAGAGTTAGCCTTCCTTGTCTTAAAGATGGGTGGAGAGTGGGAATTTAGTAACTTTTGTTGGCATACATTGTTCTTGCATCTTGTGAAAAAGGTTGACAGTGATGGAGTGTGGACAAATAATGGGGCCCATTACTATTTAAACAGACATCATAACATAAATAGTCGTATTACGCCTGCTGGCGTGTGCTGCATATGCATTTGATCACCAAAAAGCATTATCTTCTGCTAGGAATTATCAAGGAAGGAAAAAAAGGAAGACCAGGAATCAAGAATCAAAAAAAGCGTTTTAGAAAACATTCCCAGTGTGACCCAAGAGCTTTACTGAATGCTGAAGCTACAGAAGTGGAAGCATCTTCGCAGAGAATTGCTGAAGTCTCAGGAAAGGCCAATGTCTGCTTCAGCCCCAGCACAAAGGGTGGAGCATTTATTGTCAATTCTGTACCACTGTTATCACAACAATGTCTTTGTAAGCACTTCTAAGGACACACTTAGATCTGTTTTGTACTTTTGAAGTGGAGGAGATCTGCTATCCTGGGGAAGACCCCTCTCATGTCCTGGCACTGCTGCCAAGACCTGCAATACTGTAGAAAGGTCTAGATCTACCTGATTTACAGCTAAGATTTATTAATGCCTCAACCAGCTGGTTTTTTGAGATGGTGCAGGTGAGATGCTCTACACTGCAGCCTCGCAGCCTCAGAAGCTGTGCCTCCAGTGGATGCTGCCCCCCTAACACCAGCCTGGAGCATGGGATGGGGACAGGTTTCCAGAGAGTAGCACCAGGACCTTTCTCCTGGAGACTCTAATGCTTCCCTGGAAGGCCTTTCCGTCTTTATTGCTAATTGGTGCAAAGTCTGCTTGGCTCCATCAAATCTGACAAAACAAAAGCCAGAGGGGAATATTGCTGCAGCCTCATATCCCAACTTTTGTGTTGCATTTTGGAGCAATGCAGAGTGTCATCTTGTTAGTCTGAAAGCTCCTCAGAGGGTTTCTGTTCAGCCAGTCCCTTACCAGAGCAAGTTAAAGAAATTTAGCTCTTAAATTCTGTTTCTTTTGAAACTCTTTTTTTCTGTGTTCTGTAATGGTTTCCCTGTGTTTCCAGTCCATTACTGTCAGTTCTTTTTGGAATGTCAGATTGCATAAAAGTTGATATAAACATTCAAGCAGAGCTTGAAGCAACCCCTGAATGAATTTTGTCTTCAAAATTCAAAAGGAATAGGCAAACCTACTCCTTTAACAAAATAATTTCTGAATAATCATTGTAAGGATGAAGATCTGTGTAACTCTAAGAATTGGTAACTATTTTTCATATAGGACTTTGAGAAGATGTGAAGAACTTGGAGGGACAAGTTACAGTAATTCATGTTTCTTGGTCTGGCACTTTAAACAATTTTACCTTCTCCTTCACCTTAATGAGAAATTTCCTTGGGAGAATGGGATGCTTGGCAAATGTTGGCCACGTAAGCAACCCTTAACTAGCCACTAGCAGTGGGCAGTTTGGCCATTTAAACAACACTTAGGGGCAGAATTTCGGTTGGAACAAACCCTCTGAAAGCCATCTGGTTCACGCCTTCACTCAAAGGAGGTCCAGCTTGGAAATTAATTCAGGTAGTTTAGGATCTTGTTCAGTTTCTAGGCACCTGGTCCAGTGCTGTATCACCCTCACTCCCAGTATTTTTTCTATATATTTATCGTTATTTCCTTTACTGTAATTGCGCTGCTGAACAGCATAGGCTGGATCTAAAAGCATTTCAGTTGCATTTCAGGACCATGTCAAATGCATCTGTTTGATGGAGGGAATTTACATGGTGTAGGATTGAACAGTAGTGCAATTATTGGCAAACATGGGAGATACACCTTGTGGCTGGATCCCCTGAGATGACAAAATTGTTGGTGCGTGTTGGCTATCAGAGAACGTGGTGCTCATGAGTAGCCTCCTCTGTGACTCTCACTAATACAGCTATCTGGTTTCTGACAATAGAGGAGAAAGGAGGGGAGGAAAAGAGAGACAAAATCCTTCTGTTCCTTAGGAAGCATGTCCAGTCTAAGAGATCAGTGTTCAATATACAAATGAGCTGTAGATCTTCATTAGCTTTATCCCTTTGTAGGCCACACCACATCAATGGCTTAACTGGGGGCACTTGAAAGGACTTCTAACAGTTTCTGGTAATTTTTACTTCTTCCTTGCTTTATTTTTATCCATGGTTACCCAGTGCCAAAATGAGAGGACTTTTGTGTATCATTTGTATTTTCTCTCTGAGCAGGGAGCTATGTTTAGATTCTCATGACTGAATAAATTTCTTACAGATAAGAGCTTTCTTTAAGCCAGGCCCTATCATGTGGGCACTCCATGAGACTGTTTCTCCATTCTACTTCATCCCCTTTCTTCTCCTTCAAAAGTGTAAAAGACTAGCTGAAACTTTGAGGAAATATCCTTGGTGTAAAGGCTTTCCCAGGTTAATATGGAACCAGCAGAATCACTGTACTTCCTCTGCAAATGGAACTATTCTCTATTAGCTCTTGAGGGAAGCTGACAGATACACCCTCTATTTCTTAAAAAAACATATGCTGGACATCTTTGAAGAAGGACTTCAATCCAGTGCAGAGATCTTGTTGGCTGCTTTGTTAAATACTTCAGTTCAACAGTCCAGAGAGTAAAATAGAAATGTTGCCAGCAAGTACAATTTGAAAATGATAAATGAAATCCCAAAATTCAAGCTTGGCATAATAATCTTGGTATTATAAAATAATAATTCCTGCATCCTTTTTTCTTTGACTTTTTGTTTCTGGACTTCTCCAGTGCATTCAGCTGGGCATTAACAGTAAGGCTGAACTTCTAAAAAGTGAATCCCAATGTGATCTAATGTGATCACTTGATTCAAGGAGTTGCAGCTTTGAGAGAAGCACAGACTGGAAGATCTGTGAGTAATGAAGGCTTATAGAAGATTCAGAAAGTCGGTTCAGTTTGGATCAGCTCCTGAAATCTGGAGTGGCTGTACAATTCACGCAGCTAAACAGGTTTTCCTACGGACTTGCTAGAACTTTGTCTCCTGCTTACTCTTTACCAACATGTACAGAGTTCCTGTAATAGATGATGGCAGGAGATAGAGTTCATTTTCATGGAAGTACTATGAACTTAGAAAAAAAAATAAACAAACTTGGTAACAGAAAGGTAGCAGTCAATTGAGGTGTTTTGCAGTACATATTTCATGGAACCCCAAGTCCCCTCCCACAGTGATTCTTCTTGAGCAAATTTACAGAGCCATTCTCCAGTTGCAAATTTATTTTTTTCTTCCTGCCTTGGAACATTGCACCTGCTACAGTTCTTGTAAAATGAATAGCTGAGGGAGCAGGGAAAAAATAGTTTTCCTTTTAAATGCTATCTGTTTGTTGGTTGCTTCCACTTTTGAGGGATTTTATTCTTCTCCTGATCCTGCAAGTTGTGTGCTTGGGTATGTGTAGGTCAACAGTTTGGAGGTCTGGAGTGCAAGTTAATGTCATTATTGCTGAAAACGCCCCTTTAGACAACAAAAGGGAAGTGCAAAGGATGCCAACAAGAAAAGGATGTTAAACACAGGTATTTAAAGTGTATACAATATTTATCACGCACTCCGTTTGAAACATTTTATATATGTATTTTTTTGTAATTGAGCCATTTAAAAACGCCAAGTTGATTGGCTGCCTTTCAGAAAGAAAGGTATTTTCTTTACTAGTGCCCCCTATTGACCTGCCGAGGGGGGCACTAGTAAAGAAAATTTACACTTTCAACTAGTAAAGAGCACATTGCTCTTTCTTCAGGCTTTCTCTCTGGAACTTTCCATCACATTGATGAGAAGTATTAAAAAAAAAAAAAAAAAGAGGGAAATTGAGGGACTGATGGTTTTTCATGCTTTGAAAATGTGGCATTGTAAGGCAGATTGCAACAGAAAAAGACAAGGAAATTAAGATCTCTCAAGACTTTTTCCTTCTCAGGTGTGCTTGTACATGGTGTTACGGTGAAATTCCCTAAACTAGGCCGATTGCCTACATTGGATTGACTGAAGGCTTTTATAATTTAGTGTAAAAGTCAAGTACACTATGCACTACTCTCCATACTTTCTCAACTCTTTCTGCCATCTCATGTATATTCTGGCCTTTAAGGACATCCTTTCTATAGATAGTGCTTTGTAGTATGTAAATGTTTCAGCAGCTAGATGAAGTCTTTGGCCAGCAAGTCAATAAAACTTGCTGTGAATCTGCACATTTTCTATTGCATTCAACTTTTATGCTTCCAGAGTGAAGATGATTAACTTTTAAAAAGTTTGGAGAACTTGACTTTAAACACTGTTGACAGTTTCAGGAATCATTGGGCAGCCTGACATAATGTTATTCATGATGAGAGTGCTGTCAGCACAGATCAGGAGTGATACCAGAGAGAAATGTAAGGCAATATTTTTGTTATAGGTTGTGGGGATTTAGCTGTGTGACTTCTTTTAATAATGGGAGTTTTGCAGTTAATTCCCCAAGCATCATCTCCCCCCAAAAATGCTGAAAACATGCCCTGTAGTGTAGCTTGAATTAAATTTCATGTTGGTTGTTGTTTGGACATTGAAGATCATCGCATCTGAGCAGTCAGTCTGCTTCCAGTCTCCTTCAGGTGCTGCCGAAGAGCAAGTAGGGAATTAGCTGTGGCTTAACCCCAGCTGGCAACTAATCACTGCACAGGCTCCCTTTCCCCTTCCAGTGGGATTGGGAAGGGTAAAAGTGAAAAATCTCATGGGTTGAGATAAAAACAGTTTAATAATTGCATTAAATAAAAGAATCAATTGCCACAATAAAAAGAAAAGTAACGGAAAGACAGAAAAATAAACCCCAAGAAAAACAGGAGAGGCAAATAAAAAGCAATTGCCCACCACCAACCCAGTGATGCCTGGTATGTTCCTGAGCCATTGACCAACTTTTCTCCAGACATCCTGCTCTGTCCTATCCCAGCTTCTTGTGCACCTCCAGCCCCGTTCCTGGCAGGGCAGCATGAGGAGCTGACAATTCCTTGACTTGGGGTAAACACTGCTTAGCAATAACTAAAACTTCAGTGTGTTACCCATGCTATTCTCATCCTAAATCCAAAACACAGCACTGTACTAACTACTAGGAACAGAATTAACTCTATCCCAACCAAAACCAGGACAGAACTGCTGTGGTGGATGTAGGGAGGGAGGATTTTGTGATTCATGATCTCTGTCACTTTCTGTGCATTTTAGCATCAGCAGATACATCTGTCTTCCAGCAAAGGTACTGACTTTGGGCAGATCTGATCTATCAGTGTTTAAATACATTAGGACTGGTCCATCTGGATTCTGTCCCCCATGCTGTAGTTGCACAGCAATGCCTCTAGTCCCATTTGACAGAATTTCTGAGTGAGTTCCTGTTTGGACCTTTCTTTTCCTGGTTTACATTCTCGCTGAGTTTCCAGCATACTGTGGTGGGTGTGGGTGGGGAAGTGCCGGGATCTTCCTGAAAGCACCTCCAGGGAAGTCGCTTCAGCCAGACCACAGCACACACACCGAGCTAGGCACGCACATGGATAAATCCTAAAGCAAACCGACGGTGAGAGAATCCAGGGAGGGTCTCCTTATGGGGTTCCATGGGAGGGCTTATTGTAGCCACACTCGTGAATAAATCCAGGGACAAAGACAAGAGCAATGGGAGGGCGTAGGGCTTTATAGGGGGGAAATAGGGGCAGAGAGAGCACCAGGGTCCAATGATCTGAGGGCACAGGGGTGGGGTTAGGGTGCAGGAGACAATAGGAAAACAGGGAATGGCAAAGGGACAGGGGCCAATGGGAGAGCAGGAAAGGGAGAACTTTCTGGATTGGGGACATGTAGGGTAGAAAGGGGCAGAGAGGCCAACAGGCCAGTCAGGGAAACAGAACTGGNGCCTCTAGTCCCATTTGACAGAATTTCTGAGTGAGTTCCTGTTTGGACCTTTCTTTTCCTGGTTTACATTCTCGCTGAGTTTCCAGCATACTGTGGTGGGTGTGGGTGGGGAAGTGCCGGGATCTTCCTGAAAGCACCTCCAGGGAAGTCGCTTCAGCCAGACCACAGCACACACACAGAGCTAGACACGCACACGGATAAATCCTAAAGCAAACCGATGGTGGGAGAATCAGGGGAGGGTCTCCTTATGGGGTTCCATGGGAGGGCTTATTGTAGCCACACTCGTGAATAAATCCAGGGACAAAGACAAGAGCAATGGGAGGGCGTAGGGCTTTATAGGGGGGAAATAGGGGCAGAGAGAGCACCAGGGTCCAATGATCTGAGGGCACAGGGGGGGGGTTAGGGTGCAGGAGACAATAAGAAAACAGGGAATGGCAAAGGGACAGGGGCCAATGGGAGAGCAGGAAAGGGAGAACTTTCTGGATTGGGGACATGTAGGATAGAAAGGGGTTGAGAGGCCAACGAGCCAATCAGGGAAACAGAACTGGGGTACATCTACATAAAGAAACAAAGCAGCCTGGGAGAGGCTTCTTTGGTTACCCTGACCTGGGGAGAGATTTTCTGCCTAGGGCACCTTTCTCCAAGGGATTCCTGCGTTCCCCGGTGCCATGGGCCCACCAGCCACCACACCAGCATATTGAATGGTAGCTTGCTTCAGATGATGCAGATGCTATTGATAACTGGCCTGGAAAAGTCAGCATGAGCGAAGTGATGAGATTGTCTACTCTGCAATCGTTTTCTTTCTCTTTCACTCTCCAGCTAATCAAGATTACGCAATGCTTGGGACATTAGGCAAAGGAGAGGACATTCTGTATGAGGAGTACCTCTGTGCTGTCCTTCCTGGTTTTGTATGTGGGTCAGGGAGGGAGTGGAAGGCTGCTGGGAATGATCAGCAAGCCTCAGCAATGAGGGCAATCCGTAGTAAAAGGTCTGAATTTTCTTTTAAATTAGTTTATTTTTATTCCTCTTTAGAGCCTATAGAAATTTAGGGACCTTGGGGACTTCTTTCTCCAGCGGCACTGTGGAAGAATTAGGAAAATAAAGGAAATTAAACCAGTTTAAAAATATTTTGTAACTGCCATTGCATACCTGAGTTAATGTATTTCTATGATAGAAACAGCCATGCCATAAAACCATGGCTGTACCATTAGGGAGTTCACTTGTTTGGCTGCACATGTCAGTGGTGAATAAAGCCATAGGTGTTGACTAGAAACCCAGCCCAACAAGGAGGTCCAGGTTCTCATGCTAATTGTCTTTGAATGTAAATTTTTTGTTTAGGACAAGATTGTATCTCTGTGTTTGTAAAGTGTGCATTATTTTGTGAGTGCTAATGTAATATAAATAATAGTAATGATATCTTCAGGATTTTTTATGGCCACTAAATGTTAGTTGTCTAACTGTATCCATAATTATTTTTCCTTATCCACACATTTTTTTCTCATTAAATTTTGATGCAATCTGGGGAGGGGGAGGATAGAGAAAGCAGAATGTAGTAATCCATCAAAATCTGTGCTGAAAATGTTTGAATGCTTCTACTGAAAGGTCTTGCACCTCAATTTTAACCCACAGCTTCAATCCACTCGTTTGTGTTTGCCTTTAAAGTATTTCCAGTCATTGTATACTTATAAAATAATTAGCATACTTCAGAATCTACTATTTTTGTAAAGCCAAGGTTTCTATGGTATGAATTTTTCCCAGCTGTGCTAAAACACTCTTGAAATTAACATTAGTTTAATGAGACTTATATGGGACTTGGTAAACAGGAACAACCTTTGTGCTGCTATAGCTGAAGTTACCTCAGCGCTTCCCAGTGCAACCTGAGTTTTCATGTGATTGCTTTGGCTGTCCCCATATCTGTTGCAGTGATGTTTATTGTACATAATTTCAGGGTTTTACTACCTTATCAGATTCAAATATAAGATATTTGAATTATTTTCTCCTAGAAGGTTTGGGTTGTTTTTTTTTTTCCTTAATATCATTATGCAGATTTCCTTTCTTTTAAAGCAATTTGTTAGACTCCGTGGCTATTCCTGATGTCAGTTACCTTTGTTTTTGTATGCACATCTCTTAAATATTTCATTGAGGCTTGATCTTGCAAGGTCCAGAGTACTTCCATGATTAAATATGAGTAAGTGCTTTGTAGGATCTTCAGTGAGAGTGCTGGGGCAGGAGCAAGCCCTGTAGCAGAGCCAGGGTGAGCTCTTGTCTGAGGACTGCCACTCAGTACTCCTGACAGTCAGAGACTCACCCCCTGCTGGGGTTTAACCTCACTTTACTCTACTACAGAGTGGATATGAGAACATTTGTGTCCCTTTCTGCAATTTTCTTTGGTTAATCAACTGACACTTGAAAAATTCTGTGAATTCTCGTAGAGAAGGGCATATTTGACTTTGTTTATTGGTGCTTCTAAGCATGCTAAATATTTATTTATTCCAATTTGATGGAGTGATAGTCCCAGCTTGACTGCAGATGTACTGTAAAATGACTGGAAAACCCCTTTTTAATGCATCAGACACTGTAATGTGCAATCCATGTCCCATCCTTTAAACTCTTATGATGCTAAAACTTGGAATCGCTGCAGAATGCTATACATATACATCTTTGTATGTAAGAGTGTAGGATAGTTACACATCTTTATGCTGATTATGAACAGTTCCAGTCTCTGGGGCTAGTGTTTTAATTTAAAAACTTCTGAGACAAACTTGAAGTGTTTTAAAAAATGCAAATACAGAGAACTTTGTAAAAACAGAAGCATGGCTTCCAGGTCTGAACTGTGTCATGGGATCAGCCACAAGGGCACACTATCACGAGGTCGGAAAGCAGTCTAAATCTGGCATTACCAGGTGTCTTTGGGATTCTAACACATGCTCTGCCCTATTCTGACAGGGCATACAGTGCTGGGATTCCTGGCGGAACTTTGCCATCTCCTGTCTGTGAGCTTCTCCTCTCTCTGGCTCTCCATCTCTGTGATAAAAGTGATGAGGATCCTGGCCAGAGAAGGATTTTTTCATACAGCTCTTGAGGGCGAGGTCCCAGCCACCTCAGCAACAATGAGTGTCACGAGCAGAGGAATTCACTTTGAATTTCCCTTTTATGTTTTTATGTTCAAGGAGAGCTGGGATTCTGACTCCTTAAAGACTGAAGCAGCGCATGCACTTCTTTTGAGTACTTTGTTGTGGCCTGTTCAGCTGATCTCAGTTTTCCTGGGTGTATGAGAAAATGGTATGATATAGTCTGATTGCATGAAGGCCCAGGGCTATGTGTTTAGCTTGTTATATTGCTTCTCATAATATGGTTCCACTCCTGTCTTGATGAACAAACTGCCAAAAGAGCCTTAAGTGTCAGGAGACATTCTCAAATTTCATGTACCTGGTTTTAATCCTATTAGTTAGCAATATACAAAAATTCCTGAGTTTATTTTGGTTAGTGTCCAGGGGGTAAAGAGAATGATTCTTCCACCTACATCACACGGGGCTACACGACAAGGTTTGTGCTCTGTAGGGTTTTCTTCCCTCTGGCAGAACACTGGTGTTGTACATGAATTAATTCTTTAGCTTTGGATGGGTTTTTTGGGTCTGGGTGACGATGTGATCTTTGCAGGCAGTTCTGGGTGGTTAATCCACTTGCAATTCCTGCACTCAAACTGGATGCATCTTCCCCAGAGACCGACAGACAATCTGAAAAAGAAATCTGCTTATATTAACGCCAGGTGAATGTGAGGGTCTTTGCAATAAACGCAAGCTACAATGCATTAGGCACTAAGGGTTTCCTGTTGTTGACTATACCCTGTTCAGCTTTTGTTTCCTTTCTGCTGCCATCCTAATTACCAAATTTATGCAGATATTTACTGAAGTTTATCCAGGTATATGGAGCACTGAGGTGTGAAAGTTCATATTAGGGAGTGACTTGCTTAGTATCTCTTGCTGAGGACATGGATTCCTTGTACCATATATATTCATTTCCTTTATGCTTTTAGCACAACTTGTATTGAGCTACTAATTCAATAGATATTAACTGTTTTAATCTGGCTATGAAAAGCACACACACGAGGCAAGTTTTTAGTCTTCAGTTCATATTGGTGTACATGAAAGAAAACGCCCACAGGGGTTCTGTCTGCAAGCACTAGGGACTTCTCAGAGGAAAATGTACTGACAGATCTCAGGTCAATACCATAATCATCCCTCACAGAGATTGATTCTGGACATACCGTAGGTAATGGATATATTTTTGTTCTGTTGGGATTTATGTCACTTTGTGGTCCAATTGTGCTAGACATTTTGTCCATCAAAGTAGGAGCATCTACGCAGAGCAATAAAATAACAGCTTGTCTCCTTGGATCTAACAAATAAAAAACCAAAAATGCTTTCTGATCATTCAGGCTTTTCCAGATCTGTAGCACTTCAAAAAATTTATTGCAGTAGTGCTTATTGGCAAAAGTTGGCTGCTTGTGGCTTCCTGGACTCGGAACGAATGCAGCTACCCAGCTGTATTTCTAAAAAGGCACCTGGAAAAAGGTGATAGTTTTACCTGGCTGCTTTCTGGCATCTTCCCCTCCTTCCTCTATACCACCTATGGTCCACAGTGGATGGCACATTGCTACAGAGCAGCTGCAGAAATCTAATAGTGCGACAAAAAAAAAAAAAAAAGGCAAACTCTGCTGGCATGAAAAGAAACTGCTCAGTGTTAGGCTTGAAGCAAAAGATCATAGGTGGTCTCCGTGCCTCTGGATGTAGTGTAGGAGATCTCTTTGGGAAAAGTCAGTCTTCTGTCTGGCAGGAGAATGGCAGAGGAATCTATGTGTGTTTATGAGGCTGGATAAAATAAGAGACTGAAATTTTGAGGGATTTGGGTATAAACTCAGTCACTCACAGCTCAAATTCTTGTCTTGTCCTTCCTTGCTATCAACACGTCCCATGGTTTCCTTTAACCTCTTTCCTTCTGCATTTCCATTTTGACTTCTTCCAGCGTCCCCCTCTGCATGTCAAGTCTTCTTCCTCTTTCCCTGGTTCTTTCTGTCTCCCTTGTTTTCTCTAAGGAACATCCATTTTGTTGCTATTCTTGTCTAGCCAGCAGGAAGACCTGCTTGCAGTGCTGGAAGTCACTCTGGCTCTGGGGTCATTGGATCTGGCCCTTGGAGGTATCTAGGAGAAACACTTGGTATGTTGACATACTGAGATGAAGTTGTCATGATGGCTCTTCAGAACACTGGCTGATTTGACAGTGTTTACTTTCCCTGCAGTTTTGGCTGAAAAGAAAACCAGTGTGTCTGGGGAGTAAAGCTGCAACTTGTAGCCTGGACCTGGTGCTCCTAAAAAACCCTTAATTTTATAAAAAGATAGTGAAATAGTTAGCCATCATAGAAGATAACGTGTTAGTGATCTGTGATAATTTTCTGAGGCTCTTAAACTTCCAGGCAACTTGTAAACAGTCTTCACTTGTTAAATCAGAACTTTTTAGGTGAGGATGATGTATTTTTAATTGTAAATGTTCCCTGTTAATAGCCAGATATCCAACTAAAATACATAAATGCGGTATATTCTATCATATTGTAAATGGCACAAATACTACTTGGGAAATAGTCTTCCTCTGCTTCAAACAAATAGCATTAATGCTTGTGCAAGCTAATGAATTGAGCTCCAGGGACTGAAATTCTCTGTCCATTCACAGAGCTGTTATACCACACTCAGCAGCAAAGTTCAGCCACACTGCATTACAGAAATGCCCTGATTTTATGATGGATTTCTGATACATAGGTAGCTCTCAGTATGATTCATTCCTTGGCCCATTTAGTTCCTTGGACAAAATCAGGCTTGTCAGGCCCAATCCTGAATATAATTTGCTGAATGTTGCAAACAAGCAACCATCCTGTTCAAATCACTACTCAGAATAGTGATGTATTGCTTTGGTACATTTCCCTGATCTAGGAGTATTCTTAGTCAAGCTTTCTCCCAGTCCTGTCACTTGTGCAAGATAGTTTCAAGAAAAGAGCAAAAGCTGCAGCTGAATGCTGTGTCACATCTTAATTTCTAGTACAAGCCATGTTTCTTTTTCTCAGTCCTGAAAAAAAAGATTTGAATCATTTGAACGGGGGAATATCTAATTAATGTAATATCAATAGATAATACGAATCCTTAAATGGTGCCAACTGCAAATTCCTACCTCTTTTGATGTGTCACTTAGGCATAATTTCATTTCAGCTGGAAAAAAAAAGGAAAAGGTCAAATTGTGCCCTTACAGGCAAATCCAAAGGCAACATTTACATCTAAATATACAATTAGGTCATAACAAATCACTTGATCAGTCAGTGAGCTGCCTGATATTTTCTGCCTGGCAATCAAAGGGCAGATTCTGATACCATTTTGGTAAGTAGCCAAATTGGTTCCATCTACATGAACAGATTCACAGGAACTTTAATGTGGAGGAACTTCTTAGCTCACATTTCATACATGCATGAAAGCCTGTGGCTCCCTTCTAACGTGAGTTCTCAGATCTGAGTGTCGAAAAAAGTGCTCGAGTCCTGGCAGCCCACAGAGCTTCACATGGGTATAAAAAGTAGCTGGGACTGTAGCCCTCAGCAGTAACACCTTACATCATTAAAAAAAAAAAAAGATGCAAAAGATTTATCCCCCAAATTCCCACAGTTAGCTTGAACAGCTCCTGATTCCAGCTGCACTTCCAGAGGTTTTGCAGAACTCTGTTGATTCTTCTGTCAGTTGCTAACTCTCCAGCTGTTGACAGTGGCTTTCTCCTCTAGTACTCATTCAAACCACAACCTAATAGTACATTTTAAATACTTTTTAATTGCTCTTTCATGCTACTCTGACACAGAACTCCAGTGAGGGCAATCAGAAAACTGGGGGCTTCTTATCCTCATAAACCTCCTGGGGTGCTGGCTACCACTCTGCTATGTGTTGCTTTAAACTTTACAATGTTTTATAATCTGTTCAGCTGCATGGTCTCCTGTGATTTGCAAACATTAAATATTTACGTTAAAAATCTAATGCATATCACAGGAATAAGAGAGGCATGTTAAATCCTCACAGAGCGAATTGAGGGAAGTGGTTGGGAAACCTCGGAGAGTGTAATAACCACAAAGACTTTCCTCCTGCCTTTTCTTTGGGACCTAGTGGATTGTCCAGACTAGAGTGCTGTGCATGCAAAGTAGGTACAAACTATTAGCTATGTAAAGAGTTATCTGCTGTGTCAATGAACTTGGCCTGTGCTGTTAGGATGTACAGGAATTTAGCTGGAAGTCAGGATGTCTTGCCTGCCCCCACTGAGGTCACAGGGACTGCTTCTCCTGAGTAACACTGTCACTTTTTTTTAATTGAAAGGGTCAACTTCTGGAGTGTAACATTTATTAAAATAGGCAAACATTGCTTCAAAGTGAGTGCTCTAAAGAGTAGTAAAAATATATGCCATCCTCAGTTTCCTACCTTTTCTTTCCCTCTGTAATCCATTACATGAGTTTGCACACTGGCTGGTATTTCCACCTTTTTATAGTATTAACCATCTCTCTGGTTGAGATCAACTTCACATAATGCTTTTTGAATGTGATGCTCTTGATCTGCTATGTTTTATATCTATTGTACATTGGCTGCTCAGCTGCCATCAATCAACTCAAATGCCTCAGTGCCCTTTCCATCCATTTTTGTTTTCTCTGTGTGCACTGAGAATGAGATTTAAAGCAATGTGCCAGTGATTAAACAATTACTCTGTCCTGTATCTTACTTATCAATAATTTGAAAGAGAAAAAAGCCAGCTATTCTTTTGTGTGACTGTGGCCTCTAGCTTTGAATCTAGTCTGTGATGACAAAGTGGTGCCTGCTTAAAAAATAATAGTAATATTGTAACACATGTGGACTTTTCAATTCTATTTAGGGACCTTTAACCATCGTAAAACAAAGAGAGCAATTTAATGCAGACTTTGATAATGTCATTTTCGGTCACCTTTTAATTAATAAACATGAAAAACCTGAAATTGGATAGATCTTCTAAACTAATAATGGCAGCAATGTGAACTCATTTTCAAAGACAATTTTAAGGGTATTTGAAGGTGAGCATTACTACTTAGGAAAAGGGATAGGGATGACCACCTACCAATTAAAAGTCACTCAGAGGTATTTGGGCTGAGACTGCAGGACACTGATATTGTACTGCTCTTCATGTTAGCAGCTGTTTTGTGCTCTGTACGAACTAAATGGTTGGAGAAGTTTGTAACTGAACTGAAGGGAAGCACAGAGTAGCTGACTTCCCTACCAAGCTGGAAGAAGGATTGGCTGGGAGCCTGAGACATGTCTGGTGCATGTCTTCTCTTTGTCTCCACAGACCTCACTGGAGGGTACTGCTTCTCCATCTGCTCGCTGTGGAGGCAAAGGCATAATCCCTGCTGCTGGAGCTCATATCAGGATATGCACTGCCCTTTTGGATGCTCTTAAGATAATCATTCCAAGTGGACGAAAGTCCTCGGAGACTGCATGTTGTTTATAAGACTCCAGGGCTTTTGGTTTGTTTCTGGTATTTCTGGACTCCGTATCAGCTCTGCTTCTTGAGAAGACCTGTTCCCAGACTTCCCCTTTGCAGGAGCTCATAAAATAAGGGAGGGAGGACACAAGGAGAAGCAGGATGGCTGTGATGCTGGAAATTACTTCCCATTGCTTTTCCATTCCCATTTCTCATACAAACATGCAATTACACATGCAATGTGTAACCTGCAGCCAGAGCTTAGGTCCTGGTATTTTGACAAATATAAGTTTAGTGCAGGTTCCTGCTTTGAGCTAAAATACACAAAGGAGCTCTAACATGACTAGGAAAAGTAGAAGTACTGTTTCAGTTTACAAGCTTCTGAAGAAAGGATGTTCAGTAGCATTAATTGGAATATCAAGTGCTGATTATGATTATCAGGGGAACTTGTCTCTCAACAATGGCAGCACTGTAATTGTAAGACTCGTTCTTTTCCTAAAGGATCAGTCTATTACTGGTAATCAGTGTTTTGCCATGTGGCAAAAAAGATGGCACTTTAAGTCGTGAATATCTTGAAAAACTTAGCAAAAGAGTATTTTTCAGCTAGTTTTTAAATACTTCAAAATTCTGTTCATTCCCATCACTGAATTCTTTAAATTATACAACAGAAAATCCATGACAGTCCATCTAATTGGACAAGTGGTAACCCAAAGGGTGATCTTTGTATCACAATGCTCTCCTTTTGATTTGGAATGGGAAGAGCCAGTGCCTTTTGCTATTGTAACCTGAAGAGGATCAATTCCATGCACTATTAGGGAAGCAGATGAAGAGGTCCTGAATACACAACCAGCTAAATACCTGTTGCCAGTCTTTCATCTTTCCAAAACAGATATGTTGAATTTGAATCCATCTGTTGACCATGTATGTAAGGTTTGCACACGGGGAAGGTGCCCGCCTCATGTGAAAGCTGATCACCTTAAATGGGCCATCAGTGATTCACCAACCCTCTGTAAAATGTGGAATATGTGAGGCTTTGTTTGTAAAATAAGCAGGAATATTCTCTGGTGACTGTGGTTTCAAAGTAGAATACCTTTACAATTAATTATATTAGACTAAATGCCCAGTCCTTAAGGAGGTTTAAGATTACATTCATCTGTGGGGCCACCAAAATAAGAAGCATGTAGGTCTGCTGGAGCAAGTCCAGAGAAGAGCGACTAAGCTGATCACAGGACTGAGAGCATCTCTCCAAGGGGACAGGCTGAGAGAGTTGGGGTTGTTCAGCCTGGCAATAGAAGGCTCCAGGAAGACCCTAAAGGGGCTAAAAGAAATGTGGAGAGGGACTTTTTGCAAGGAACTGCAGTGAAAGGACAAAGGGGAATGGCTTCTAGCTAGCAGAGAGTAGGTTTAGATTGGATATTAGGAAGAAATTCTTTGGCACAGGCTGCCCGGAGAAGCTGTGGCTGCCCCATCCCTGGAAGTGTTCCAGGCCAGGTTGGACGGGGCTCTGAGCAACCTGGGATAGTGGAAGGTGTCCATGGCAAGGTATTTGGAATTACAGGATGTTCAAGGCCGCCTCCAACCCAAGCTGTTCTATGATTTAAATTCCTGAATTCTACTAATTTTGGTGGCAGTTAGCGTATTAGCAGTATTAGCATGGGTTTCTAAGTGACTGTGGTGTTGATACTTATAGTACAGGTTTCATTTGAAGTGGGAGGTGGTTCTCTGCCTGGGAAGAATGAAAAATAACAACTGAGGAAACTCAAAGGATGTGCTCCTACAAGAGCATCTTCCATTCCCACTAAAAAAGAGGATGTTTTGTGTCCCACAGCCTTGAGTTGAAAGTACTTCCCAGATACTCAGGAGTGCTATTTGGCTCAGCCACGGATGGAATATAGAAATGAAGATACCGTGGAACTGAATGGAAAGGCACAATGAACTGAAGGGAAATGCCATATCAATTTGAAGTAGCAGGCACAATTTAAAACCTAGATTTTTCCCAGCAGTGTATCTCCTGATACTACCTGCACTCACACTGATAAATTGGCAAGAACACATCCCAGAGTAATCCATTTGAAAGCATCTTTTCTGAACTGAAAAAAAGAGCAGTTAATGCATATGCAGAAAGGAAAATATTCTTATCTCATTAACAGACTTTCTTTAAGCTTGCTAAGATTAGAATACTTAGTTATTTCAAATTGGTAAAACATGCATTCATTATAAACATGATTATAATGATAACTTTGTAGATAATAATCAATTATTTAAATATGAATTATTTCCCTACATTAGAGTCATGTTTTCAGCTATAATCACCTCGGGTGCTCAATTCCTCCCTCCTTTACAGCACCTCTGGCTGCATGTGGAGCATTAACTATTTGCTTCCAGACAGAGGCCAAGAGAGCACCAGATCCAGAACCAAAATTTACTGTGTTATCCTGACCAACAAGTTAAACATGTTCCTCCTTTAGACTTTTTTAGGTGGGAAAAAAATTCCATGCAAATGGCCATCTTAACCCACAAATTTTTTTCCCCTTTCATTTTTATGAAAAGCTTGCAAAAAATGCACCAGGAGCAATGCTCATGGGATTAATAAATAAAAACCTGATGTCCTGGCTGTTTGGAAGCACATGCACTCATCCATTTTTAATAAGAATTCTGGGAAGATCAGCACCCTGCAACAAGAGCTTCATTTACGGTGTTGCCAGGCTTAGTGGCACAATCAACTCTCCTGGCTGGAATATGCTCCTTAACTCCAGATGAGAATTTAACCAAGTTCTTCGCTTCTCCTCGTGGTGTGGAGAAAATCCACCTTGAAATATTAGCTCTCCTGAGCGTGTGTAACATGCAAAACATTTGTAAGATAGACTATTCACAACATTTATGGCAGCAAGTGGAATTTAATCTCTTTTATTTCTTGCTCCAAGTCTTGTCAGTTGTTTCCCCCCATTCTTTAGTAGTCTCTTTAACATGGTTTGCACATACTTAATATATTCCCTCTGAGGCTCTCAGCGCACTCTCAAGAGCTACTTTTGCCTTGCTATGACTCTGCAGCGTATCTAGAATGTAATAGCACTATAATATACCTTTTTTTATAGATACATAAACTGAAACATTGAGAAGTTAAATGATTTGCTGGTGGTTATGTTCAGAGTCAATGATATGAAGGAAAGAATTCATAGAACTGGACTATCAATATAGTGGTTTAACCTCCAAACACAGTGGTGCAATCCATCTCACCTAACTTCAGCTGCCTTCAAAGCAGATGCTGTGGCAAAATGAGTTACCTGTTCTTTCTTCCTGGTCAAAGCAGAGAAGCAACTCACGAAATCTTTTAGTAGTTATTTAGGAGGTGTCAAATTAGTTCTGTCCTGTGAGTTCCCACTTCTCTAACTATGAATGGAGTCTAGATCTGATATTAACAGCTATGCTGAAGATGTGTAATATTAGGTGAGACAGATCCCATCCAAGCTTCCCTGCCCATAAATTTTAATTCTGAGTGCTAAGTGGCTCTTTATCAAGGTTTCAAGAAGAATACTTTGACAATAAGATTAATTAAATACTTAAAGGGAAAACTTTGCTGCTACCAGATTTAACCCAGGAAGAAAGGGTTTATTGTCACAGAGCACTGAGCTGTGTATGGGGAGAGGAGGAATTGTGGAACAAAGTCTTTACCATGATGGGTCAGTGCCTAAGTTATTTAGTCACAGGGAGGTTCATCTGGAATTTTAAAATGTGCTTAAGCACTACTTCTGTAAGCAGTTTTGAATGCTACAGAGAGATAGTCTAATTACATTTTAAGGCATTTTTTAGAATCTGTCCCCAGGTATTTCAGAAAAAAAAAAAAAATCTATGGATATCACAAGGGAGGTTGAGCAAGAGAAATTCATATTTCAGAGGGGGAGTAAAATATACTAGAGAAACTTTACTGCATTTGGGCACGGTGATTTATATGCTTGTAGGGATTAATAACTTCTTTACTGCATAACTGCTCCATAGCACAGCTGTGTCTCTCGGTCTGCACTCTCAGCTTTCAGAGTAGCAGTGACAGCCCTGGACAGAAGTCCATTACTGCAGGAGGTGAAATGGTACGGTTGAGCCATTCCCAAGCAATAAACCAGAAAACAATGGTTGTCTGCAAAGCCTGACAGTGAGGTGTATGAAGTTGTTGAAACTCTGTCTCAACAACTGATAGTTTGTCTTAATATCTAAAGTAACGTGATAGGTCTCTGTGAGACCACTGCATAATAATCTTGAGCAAATGTATTTCATTGCTTCCATACCGCCGCAGTCTAACTGCTGCTTCTTGTTTCATAACTTGGAAAATGCCTGAGGCAGGAACTATGATTTTTCTCTGTTTATGTAGCAGCTACCATCCACTGGTGGCTGAGGTTCCTAGGCACTACCATTATAACAGTTCTGTTCTGATAATTGCCTAGGTATAGAGGCAGACGCTCAAAATTTCATGTATTCCTAGATGGCTCACTGAATTGCAGGAATACAGAGGCAAAGAAAAGAGGGGGAAAAAAAGGGAAGGAATTGAAGGGTGGTTTTGTGTAATGAGTCATTTTTTTAACAATGTCAATCCCTAAAAATAGGCACTCATCTTTAGGAAGTTCAGGACTTGAGCAGAGTAGGGAAGGATCCTATGCTGATGTCTGAAAATGTTTCTAATGGAATTTGGCTTGCTTCAACAGAATACAATGATAGGTGTGTTTTATGCAGGGCTGGGAAAAGAAGGTAAGAATTTAATTATGAATATCTTTGTAAATAGACCATTTATCATCATGATGGATATAAAGTCGAAAACATGGCGTAGCTGGCAAGCGCATTCCTTAAGTGAATCTAACCTGAACTTAATAAAGAAATGCCAGACTAACTGCAAAACACTATTCTGCCAAGATCCAGGCTCCAGTCAATCATCCTGCCAGGTGACACTGTGTTTAGTGCTGGGACAATATATCACTAACAATCTCAGCTGCTACCAGCTCAGCAGAATTAGACTGTTTACTGAACAAAAGCCAGGGAAGTACTGCCAGTGGCATAGAAGTTGGAGCCGCTGCTATTCTTAGAGGAATGTGAACTACAGGCTGCGTGGAAAAGGAAGTAGGAAGATGGGAAGTAGACAGCCCTGCTCTTAAATACGCCGAAGAGGACCTGGTGGCAGCTCTATCAGTTGCGTTGCTACTCAGTTTGGCTGGAAAGTGTAAAAGCGAGGAGAGCGAGGTTCCGTACTTGCCTCGCTTCGCTGGCTGACAGCAGTGCCGCTGGTTACGCGCACAGTTTGTAAGCCTTCAAAACATGACAGCTACTCACTAAAGATCTGAAAGAGGTGGGATGACTCTGCTCCCCTTTTACAGTTTTTTGAATGAAAGAGTAGGGATGGTAGTTTTTATGTCTCACTTAAGCTCAGAAAAATGCCTTGCCAAAAACCCCAGATTATTACTGTTTGTTTTCTCAAGCATCTTTCATTTTGAAATGTGCAGTTGCTTTCCATTATCTATTTTACCCTAACCACTGTGTTTTAGTTATGTGTATTTACTCTCTGGCTAATTGAAAAGATTTGTCTGCTCCTGAAAGTGGCAGAGGTATGTGAATTTGAAGCAAGTGCAAGGGCATACATGATATTTTAGGTATTTCTTTTCTCTAAAGTGTGTGTTCAAGCACTGGAATTGCCCACGTGCTTCTAGACAGAAACTCAAGGGTTAAAAACAAACTTGCACAACTATGCAAGGAAGTTTGTATTTCCTATGACTTTGCAAGTTTCAAGGAATGTTAAATGCTGTTTTCCTTTGGTCCTTTACCTCCATGCTAGAATCAGTACCCAAGTTGGGATATGGCTTCGAATTCTGGACAGATTTCTAAGGGTAGGAGCTACGAGCTGCCCACTTATGGCATCAATAGGTCACATTATAGAATGGCACATAGGAAGGTCAGTGCAGGAGGCATCTCTGAGAAGCATCAGCTCCTACTGAGATCCTGATTCCCCAGGAGCCCAGAGCCCCTGCCTCACACAGAGGCAAGGCAGTGCCAATCAGCTGATTGGCAGCATGTCGCCTCTCTAAGAGGCAGCGTCTGTTGGCTCCTGCAAAGTTCCTGCCAGCATTCTTAAACTCTAATTTGGGAAAGAAAATTACAATCTGGCATATCCCTGTTGGAAGGTTGCCGACCCCTGCTCCATACTCCGAGAACAGTGGGATGAGACTCCCTTTGTTCCGTGCGTCAGGAGCGGGCATCCAAACGTGGCTCCTCCGCAGGGCTGCACGGCCCCTCCGAAGGCAGCCGAGGCAATGAAGTTGTCCACGTGTTGACAGTGAACAAATTGTCTCTTCCCATTGTTGCTGGATGAGCCACTAGGTAACCAGATTGATTTTATGATCCCTCACTGAGTGTTCAGGACTGGTGCTTGAAAAAGACATCTTTTATCTGTCAGCCAGTAAATCTCACATTGAGTTGCAAACATACTGGAGAGCTAGAATTCAGCAATACCATTTTTATGAATAGAAGCATTTTCAGAATAGACACTCTCCTGAACACAGTTGTTTTACAGGAATTAAAGAAGTCCTTATGGTCGATGGATAAGCCAACTCCGGATAAAATAAGAACCAGTCTATACTTTGATCTGCTGTTTGAACAGAACCATTTTGAAGAACTTTAAAAGTTCTGAGTTTTGTTGGCCTTTTTGCCTTCTTCCTTGCTTTTCTCTTTCCAGGCTTAATTGGAAGCAAATAGTTTACAATACAAGATAAGAGGCTTGTTTGCCCTATTATTGACATGAAATCTATCAGATTTGCAATAAGTGGTTTTTCTGGTTTATCAGCATTACTCAAGATCTTGGATATTTGACATGCATATAAAGCAAAATGCTCTGTTGACCAAAATCCAAATACCACACCAAAGAACATATCAGCTACAACGGCCACCACTGTGAGCCTCATCTTTTCAAACCAGCTGTAAATCCCCAAGAAGGAGAACTAAGTATGAGCAAACCTTTATTTTTTTTTCCCCCCCCTCAAATGAATGCTCACAACACTTCCAGGTCATCCAGTAAGTAGTATTCCATCCCTTGCACCATCTCTGCGATTTTAGTAACAGATGATTGATGAGAGGACATCAGAGGAAGCTGCAGAGTATAGTCCCACTGAAATCCACTCCAGTCTGAACTTCTGTCTTGTTTTCTACATTCATTGCTGAGTATTACAGAAGTCAATAACATACTAACAGTGACTACAAGAAAATAGCCTCTCAATGAGAGAAGTTGTGGCTGTTGAAACAACAGAAGATCTATTGGTAAGTTCTTTTCACAATTCTGTGCACTTGTGCACTACTCTGTATTTCGAAAGTGCTGTAAAAAATTAACTAGTCTTGGAAGCCCCATAAAAAAAACTACTGTCTTTTTATTTAGGATTGGGATGCTTAGTGCTGGAGTTGACAAGACCTTAAAGATCTGAAAGGAGCTGGACCAACACTGTGATGACATTGTAAAGTGGGGAATTCCTGCCCTGTGGTCACCTGTTTGAATTATTAGGCAGCTCATCCTTACCTCAGTGATATTTTCTGTATCTAGAGATGGCATGATATGTATTTTTTGGTCATGCATGTTGAAATCAAAAAGTGTTCACTATCTAGTCACAATTGTTCAGAAATTACTAAGTGTCTCTGAAGTGTTGTTTGAGAGAGAACCCTGATAATCCCATTAGTTCATGGTGCTGCTGTCTTATGTTATTTTGGCTGAGTGCATTGTTTAACTGTAGTGCAAGAGCCCTGTGATGAGTTCTGCACTTATCCTGGTGTGGTTTGACAGTAAAACTTAACCAAAATTAACTTTTACCATTCCTTGAACATTTGAGTGGCTTTGAGCAGATATTAAAGGTGTAGCACACATGTACTTTTCAGAATCAAAGGTACTAATTCCAAGAGATTGCTAAATACCAGATTCAAACTCTGAGGTTTACATGTATTTCCAGCCTGTTTCTTGTCAGGGAGTTTTGTTCCAACCACATCCATTTTCTTTACACAGGGAATATCTTGTTCCCTTTAACTGGAGCTGCACTTAGGCTCAGATCTGCAAGTGTTTAACGTGAACAGTGACAAAGTCTAAGTGCCTAAATGAAATCTTGTGATCCCAAGAACCTCCTCTTAGCTTCTGTCTGCCCTGATTGTGCTGAAACTTCCCAACTGTGAGAGATCCTTAACTTAAAATAAAGTGCACTCAGTTGCTGCTTTCTTGGTGGAAATGAACAGCACAGCACTTATCTTCCTCGGTGATCTCTCTGGATCCACAAATGAAGTGCTGCTCTGGGGGGGTTTAGTCTCTCCTCTTGCCACAAGGGCATAAGATTGTGTTTCCCACTTTTGAGGAGAGTGGCCTAACCACCAGAATGAAGGGGAGGCTGGGGCTGGCTGAGATCTGTAATGTTTTTAATGAAATTGTTCAAAGCGGCCAGAAAGAATGAAAGAGTAATTTGGCTGCAGAAAGATATTTATCTTCTAGCCTAATGAATTAGATAATGAAGCAATTTTAATGCTTCATCCATGGCCATTTTCATGTAAAATGAAGGAAGAGGCCATGGAAGAGACTGTGGAAACTGGAGGGCCATCTTCTCAGTTGTGTATTTTACTTGCAGTGCTAGTGGATTGTCATTGTGCCACTTAAATTCCCCATCAAAGCAAGTTTTTTGCACTTTGTACCAGTTTCTAAACAGACTTTTGGTCAGTAGTTGCAGCTTTAGTACCTGGTGGTTGGGACAAATCTTTGGGAACAGCAAGGCAGGAGCTTGTAGCCTTCAGGCAGAGGAGGGCTGGCCCCAGCTTCTCCATTCCCTGAGTGTCCTCACTGAACATCCCAGTCATGGAACTGTTTGGTGTGTGGGGCACAGAGAGCCAGAGGCACTGCCCTCCCTCCTTCCTCCTCTGGCAGCATTCAGAGGAACAAGGTGAGCCCTTTTCTTCTCCTGAAAGCAGCAGTCTAATAAGGTCCAAAGGGACAGGATAGGCTTGAATTGTGTGGTCCAAAGACAAGGAGCAGTCTCTTGGCAGCAGTGAATTCAAACACCAGTGGGTGTAGTATTTAAATGCTGTCCCCATGCTCTTTAATAAGTTTCCTTCCACAGATCAGACTGTATAATGTCTAAGACACCTAATACAGTGTATAGACAGCTTATGTGTATAACTGGTGGTGTGTGCATGTATGAGTGCCGTGTTCCCACTCCCATCTCCCTAAGGAAGATGTTGGTGATGTTGATTTTTATTTGCTGTAGGTGCTGGAGGTTGTTGGGTAGGTTGTGTTATGGGTGGGTGATGAAGTAGGGCTTATTGTCAGGGTGCCAGCAGGGCCTGGGGCTATGGGGGCCATACCCAGGCTGGCTGGGCAGGAGCAGGAGCAGGGCAGCTCCAGCTCCAGGCATGGGGCACATCCACGGGGCCAGGATGTGGGGCCGTGGCTGGGCAGGTTTGGCAGGGCTGTGGGGAGCTGGAGACTGGCCATGCTGCAGCACCCCTGGGGCGAGGGCTGATGGCCCCGGGGCTGAAATGGGGTCCTGAGCCGTGGGTAGGGTGGAGGGAGTCCTGGGAGTGGGCTCCAGGCCCTGGAACCTGTCTCCAGCCCGTGAGTTGGACCTGCTGGGCAGCAGCTCCACCAGATGAAAATGCTTCATTTCTTCCTGCTTTACATTTTCTGAGCAGTCTAACGATAGGTTTGCTTTCACATCCTTTGAGATTAGTCTTTATTTCAGACAATGCTTTCAACACTAAAAGGGTCATAAAAATAGACATTTCCTGAGAGCTTAGAAAGAAAAACTGTTAGTCTCCCATCCTTCTCCCTCCCCCAAATTATTTGATAATGGAATGGGAAGCTTTCCCATAATCTTTTGCTTGATTTTTGCTAATATGAACCTGTCAAAGATCGTGGCATTTCCTTACTGTGTGATGTGGAGCCAGCTGGAACCAAATAATCCACCCACGTTTTTCATCATCTTTGTATTCTGATAGGAGCTTCTGCTTAGCAGAAATGAGAAAATACCTGTTATTCCTTCCTTGCTGTCATGGTGGCCACATTGAGGCAGTTTCCTCTTGGCTGAAGTCTGACTAAACCTGAATAAATGTGACCAGACCAAAAATAAAGGCTTTTCTGCCTGGAACACACACCTTACTCTTACAGCAGTTCAAGAGGGAAGTAAATTCAGAAATGACACTTTCCTTTCCACTCACTGCCCCAAATAAATATTTTCTAGGATGAGTAAGGAACGTTCCTCCTTTGGCTTGAAGGTACAGAGATTTGGGTTTGAAAAAATACTTTCCTTTGTCCTTAACCTTACTCTTACAGAAAGGAGAACTTCCATGTGAGCACGTGGGCCTGCTTACCAGAGAACATGAGTAACTTCTGCTGTTATTTGAATTGCACTCTTCTTAACAAAAGCCATCTAAAGGATGAGCAGCCAGTGCAAAATACAGCTCCTCAGCCCTTTTGTTTCCAGGCCTGATGCCTCTGCAGCTGGAGGAAAGAATCTCTCCCATTTCACTTTCCCATTTCCACCTTCTCTCTTAGTCTCCATTGCATCTGTTTCAGTCATCAGTGTTCTGTATGTAACATCTCTCAAAGTCTAATCCATTGCTATGGACCCACCTAGTGACGGCTTTATAGATCCTTTATATTCATAAAGGCACTTCCTAAAATCTTTTCATTATTTTTTTGAGGCTTGGGTTGTTTGGTTTTTGGGGTTTTTTTGTAATATTTGAAATATATCTCAGTACCCAAAATGAAAACTTTCTGTGAATACTTCCTTCACTGAGAAAACAATGATACTTACATGGTTGCGTGTGAATAAAAGCCTAAATACAAAGAACATGGTCACACTTTTCAGGAAACGACCACAAATACTATGTAAAATACATCACCACAAGTAAGAATTGTCTGTAGTCTAAGTGTAAGGAAACTTTTATTCACAGGTGTGGGAATGGAAATGATCAGTCTCAGCTTCCAGTTCAGAATGATGCTGAGAGGCCTGCACAGGGCTCCTGGTCTGTGTTGGAGCT